>OX595837.1:14495088-14842588 GCA_951392215.1 Epirrita christyi | reverse complement strand
GCAACGCAAACATAATTAACAGACGTGGGAAAACTAATGAAATAGCTACTGGGCTAGATATACACATCTCTCCGTGTCTCATAATAATACATGCAAAGAATACCCCGCCGGCTAGCCGGCTGAGAAGAGGTTGCGGGTTCGATTCCCGCTGCGGAACAAATGTTTGCATGATCTGCAACCATTTGCAACCAAACCCAAAGATTTGCTGCTTTAAATTCCATCCACAAAATGTAGATTGCGCATAATGCGTTGCGCATTTCATCATCATTAATTAATCATAAGTCGTTAGACGTCCATTGCTGATGAGGCCTCTCCCATAGAATGGGAGGATTTGCCATAACCACCACGCTTGGCAGGCTGAAAGATTATCGCACTAAGGTGTACTAAGGTGGATGCTGCTGCCCATCCCCTGGTGTTATCCCTTTGTCGGCGCTTCACGACATACGACGGGAGGAGATGGCCCAATGTGCCGTGGTGTACCCTGGGTACACCACGGCACATTGGGCGTAATGCGTTGGGCATTTACTCAGTATAGATAATAAGTAAAGTATTTTCGTAGTGCTTACATTGAGTTCAATGCTACGAATAAGATAATTTTCGTAGGATCGCCGTCTTGTTTGCCTGTGTACATTTGTTACTATCGTGTTTATGGTAATAAGTACACAATTACCATAAGGAGCTATGCAAAGTTTGTTTACTTTTACTCAGAAGAAGTCCTCTGAGTAGATGACCCTCATGGAAGGTATTCTACGTATTTTTACTACATTGTGGTCACAAGAGCGTCAGTCAGACGAGAAAGTTCAGGCTAATTTTAAAGAGCACCAAATGGATTTTGCTGAGATTTCAGAATTAGATCGATTGTTTCAGGCATCGAAAGGAAAGCAGTGAGGAATCAATAGAATTTTATTCGTTGAAATCACAAGACTTTTTCTAATAATCGTCGTATAATCTACGTGCTAGGATGAGATTTAAATATTATAGATTTTTATTTTATAAGTTTTGTTCCGTTAGTTCCCCTTTTTAACCGATTCAATAAAAGGAGGAGGTTCTCAATTTGATTGTTTTTTTTTTAGGTCGCAAATAGTCGCAATTTCTTCGAGAATTTACTCTTGGTGCGTGGTTTAGACCAATTTTAAACACTCTGTTGCGCTACAACAGTGCTTTGTATTTGTGGCCGTGTCATGAATGCTGCGATCACCAATCCGCCTGCCAAGCGTGGTAATTATGGCAATTCCCCCGATTGTATTCAATGGGGGAGGCCTCGTCCAGCGGTGGACGTCTAAAGGCTGCTGATGATGCTGTGCTATAATATTACAGTATTAGTGACTTACCTATAAAATTTTACGAACTGTATGCTCTACCACGCTTCTGAAACTTTTATCGTTTGAATCGAAGCGGATTATAAGTACCGTCGGGAAACTCTAGCAAAAGCGAAATCCCTATTGTTATGCAAAAGATAATTTGAGAATTTGGTTGGAAAAGTTCTCCAGCAGACAGATTCGTTCCGATGCTTTTTATTAGGAAATCCAGTCAGCCAGGTTATCAGTTATGTAGTTCCTAGGCGTACTTAACATTTTCTTCAAAAGCACAGATACCATTGGCTACATAAGTTAAGGCAGCCTGACTCTTAAGAGCATTTTGAGAATCGAGGTACGCCTATAACTGTGAGCTTTCGCGATATCTACGAACACGCATCTGCGTAAAGATTTATAGAAATAAGATTGCGCAGGGCGTCAGCGTCATTATCACAGACCACTCGTTAATCTCTCCCAACACGTGCTAATGACCTTGATGCTCTCCAAAAACGGATACGATCTCTTAACCAACGGTTGTCGGTTCTTCGGCAGGTGAAGATGGCAATGTAGGTACTCTAGGACAATACAAGTAAAAAACATACCTGTATCTGAAACATGGATATGCTGTCGTCCAGCATCTGTACTCTGACCGCCAGCATCTTGCCACCTTTCTTTGGCGTGGCGGGCGGCGTGCGGGAGCCGCCGCCGGCGCCGTCCACGCCGGCCGGCGTGCTGGCCGAGTGGTGCATTCGGCCTGCAGGAGAGAAGATGGTATGAAGGCCGTATTTCCTGCACACTACATGACACTACAAAAAAGTATACAGCGCCGAGGAACACATTGCTTGTGGCGCATTATACCTTAGGATCATCAGAATAATATGACTTGTTAGTTGTTGAGACACGAAAGAATAATTATGTTGCTTGATTTACAGTACGTTATCTACTGAATTATTCAGCCGTTTAGTGAGAGCCAACTACAAATTGATTTGAATTCAATTGTTTTAAATTTAAATTCAAATTAGAGTGCTGTTTCGCAATTAATAGTGGGACTACCACTACTATTTCTGCTCTTACTTAAATTATAATTATTATCAGAATTAGCAAATTGAAGTGGCTCTGTGGCGTGGCGGGCGAGTAGCCGGCTGAGATGCGAGAGGTTGCGGGTCCGATTCCCGCTGCGGGACAAATGTTTGTATGATCTGCAAATATTTGCTCCGGGTCTGGGTGTTATGGTACCATGGTAGGTACTCGTAGTTCCTGATACCCACGAAACAGGGAATCCTAGTGTGGGATCATGGCTACCGACGCGGTAGAGGAAGGTCCTCCACTTGATGGACTTAAGACATTATAAGTTTCGCAGGAAGTCGGTGGATGGAGGCGGCTAAGACCGTTCGTCGTGGCATTCTAAGGGGGACCCCTATGTCCAGCAGTGGACTTCTACAGGCTGATGATGATGATGACTATAGTTATGTGGTTGACACCGGATAATATCAGCCAGTATGCATAAGGGGTTCACCCTCTATTCTTAAATAACAATGATTACCTACTATGTTATATTATAAAACTCTGTTTCCTAACTTTGTAACTCATATCTAACACATTTCCACACACCAATCCATAATCTAAGTTCTAAAGGTTCAGTCAACAACAGAAATGTTACTTCAACTTGAACCTTATTCTCAAACCAATACAATCTAAACTGGTAAGTCATTTCAGAAACTAGCTGTGCAGACTCAATTTGTGGCAAAGTTATTGTTCATAAATCTCATATGGGTAAGTTGGAGTTGAATGATGTCATGTGTTATTCATCAGCACTGAAAGTTAGGCTTAAGCTTACATTATTTGGACTAAATCCATGGCTGGACAAATATAATGGATGACCTGTTGTCGGAATGTTGTAGGTTAATCAAAAGTTGAGCTCCATACAATATGGTATTGTTTGACAGTTGAAACTCAAATCAAATTTCTTCTCTAAAAAACTGCCCTAGATTTTAAAACTGACAATTTTAAGCTTGTCAAACTGAGAACCTCCTCCTATATGAAACCTCTTACATGACCAACTGTTTGATGTAGACCAACTTTGATTGACTTTCAACTTTCAAACAATATCATATTATATGGCGCTCAACTTTTTATTGACTTCCAAAGTTCCGACATTCCAAATTTGATCAGCTTGCGTTTCCAATTACTTATTTCATCATCATCATCATCATCATCATCATCATAATTAAAATCATCTTCATAAGCTGGTAGAATAATTTCATGAAAAAAAAAAATAAAAATCTAAAAATGTGAAGTGTATTCATCATCATCATCATCAGCCTGTAGAAGTCCACTGCTGGACATAGGCCTGAACAAGCGTAGTACATAAGAGAATAAAGACATGTTAACTAAGTATTTATGTACAGATGCTTAACTAAAACAATCTGTCTGACGATCCCCACAAAGGCAAAGCATGTATTGTGAGGACCAGGATACGATTACCTTGAGAACCTCACCTGACAATACTAATACTTGATTAAAGAACTTAAATAATTAGAGTCTAAAGTTTTTGATCTAAAGTTATGAGCCTGAAGTTCCGAACGTTGTAGTTCAACGGTTTTTTTTTTTACAAAATCTTGAAATAAATGGTAGTATAGGGTTTGCCAAGTCACGGAGACCATGAAAAACGTATTTGAGTCAAGCAGAGCTTCAAAGATTAAAAAAAAACCAGTGTTAAACTTTCCTGTATCATTGAGTGAATAAAACGTCTCTAGTTTTTGTTTTTACTAAACTATACCTGTAAATAACATTTCATTTGCTTGCTTAGGTATTACTTAGTATCCACAAGGGTTTTCAAGGAAATTGAAAGGGAGGGCGGGGTGTTTTGAACCAATTTTCGATCGTTTTTCGTAAAGTTTGCTGTGAAATTAAGTGTTAACAAAGCCCTAGTTTTTTGTTTTTCCAAGGTATTCCTGTAAATTACATCTTATTCACTTGCTTAGGTATCACATAGTACCCACAAGGCCTTTCAAGAAAATCAAAAGGGAGGGCGGGGTGTTTTGAACCAATTTTCGATCGTTTTTCGTAAAGTTTGATGGAAATTCAGTGAACACAAGTACCTAGTTTCTTTATTTACGGAGGTATCCCTGTAAATAACATCTTATTCACTTGCTTAGATATTACTTAGTATCCACAAGGCCTTTCAAGAAAATCAAAAGGGAGGGCGGGGTCTTTTGAGCCTATTTTCGATCTTTTTTCGTAAAGTTTGCTGGAAATTCAGTGAACAAAAGTACCTAGTTTCTTTATTTACGGAGCTATCCCTGTAAATAACATCTTATTCACTTGCTTAGATATTACTTAGTATCCACAAGGACTTTCAAGAAAATCAAAAGGGAGGGCGGGGTCTTTTGAGCCTATTTTCGATCTTTTTTCGTAAAGTTTGCTGGAAATTCAGTGAACACAAGTACCTAGTTTCTTTATTTACGGAGCTATCCCTGTAAATAACATCTTATTCACTTGCTTAGATATTACTTAGTATCCACAAGGACTTTCAAGAAAATCAAAAGGGAGGGCGGGGTCTTTTGAGCCTATTTTCGATCTTTTTTCGTAAAGTTTGCTGTAAATTCAGTGAACACAAGTACCTAGTTTCTTTATTTACGGAGCTATCCCTGTAAATAATATCTTATTCACTTGCTTAGATATTACTTAGTATCCACAAGGCCTTTCAAGAAAATCAAAAGGGAGGGCGGGGTGTTTTGAACCAATTTTCGATCGTTTTTCGTAAAGTTTGCTGGAAATTCAGTGAACACAAGTACCTAGTTTCTTTATTTACGGAGGTATCCCTGTAAATAACATCTTATTCACTTGCTTAGATATTACTTAGTATCCACAAGGACTTTCAAGAAAATCAAAAGGGAGGGCGGGATCTTTTGAGCCTATTTTCGATCTTTTTTCGTAAAGTTTGCTGGAAATTCAGTGAACACAAGTACCTAGTTTCTTTATTTACGGAGCTATCCCTGTAAATAACATCTTATTCACTTGCTTAGATATTACTTAGTATCCACAAGGACTTCCAAGAAAATCAAAAGGGAGGGCGGGGTGTTTTGAACCAATTTTCGATCGTTTTTCGTAAAGTTTGCTGGAAATTCAGTGAACACAAGTACCTAGTTTCTTTATTTACGGAGGTATCCCTGTAAATAACATCTTATTCACTTGCTTAGATATTACTTAGTATCCACAAGGCCTTTCAAGAAAATCAAAAGGGAGGGCGGGGTGTTTTGAACCAATTTTCGATCGTTTTTCGTAAAGTTTGCTGGAAATTCAGTGAACACAAGTACCTAGTTTCTTTATTTACGGAGGTATCCCTGTAAATAACATCTTATTCACTTGCTTAGATATTACTTAGTATCCACAAGGCCTTTCAAGAAAATCAAAAGGGAGGGCGGGGTCTTTTGAGCCTATTTTCGATCTTTTTTCGTAAAGTTTGCTGGAAATTCAGTGAACAAAAGTACCTAGTTTCTTTATTTACGGAGCTATCCCTGTAAATAACATCTTATTCACTTGCTTAGATATTACTTAGTATCCACAAGGACTTTCAAGAAAATCAAAAGGGAGGGCGGGGTCTTTTGAGCCTATTTTCGATCTTTTTTCGTAAAGTTTGCTGGAAATTCAGTGAACACAAGTACCTAGTTTCTTTATTTGCGGAGCTATCCCTGTAAATAATATCTTATTCACTTGCTTAGATATTACTTAGTATCCACAAGGCCTTTCAAGAAAATCAAAAGGGAGGGCGGGATCTTTTGAGCCTATTTTCGATCGTTTTTCGTAAAGTTTGCTGGAAATTCAGTGAACAAAAGTACCTAGTTTCTTTATTTACGGAGGTATCCCTGTAAATAACATCTTATTCACTTGCTTAGATATTACTTAGTATCCACAAGGACTTTCAAGAAAATCAAAAGGGAGGGCGGGGTCTTTTGAGCCTATTTTCGATCTTTTTTCGTAAAGTTTGCTGGAAATTCAGTGAACACAAGTACCTAGTTTCTTTATTTACGGAGCTATCCCTGTAAATAATATCTTATTCACTTGCTTAGATATTACTTAGTATCCACAAGGCCTTTCAAGAAAATCAAAAGGGAGGGCGGGATCTTTTGAGCCTATTTTCGATCGTTTTTCGTAAAGTTTGCTGGAAATTCAGTGAACACAAGTACCTAGTTTCTTTATTTACGGAGGTATCCCTGTAAATAACATCTTATTCACTTGCTTGATGTTACTTAGTATCCACAAGGACTTTCAAGAAAATCAAAAGGGAGGGCGGGATCTTTTGAGCCTATTTTCGATCTTTTTTCGTAAAGTTTGCTGGAAATTCAGTGAACACAAGTACCTAGTTTCTTTATTTACGGAGCTATCCCTGTAAATAACATCTTATTCACTTGCTTAGATATTACTTAGTATCCACAAGGACTTTCAAGAAAATCAAAAGGGAGGGCGGGGTCTTTTGAGCCTATTTTCGATCTTTTTTCGTAAAGTTTGCTGGAAATTCAGTGAACACAAGTACCTAGTTTCTTTATTTACGGAGCTATCCCTGTAAATAACATCTTATTCACTTGCTTAGATATTACTTAGTATCCACAAGGACTTTCAAGAAAATCAAAAGGGAGGGCGGGGTCTTTTGAGCCTATTTTCGATCTTTTTTCGTAAAGTTTGCTGTAAATTCAGTGAACACAAGTACCTAGTTTCTTTATTTACGGAGCTATCCCTGTAAATAATATCTTATTCACTTGCTTAGATATTACTTAGTATCCACAAGGCCTTTCAAGAAAATCAAAAGGGAGGGCGGGGTGTTTAGAACCAATTTTCGATCGTTTTTCGTAAAGTTTGCTGGAAATTCAGTGAACACAAGTACCTAGTTTCTTTATTTACGGAGGTATCCCTGTAAATAACATCTTATTCACTTGCTTAGATATTACTTAGTATCCACAAGGACTTTCAAGAAAATCAAAAGGGAGGGCGGGGTCTTTTGAGCCTATTTTCGATCTTTTTTCGTAAAGTTTGCTGGAAATTCAGTGAACACAAGTACCTAGTTTCTTTATTTACGGAGCTATCCCTGTAAATAATATCTTATTCACTTGCTTAGATATTACTTAGTATCCACAAGGCCTTTCAAGAAAATCAAAAGGGAGGGCGGGGTGTTTAGAACCAATTTTCGATCGTTTTTCGTAAAGTTTGCTGGAAATTCAGTGAACACAAGTACCTAGTTTCTTTATTTACGGAGGTATCCCTGTAAATAACATCTTATTCACTTGCTTAGATATTACTTAGTATCCACAAGGCCTTTCAAGAAAATCAAAAGGGAGGGCGGGGTCTTTTGAGCCTATTTTCGATCTTTTTTCGTAAAGTTTGCTGGAAATTCAGTGAACAAAAGTACCTAGTTTCTTTATTTACGGAGCTATCCCTGTAAATAATATCTTATTCACTTGCTTAGATATTACTTAGTATCCACAAGGCCTTTCAAGAAAATCAAAAGGGAGGGCGGGGTCTTTTGAGCCTATTTTCGATCTTTTTTCGTAAAGTTTGCTGGAAATTCAGTGAACAAAAGTACCTAGTTTCTTTATTTACGGAGCTATCCCTGTAAATAACATCTTATTCACTTGCTTAGATATTACTTAGTATCCACAAGGACTTTCAAGAAAATCAAAAGGGAGGGCGGGGTCTTTTGAGCCTATTTTCGATCTTTTTTCGTAAAGTTTGCTGGAAATTCAGTGAACACAAGTACCTAGTTTCTTTATTTACGGAGCTATCCCTGTAAATAACATCTTATTCACTTGCTTAGATATTACTTAGTATCCACAAGGACTTTCAAGAAAATCAAAAGGGAGGGCGGGGTCTTTTGAGCCTATTTTCGATCTTTTTTCGTAAAGTTTGCTGTAAATTCAGTGAACACAAGTACCTAGTTTCTTTATTTACGGAGCTATCCCTGTAAATAATATCTTATTCACTTGCTTAGATATTACTTAGTATCCACAAGGCCTTTCAAGAAAATCAAAAGGGAGGGCGGGGTGTTTTGAACCAATTTTCGATCGTTTTTCGTAAAGTTTGCTGGAAATTCAGTGAACACAAGTACCTAGTTTCTTTATTTACGGAGGTATCCCTGTAAATAACATCTTATTCACTTGCTTAGATATTACTTAGTATCCACAAGGACTTTCAAGAAAATCAAAAGGGAGGGCGGGATCTTTTGAGCCTATTTTCGATCTTTTTTCGTAAAGTTTGCTGGAAATTCAGTGAACACAAGTACCTAGTTTCTTTATTTACGGAGCTATCCCTGTAAATAACATCTTATTCACTTGCTTAGATATTACTTAGTATCCACAAGGACTTTCAAGAAAATCAAAAGGGAGGGCGGGGTGTTTTGAACCAATTTTCGATCGTTTTTCGTAAAGTTTGCTGGAAATTCAGTGAACACAAGTACCTAGTTTCTTTATTTACGGAGGTATCCCTGTAAATAACATCTTATTCACTTGCTTAGATATTACTTAGTATCCACAAGGCCTTTCAAGAAAATCAAAAGGGAGGGCGGGGTGTTTTGAACCAATTTTCGATCGTTTTTCGTAAAGTTTGCTGGAAATTCAGTGAACACAAGTACCTAGTTTCTTTATTTACGGAGGTATCCCTGTAAATAACATCTTATTCACTTGCTTAGATATTACTTAGTATCCACAAGGCCTTTCAAGAAAATCAAAAGGGAGGGCGGGGTCTTTTGAGCCTATTTACGATCTTTTTTCGTAAAGTTTGCTGGAAATTCAGTGAACAAAAGTACCTAGTTTCTTTATTTACGGAGCTATCCCTGTAAATAACATCTTATTCACTTGCTTAGATATTACTTAGTATCCACAAGGACTTTCAAGAAAATCAAAAGGGAGGGCGGGGTCTTTTGAGCCTATTTTCGATCTTTTTTCGTAAAGTTTGCTGGAAATTCAGTGAACACAAGTACCTAGTTTCTTTATTTGCGGAGCTATCCCTGTAAATAATATCTTATTCACTTGCTTAGATATTACTTAGTATCCACAAGGCCTTTCAAGAAAATCAAAAGGGAGGGCGGGATCTTTTGAGCCTATTTTCGATCGTTTTTCGTAAAGTTTGCTGGAAATTCAGTGAACACAAGTACCTAGTTTCTTTATTTACGGAGGTATCCCTGTAAATAACATCTTATTCACTTGCTTGATGTTACTTAGTATCCACAAGGACTTTCAAGAAAATCAAAAGGGAGGGCGGGATCTTTTGAGCCTATTTTCGATCTTTTTTCGTAAAGTTTGCTGGAAATTCAGTGAACACAAGTACCTAGTTTCTTTATTTACGGAGCTATCCCTGTAAATAACATCTTATTCACTTGCTTAGATATTACTTAGTATCCACAAGGACTTTCAAGAAAATCAAAAGGGAGGGCGGGGTCTTTTGAGCCTATTTTCGATCTTTTTTCGTAAAGTTTGCTGGAAATTCAGTGAACACAAGTACCTAGTTTCTTTATTTACGGAGCTATCCCTGTAAATAACATCTTATTCACTTGCTTAGATATTACTTAGTATCCACAAGGCCTTTCAAGAAAATCAAAAGGGAGGGCGGGGTGTTTAGAACCAATTTTCGATCGTTTTTCGTAAAGTTTGCTGGAAATTCAGTGAACACAAGTACCTAGTTTCTTTATTTACGGAGGTATCCCTGTAAATAACATCTTATTCACTTGCTTAGATATTACTTAGTATCCACAAGGACTTTCAAGAAAATCAAAAGGGAGGGCGGGGTCTTTTGAGCCTATTTTCGATCTTTTTTCGTAAAGTTTGCTGGAAATTCAGTGAACACAAGTACCTAGTTTCTTTATTTACGGAGCTATCCCTGTAAATAATATCTTATTCACTTGCTTAGATATTACTTAGTATCCACAAGGCCTTTCAAGAAAATCAAAAGGGAGGGCGGGATCTTTTGAGCCTATTTTCGATCGTTTTTCGTAAAGTTTGCTGGAAATTCAGTGAACACAAGTACCTAGTTTCTTTATTTACGGAGGTATCCCTGTAAATAACATCTTATTCACTTGCTTGATGTTACTTAGTATCCACAAGGACTTTCAAGAAAATCAAAAGGGAGGGCGGGATCTTTTGAGCCTATTTTCGATCTTTTTTCGTAAAGTTTGCTGGAAATTCAGTGAACACAAGTACCTAGTTTCTTTATTTACGGAGCTATCCCTGTAAATAACATCTTATTCACTTGCTTAGATATTACTTAGTATCCACAAGGACTTTCAAGAAAATCAAAAGGGAGGGCGGGGTGTTTTGAACCAATTTTCGATCGTTTTTCGTAAAGTTTGCTGGAAATTCAGTGAACACAAGTACCTAGTTTCTTTATTTACGGAGGTATCCCTGTAAATAACATCTTATTCACTTGCTTAGATATTACTTAGTATCCACAAGGCCTTTCAAGAAAATCAAAAGGGAGGGCGGGGTGTTTTGAACCAATTTTCGATCGTTTTTCGTAAAGTTTGCTGGAAATTCAGTGAACACAAGTACCTAGTTTCTTTATTTACGGAGCTATCCCTGTAAATAACATCTTATTCACTTGCTTAGATATTACTTAGTATCCACAAGGACTTTCAAGAAAATCAAAAGGGAGGGCGGGGTGTTTTGAACCAATTTTCGATCGTTTTTCGTAAAGTTTGCTGGAAATTCAGTGAACACAAGTACCTAGTTTCTTTATTTACGGAGGTATCCCTGTAAATAACATCTTATTCACTTGCTTAGATATTACTTAGTATCCACAAGGCCTTTCAAGAAAATCAAAAGGGAGGGCGGGGTGTTTTGAACCAATTTTCGATCGTTTTTCGTAAAGTTTGCTGGAAATTCAGTGAACACAAGTACCTAGTTTCTTTATTTACGGAGGTATCCCTGTAAATAACATCTTATTCACTTGCTTAGATATTACTTAGTATCCACAAGGCCTTTCAAGAAAATCAAAAGGGAGGGCGGGGTCTTTTGAGCCTATTTACGATCTTTTTTCGTAAAGTTTGCTGGAAATTCAGTGAACAAAAGTACCTAGTTTCTTTATTTACGGAGCTATCCCTGTAAATAACATCTTATTCACTTGCTTGATGTTACTTAGTATCCACAAGGACTTTCAAGAAAATCAAAAGGGAGGGCGGGATCTTTTGAGCCTATTTTCGATCTTTTTTCGTAAAGTTTGCTGGAAATTCAGTGAACACAAGTACCTAGTTTCTTTATTTACGGAGCTATCCCTGTAAATAACATCTTATTCACTTGCTTAGATATTACTTAGTATCCACAAGGACTTTCAAGAAAATCAAAAGGGAGGGCGGGGTCTTTTGAGCCTATTTTCGATCTTTTTTCGTAAAGTTTGCTGGAAATTCAGTGAACACAAGTACCTAGTTTCTTTATTTACGG
Source organism: Epirrita christyi (assembly GCA_951392215.1). NCBI lineage: Eukaryota > Metazoa > Arthropoda > Insecta > Lepidoptera > Geometridae > Epirrita > Epirrita christyi. Next base: position 14,830,869 of record OX595837.1, on the reverse strand, counting down.
AGCTATCCCTGTAAATAACATCTTATTCACTTGCTTAGATATTACTTAGTATCCACAAGGCCTTTCAAGAAAATCAAAAGGGAGGGCGGGGTGTTTAGAACCAATTTTCGATCGTTTTTCGTAAAGTTTGCTGGAAATTCAGTGAACACAAGTACCTAGTTTCTTTATTTACGGAGGTATCCCTGTAAATAACATCTTATTCACTTGCTTAGATATTACTTAGTATCCACAAGGACTTTCAAGAAAATCAAAAGGGAGGGCGGGGTCTTTTGAGCCTATTTTCGATCTTTTTTCGTAAAGTTTGCTGTAAATTCAGTGAACACAAGTACCTAGTGTCTTTATTTACGGAGCTATCCCTGTAAATAATATCTTATTCACTTGCTTAGATATTACTTAGTATCCACAAGGCCTTTCAAGAAAATCAAAAGGGAGGGCGGGTTGTTTTGAACCAATTTTCGATCGTTTTTCGTAAAGTTTGCTGGAAATTCAGTGAACACAAGTACCTAGTTTCTTTATTTACGGAGGTATCCCTGTAAATAACATCTTATTCACTTGCTTAGATATTACTTAGTATCCACAAGGACTTTCAAGAAAATCAAAAGGGAGGGCGGGATCTTTTGAGCCTATTTTCGATCTTTTTTCGTAAAGTTTGCTGGAAATTCAGTGAACACAAGTACCTAGTTTCTTTATTTACGGAGCTATCCCTGTAAATAACATCTTATTCACTTGCTTAGATATTACTTAGTATCCACAAGGACTTTCAAGAAAATCAAAAGGGAGGGCGGGGTCTTTTGAGCCTATTTTCGATCTTTTTTCGTAAAGTTTGCTGGAAATTCAGTGAACACAAGTACCTAGTTTCTTTATTTACGGAGCTATCCCTGTAAATAACATCTTATTCACTTGCTTAGATATTACTTAGTATCCACAAGGACTTTCAAGAAAATCAAAAGGGAGGGCGGGGTCTTTTGAGCCTATTTTCGATCTTTTTTCGTAAAGTTTGCTGTAAATTCAGTGAACACAAGTACCTAGTTTCTTTATTTACGGAGCTATCCCTGTAAATAATATCTTATTCACTTGCTTAGATATTACTTAGTATCCACAAGGCCTTTCAAGAAAATCAAAAGGGAGGGCGGGGTGTTTAGAACCAATTTTCGATCGTTTTTCGTAAAGTTTGCTGGAAATTCAGTGAACACAAGTACCTAGTTTCTTTATTTACGGAGGTATCCCTGTAAATAACATCTTATTCACTTGCTTAGATATTACTTAGTATCCACAAGGACTTTCAAGAAAATCAAAAGGGAGGGCGGGGTCTTTTGAGCCTATTTTCGATCTTTTTTCGTAAAGTTTGCTGGAAATTCAGTGAACACAAGTACCTAGTTTCTTTATTTACGGAGCTATCCCTGTAAATAACATCTTATTCACTTGCTTAGATATTACTTAGTATCCACAAGGACTTTCAAGAAAATCAAAAGGGAGGGCGGGGTCTTTTGAGCCTATTTTCGATCTTTTTTCGTAAAGTTTGCTGGAAATTCAGTGAACACAAGTCCCTAGTTTCTTTTTTTTACGGTAAATAACATCTTATTCACTTGCTTAGGTACTAGTTAGTATCTACAAGCATTTTCAAGGAAATTAAATGGGAAGGCGGGGTGTTTCGAACCAATTTTCGATCGTTTTTCGTAAAGTTTGCTGCAAATTGAATGAACACAAGTCCCTGGTTATTTATTTACTAAATGTAATTTGTAATTACCCGAATGACGCAGTAGAAGAAGTCCCTTTCGTCGGACCTAAGACATCATAAAGTTAGCAGGAAGTCGGTTGATGGAGGCGTCTCAAGACCGTTTGTCATTACATTTTATGGGGAAGGCCTATGCCCAGCAGTGAACTTCTGTATGCTGACTATAATGATGATAGACCTACCAAATTTCATGAACATTGGATAAACGGTTCGACATACTTACATAAGTACATGCATCTAACCAAACATCCATCCATAATAAAAACATAAGACATACATACATTTTTTTAGTTTTTGTAAAGTTACCTACTACTTACGTAGGTAGGTACCTATTGTTGTTTTTATTTTGTTTCTTTTTTAAGTGGGGACAAATAAACGTGTTTTCTTTCTTCTTTCTTTTTTTCTATAAGCACCTACTAACTCTCGGAAACTCGCTCCGCTTGTTCAACTATCAACTATGCTCGCCGAACGATGCTCTTTTGTTTTGAATCACGTGGGCACGTAAGTAGGCAGTAACTAACTGCTGATCTTGCCATTGCTAAGTAAGTATTTTGTTTTTGAATTACTTACTTAATTAAGACGTGGTGTGTTCGGCCTGAGAATAGACCCGTTAGTGTCCTCCCGTGGATTTAGTAAAAGCCGACTAATGACTACAACAGTGGATATGGGATGGGCAGTAGCATACACCTGAGTAACTACCTGAACCTGAACGCGCGGCTGACGATGATTATCGCGATGACAATCAACTCATTTCTAGGATTTTGTGAGTACCTAAAAAGGTAACAAATGCAACAAAAAGTAAGTACAAATTAACTACTCTTGCCCCCCCCCCCCCCCACCCCTCCTATGTGATGTACTAGTGGTACTAGTACCTATTTACCTAGTGGTTATTATGATAGCTTACTTGTACGAAACCCTCTCTCCACGCGAGTCCGACTCGCCCTTGACCGATATTTAAGATGTTCCACCAGAAATCTAAAACTACCGAGTCAATTTCTCTAACATGACAGAGATATTGTAAAGCAAAAAAAAAAAGATTTATCTAGTTCTAGTTTTGGTACCTTATTTTTAAAGATTTACGTTTTCTACGCTAATAACTTTTCATTTAAAAAACCGACATCCGCCATTGTATTCGACTATACAGGGTGTTTTTGTTAAATGGGACTGTATGGGGATATCCGAATCCATAAGAGATACGGGAAAATTGTCTTTGGAACCATTTGCTCATTTTGTATGAAAATGATTTTGGCATAGTTATTTTTTTGGTCAAGCGTGAGTTCTCCATTAAAATGAGTAGTTTTGATCAAAAAATTTTTTTATGCATATCGACTCAGTTTCATGTAAGGATTGTTTCATTGTATCGGAAGAAAAAAATCTGAGCAGAAGAAGATAGTCAAATTTTATAAAATGTTTTCTCATGCAAATTGTAAGTAATCTGGTACCTACGTTAATCAAAATACCGCAATAAATTTTCAAAATGGCCTTCCTCTTGCTGTTTCCAGGTACGGGCACGTTTCAGAACATCTCTAGTGGCATTAGACAAAGATGTGTGGTGAATGTTGTTCTACTGCTCTGATGGTTTCGTGAAATGAGAAAAATCAGAGCTGTAGAACTTAGTCAAACTTTAATAACAAAATCTTTGTCTAAGGCCACAAGAGGTATTCTGAAACGTACCCGTACCTGGAAACAGCAAGAGGGAGGCCATTTTGAAAATTTTTTGCGATAGTTTTACTAACGTAGGTACCAGATTACTTACAATTTGTATGAGAAAACATTTTATAAAATTTGACTAACTTCTACTGCTCAGATTTTTTTGTTCCGATACAATGAAACAATCCTTACATGAAACTGAGGCGACACGCATAAAAAAAATTTTTGATCAAAACTACTCATTTTTATGGAGAACTCACGCTTGACCAAAAAAATAACTATGCCAAAATCATTTTAATACAAAATGAGCAAATGGTTTCAAAGATAGTTTTCCCGTATCTCTTATGGATTCGGATATCCCCATACTGTCCCATTTAAAAAAAATCCTGTATATTTGAATGAAAAAAAAAATTATAAAAGAACCATAGTGGTGAAAGGATTATGATACTTTCAGAATGCAAATGCTTGGTTTGTTGCTGAAAATATCAAAATCGCCTTATATTATGTATGTCTACAATATTTGAGGAGTTCCCTCAATTCCTCATGGATTCCATCATAAGAACTGGATTCTGAAAAAAATGGGACCAATCTGGAAGTATATCTCTTCAAATAAAAAAAGAATTTTCCAAATCGGTTCATAAACGCCGGAGATAACAAACATTAAAAAAAAAACAACCTAATTGAGATCCTTCTCCTTTTTTGGGAAGTCGGTTAAAAATGGATATTACAAAGAAAAAATTCTCAATGTTCGACTTCTCGGTGTAGAACAATACTTATAAAAAATTAAAATATATAAATTTAATAATAAGTTTGCCAGTGAACTTGAAGTATCTTCGATATATTTTTTGCATAATTTACTTTATTTACCATTCTAAACGATTTCTAAAAAAATTACTGAGATAAAATTTTGACCTCGAGTTAATTTCCTTCGAAATAACGTTGGAATGACTAAGCAACGGGGCGTAAATACAACATACCTGTTAGTATAAGTACTTGTCGAATTAATTGATAACGTTCTTTTGACGAAAATCATAGAACTCCAATGTCATTCAAATTTCTAGGAATGGGGGTTCAACAATGGAGGTTATATTGGTTTTTGTTTTATGGAGTACAAGTTTCTAAACTCTTCAAATTTTTGATTTTTTCGTTTTAGATTTTCCATAATATCTCAGAAACTACTAAGTCTACTACTAATTAAGAACAGTTTTGAAATGTCCAGCCAAATCGCTTTCATTAGACACCCCACTTGATCCGACTGTCTCACTTTTATTTTTTTACCCCCTCTTGAACCCCAATATCTCATCAACCCCCCGACCGATATAGCTCATAACCTTACCTACAAATTGTACCAATACTATCTACCCCCATACTAAATTTTATAAAGATCGGATAAACGGTTGAGAAGTTTTCATCGGACAAACATACATACATACATACAAACGCCGATTCTTCCAACTTGACTCGGAGAACTCGCTTCGCTCGTTCTAATAAGTAAGTACTTAGTGATATCTTTTGTTACTGGAGTTACACTTTGTACCTTCGGGTCTGTTTTCTCTTAGTCGTAAGTGTTTTTTTTTGTATCTCAGTGTAACTCTTTTATACAAATAAATTATATTCTATTCTTTATATTCTTCATACCTCTGATGTGATGCAATGCTGTGGTGTGGCTGTTGACCACTCACGTAATTAGGTATTTATGCGATGCGGGGTTCTGGCGTAACATAACATACAGAACACCCAAAGTAAGTAAGTCCATCCCCACCCAGTATTGTCTAACAAACTGGTAATCGCTTTTAATTACGATTTCGCAGTACATTGCGCCGCATGCACTGTGCTTATTGTCACAAGCAGGATTATTTAAAAGATATAGCGCAGTGTACTGTAAAATCGTTATCGAAAGCGAATATCAGAGGCCAATTTCTCTAATTTAGAAACATTCAATTCGCAGTATAATCTCGTCTCAGTCGCACTGTCACGTATAGTAACTATTACTTAATCTTCGCGTTTCTTGCTAAGAATATATAATAGTTACTATACGAGACCGTGCGACTGACACGAGATTATGTTGTGACTGGAATGTTTTTAAATTAGAGAATTGGGCCTCAGTTTGTTAGCCAATTAAGAAGCTGATCCCACACTAGGATTCCCTGTGTCGTGCGTGGGTATCAGAAACCACGAGTACCTACCATGGTACTATAACACCCACACCCGGAACAAATTTGCAGATCATATAAGTAAGTACAAACATTTGTCCCGCAGCGGGAATCGTACCTGCAACCTCTTGCACCTCAGCCGGCTACTCGGCCGCCGCGCCACAGAGGTCTCTGCCTGCTTGGTGTCAGCTGGCAAAGTAGACCTACTCAGCATTAAAAATAAAGATAATTTATTTGTTTTGAATATGGTAATTTTACATTGGTGGTCATAATTTACATGTCCAACATACTCAGTCATACATTATGACATACAAACAATTTAGTTCCCACAAGTAGGTACTAGGTGAATACATCCATTATCATGTCATTATAAAAGCAATAGTAAATTAAGATGTAATAATAATAATTAATCGTAATATTGAATGTCACAAAACTTATAACTACCTACATTATTGTGTGATTATGCTGATTGCTGAGCTAAATGCCATTTTGTTGGAGTGGGACAGTAAAAGTTCACGTAAACGCGACACTTGGTTCGTATTTATAGTAAGTAACCTGTGATTTGGTACGAGCAAAAATCGAATGAAACACTGACTAAGCAGCGATATGAGCCGGCGCGGTTCGGCTTGGCTCGGCTAGTATCGCGAAATTTCGTTATTTTCCCGCGCGCCGCACGCCGGCAATAAACCCCGCAGTTTTTTATTCTGTGCCCGCGTGCGATGAATCACGCCAAAACTCGTCAATGAGTTGCTTTGGGGTAAGAATGGACTATTTTCTGAAAACCAAAATGGTCTCGGGATTTTTTTTTTGAATAGGAAAGAATAGATTTATTCGCAACAACATTCAGAAAAATTAACAAAAATAAAAACTTTTGGCTCGCCTCCATTTACTGTTTTATCTACTCTCATACTGAAATATAAAGATTAAAAAACTAAAAACAAAACTAAAATGACAGTTTTTACGCACATGCCAACGAAATAAATTAAGTATTTTAAAAATTACATTACGATACAGCTCTTCTAACTATATCATAATATAACTTTTTAACCGACTTCCCAAAAAAGGAGGAGGTTCTCAATTCGGTTGTATTTTTTTTTATATTTTTTTTTAAATGTTTGTTACCGCATGTCTCCGGCGTTTATGTCGGATGAAGTCGGTTTTTTAAATGAAAAGTTATATGGTGAGAGTACCGACTGACCGTTTATCGACTCTCATGAGTTAGGAGACAACTGGGATCAGAGGTCGTTTTCGTTCCGCATTCGGGTAATAACTAATAAGCCGAAGGCCTCCTTGGGGTTGTGTTGTTTAATACTTACCTAATACTGATGGATATTTTTTCCCAACTATGTGGTCCGGACTGGATGATGAAGGCTCGGGAGAGGGATGTGTGGAGGGATTTAGGGGAGGCCTACGCCAGTGAGGCGACTACTATAAATTAAATTAGATAAATAGGATGTAAATTAAGTATACATTAGATTAGAACCTGAGAACCTCTTCCTTTTTTGGGAAGTCGGTTAAAAATAAATTAAATTCATATTATGGCAAGACTCCAATTTCACGACCCTCAAGGTGAGCCCGGTCTTCTGCCACAGAATAAATATTTAGTACAAGTACAGAAGACACACTTCGCGATTTTTTTAATTGAACCAGCGAAGCGAGTTCTCCGAGTTAAGTTGGAAGAATCGGCGTTTGTATGTATGTATGTATGTTTGTCCGATGAAAACTTCCAAACCGTTAATCCGATCTTCATGAAATTTGGTATGGGGGTAGACAGTATTGGTACAATTTGTAGGTAAGGTTATGAGCTATATCGGTCAAGGGGTTGCTGAGATATTGGGGTCCAAGACGGGTTAAAAAAAATAAAAGTGAGACAGTCCGATCAAGTGGGGTGTCTAATGAAAGCGCTTTAGTTGGACATTTCAAAACTGTTTTTTTAATAAGTATTTAGCCTTAGTAGTTTTTAAGATATTAGGGAAAATAAAAAACGTAAAAATCAAAAATTCTAGGGTACTTTCAGCAATCCCACAATGCTGTTTGGTATGCTTGTGGCTTTTGTGTCACAACTACAGGGAAAAGTCTGAAACTGAAGAATTTAGAAACTTGTACTCCATAAAACAGAATCCAATATAACATCCATTGTTGACCTCCCATTTCTAGGAATTTGAATGACGCTGGAGTTCTATGGTTTTCGTCAAAAGGACGTTATCAATTAATTCGTCAGGTACTTAATATAGGTACTAACAGGTATGTAGCATTACGCCCCGTTGCTTAGCCCTATTAACCCTAATAACCTTTATTCAAAGGTTATTTCGATGATGTGTAGGAAATTATAGTTGTTACTTATAGATCCTGTACTGTACTGGTAGACCTCGAGGTGAAAATTTTCAAAAATAATAATAGAAAAATGGAAATTACTTGGTTAAGTAGTCGGGCTGATAAAGGTGGTTTCGCGAGGTCTCAGTTCGGGGCGAACCACTAGTTTAAATAGCGACTCTTGCTAGGACGCAACAAAGTGCAATTCAGCTCGCACAAGCGCTTTGTACCTAACGCAATATTCACCTAAACATTGGGGCTCTCTCCCAACGCGTAACTCTGTCGCTGTCTGGCGCGGAGTGATGCAACTCGTAAGGGTTGTCGACTTGTACCTACGAATTACTTAAGTACTTACCGTTTGTTATTATCAATATTGTTATTATGGAGAAATAAAGTAGGTAAGTATTTAGGTCCTTAAATAAGTAATTTAGAGCGATTCCGAAGTAAAATCAAATTATGGACGTAAGTAGGTAGAAAATTCAAGTAATTATTTAGGTATCTCCGACCTAGATCATTGCAATCTATGCTAAATGTACATGAAATCACACATATAAATGGCATTACTTCGATATGCACCTACAGACAATAACTAATGTACCTACATCGATCAAATAACTTAGGTACCTTTCATCGTCGTTCGGCAATTTAAAAAATTATATGATGTATATGTCTCTATATTTGTCTTTTACAGCACAATATGCACACGAAGTCATATTTGCGCGGGAAACTTAACTCGTGTCATGGAATGAGAGAAATCAGAGGCCCAATTCTATAATTTTAAAACATTCCAGTCACAATATAATCTCGTGTCAGTCGCACTGTCTCGTATAGTAATAGTTACATAGGTGACAGCTGACAGTGCGACTGAGATGAGATTATACTGCGAATTGAATGTTTTTACATTAGAGAATTGGGCCTCAGAGCTGTAGTAGAAGTTAGTCAAACTTTAATAAGAACATCTTTGTCTAAGGCCACTAGATAGATAGATAGAAGATAGAAGCTACTTTATTGCACACCATAGTAAAAATTAAACAATTTAACAAACAAAAACTAAAACTAACTATGCTATACAATGGGCGGTCTTATCGCTCTGTAGCGATTTCTTCCAGTCAACATTTGAATGAACTGGACTGTATAAAATTAAATGCGCCCTCCCTTTTGATTTTCTTGAAAGTCCTTGTGGATACTAAGTAATACCTAAGCAAGTGAACAAGATGTTATTTACAGGTATACCTTGGCAAAACAAAAAACTAGGGCTTTGTTAACACTTAAGTTTAGAGCAAACTTTGAGAAAAAGATCGTAAATGGGCTCAAAAGACCCCCCGCCCTCCCTTTTGATTTTCTTGAAAGTCCTGATGGATACTAAGTTATACATAAGCAAGTGAATAAGATGGTATTTACAGGTATACCTTGGAAAAACAAAAAACTAGGGCCTTATAAACACTTAAATTCAGAGCAAACTTTAAGAAAAAGATCGAAAATAGGCTCAAAACGCCCCGCCCTCCCTTTTGATTTTCTTGAAAGTCCTCGTGGATACTAAGTAATACCTAAGCAAGTGAATAAGATGTTATTTACAGGGATACCTCCGTAAATAAAGAAACTAGGTACTTGTGTTCACTGAATTTCCAGCAAACTTTACGAAAAACGATCGAAAATTGGTTCAAAACAACCCGCCCTCCCTTTTGATTTTCTTGAAAGTCCTTGTGGATATTAAGTAATACCTAAGCAAGTGAATAAGATGTTATTTACAGGGATACCTCCGTAAATAAAGAAACTAGGTACTTGTGTTCACTGAATTTCCAGCAAACTTTACGAAAAACGATCGAAAATTGGTTCAAAACAACCCGCCCTCCCTTTTGATTTTCTTGAAAGTCCTTGTGGATACTAAGTAATATCTAAGCAAGTGAATAAGATAATACTTACAGGGATAGCTCCGTAAATAAAGAAACTAGGTACTTGTGTTCACTGAATTTCCAGCAAACTTTACGAAAAAAGATCGAAAATAGGCTCAAAAGAACCCGCCCTCCCTTTTGATTTTCTTGAAAGTCCTTGTGGATACTAAGTAATATCTAAGCAAGTGAATAAGATGTTATTTACAGGGATAGCTCCGTAAATAAAGAAACTAGGTACTTGTGTTCACTGAATTTCCAGCAAACTTTACGAAAAAAGATCGAAAATAGGCTCAAAAGACCCCGCCCTCCCTTTTGATTTTCTTGAAAGTCCTTGTGGATACTAAATAATATCTAAGCAAGTGAATAAGATGTTATTTACAGGGATAGGTCCGTAAATAAAGAAACGAGGTACTTTTGTTCACTGAATTTCCAGCAAACTTTACGAAAAAAGATCGAAAATAGGCTCAAAAGACCCCGCCCTCCCTTTTGATTTTCTTGAAAGGCCTTGTGGATACTAAGTAATATCTAAGCAAGTGAATAAGATGTTATTTACAGGGATAGCTCCGTAAATAAAGAAACTAGGTACTTGTGTTCACTGAATTTCCAGCAAACTTTACGAAAAAAGATCGAAAATAGGCTCAAAAGACCCCGCCCTCCCTTTTGATTTTCTTGAAAGTCCTTGTGGATACTAAGTAATATCTAAGCAAGTGAATAAGATGTTATTTACAGGGATAGCTCCGTAAATAAAGAAACTAGGTACTTGTGTTCACTGAATTTCCAGCAAACTTTACGAAAAAAGATCGAAAATAGGCTCAAAAGACCCCGCCCTCCCTTTTGATTTTCTTGAAAGTCCTTGTGGATACTAAGTAATATCTAAGCAAGTGAATAAGATGTTATTTACAGGGATAGGTCCGTAAATAAAGAAACGAGGTACTTTTGTTCACTGAATTTCCAGCTACCTTTACGAAAAAAGATCGAAAATAGGCTCAAAAGACCCCGCCCTCCCTTTTGATTTTCTTGAAAGGCCTTGTGGATACTAAGTAATATCTAAGCAAGTGAATAAGATGTTATTTACAGGGATAGCTCCGTAAATAAAGAAACTAGGTACTTGTGTTCACTGAATTTCCAGCAAACTTTACGAAAAACGATCGAAAATTGGTTCAAAACACCCCGCCCTCCCTTTTCATTTTCTTGAAAGTCCTTGTGGATACTAAGTAATATCTAAGCAAGTGAATAAGATGTTATTTACAGGGATAGCTCCGTAAATAAAGAAACTAGGTACTTGTGTTCACTGAATTTCCAGCAAACTTTACGAAAAAAGATCGAAAATAGGCTCAAAAGATCCCGCCCTCCCTTTTGATTTTCTTGAAAGTCCTTGTGGATACTAAGTAATATCTAAGCAAGTGAATAAGATGTTATTTACAGGGATACCTCCGTAAATAAAGAAACTAGGTACTTGTGTTCACTGAATTTCCAGCAAACTTTACGAAAAACGATCGAAAATTGGTTCAAAACAACCCGCCCTCCCTTTTGATTTTCTTGAAAGGCCTTGTGGATACTAAGTAATATCTAAGCAAGTGAATAAGATATTATTTACAGGGATAGCTCCGTAAATAAAGACACTAGGTACTTGTGTTCACTGAATTTACAGCAAACTTTACGAAAAAAGATCGAAAATAGGCTCAAAAGACCCCGCCCTCCCTTTTGATTTTCTTGAAAGTCCTTGTGGATACTAAGTAATATCTAAGCAAGGGAATAAGATGTTATTTACAGGGATAGCTCCGTAAATAAAGAAACTAGGTACTTGTGTTCACTGAATTTCCAGCAAACTTTACGAAAAACGATCGAAAATTGGTTCTAAACACCCCGCCCTCCCTTTTGATTTTCTTGAAAGGCCTTGTGGATACTAAGTAATATCTAAGCAAGTGAATAAGATATTATTTACAGGGATAGCTCCGTAAATAAAGAAACTAGGTACTTGTGTTCACTGAATTTCCAGCAAACTTTACGAAAAAAGATCGAAAATAGGCTCAAAAGACCCCGCCCTCCCTTTTGATTTTCTTGAAAGTCCTTGTGGATACTAAGTAATATCTAAGCAAGTGAATAAGATGTTATTTACAGGGATAGCTCCGTAAATAAAGAAACTAGGTACTTGTGTTCACTGAATTTCCAGCAAACTTTACGAAAAAAGATCGAAAATAGGCTCAAAAGACCCCGCCCTCCCTTTTGATTTTCTTGAAAGTCCTTGTGGATACTAAGTAATATCTAAGCAAGTGAATAAGATGTTATTTACAGGGATAGGTCCGTAAATAAAGAAACGAGGTACTTTTGTTCACTGAATTTCCAGCAAACTTTACGAAAAAAGATCGAAACTAGGCTCAAAAGACCCCGCCCTCCCTTTTGATTTTCTTGAAAGGCCTTGTGGATACTAAGTAATATCTAAGCAAGTGAATAAGATGTTATTTACAGGGATAGCTCCGTAAATAAAGAAACTAGGTACTTGTGTTCACTGAATTTCCAGCAAACTTTACGAAAAACGATCGAAAATTGGTTCAAAACACCCCGCCCTCCCTTTTGATTTTCTTGAAAGGCCTTGTGGGTACTAAGTGATACCTAAGCAAGTGAATAAGATGTAATTTACAGGGATACCTCTGTAAATAAAGAAACTAGGTACTTGTGTTCACTGAATTTCCAGCAAACTTTACGAAAAACGATCGAAAAATGGTTCAAAACAACCCGCCCTCCCTTTTGATTTTCTTGAAAGGCCTTGTGGATACTAAGTAATATCTAAGCAAGTGAATAAGATATTATTTACAGGGATAGCTCCGTAAATAAAGACACTAGGTACTTGTGTTCACTGAATTTACAGCAAACTTTACGAAAAAAGATCGAAAATAGGCTCAAAAGACCCCGCCCTCCCTTTTGATTTTCTTGAAAGTCCTTGTGGATACTAAGTAATATCTAAGCAAGGGAATAAGATGTTATTTACAGGGATAGCTCCGTAAATAAAGAAACTAGGTACTTGTGTTCACTGAATTTCCAGCAAACTTTACGAAAAACGATCGAAAATTGGTTCTAAACACCCCGCCCTCCCTTTTGATTTTCTTGAAAGGCCTTGTGGATACTAAGTAATATCTAAGCAAGTGAATAAGATATTATTTACAGGGATAGCTCCGTAAATAAAGAAACTAGGTACTTGTGTTCACTGAATTTCCAGCAAACTTTACGAAAAAAGATCGAAAATAGGCTCAAAAGACCCCGCCCTCCCTTTTGATTTTCTTGAAAGTCCTTGTGGATACTAAGTAATATCTAAGCAAGTGAATAAGATGTTATTTACAGGGATAGCTCCGTAAATAAAGAAACTAGGTACTTGTGTTCACTGAATTTCCAGCAAACTTTACGAAAAAAGATCGAAAATAGGCTCAAAAGACCCCACCCTCCCTTTTGATTTTCTTGAAAGTCCTTGTGGATACTAAGTAATATCTAAGCAAGTGAATAAGATGTTATTTACAGGGATAGGTCCGTAAATAAAGAAACGAGGTACTTTTGTTCACTGAATTTCCAGCAAACTTTACGAAAAAAGATCGAAACTAGGCTCAAAAGACCCCGCCCTCCCTTTTGATTTTCTTGAAAGGCCTTGTGGATACTAAGTAATATCTAAGCAAGTGAATAAGATGTTATTTACAGGGATAGCTCCGTAAATAAAGAAACTAGGTACTTGTGTTCACTGAATTTCCAGCAAACTTTACGAAAAACGATCGAAAATTGGTTCAAAACACCCCGCCCTCCCTTTTGATTTTCTTGAAAGGCCTTGTGGGTACTAAGTGATACCTAAGCAAGTGAATAAGATGTAATTTACAGGGATACCTCTGTAAATAAAGAAACTAGGTACTTGTGTTCACTGAATTTCCAGCAAACTTTACGAAAAACGATCGAAAATTGGTTCAAAACACCCCGCCCTCCCTTTTGATTTTCTTGAAAGGCCTTGTGGGTACTAAGGGATACCTAAGCAAGTGAATAAGATGTAATTTACAGGAATACCTTGGAAAAACAAAAAACTAGGGCTTTGTTAACACTTAATTTCACAGCAAACTTTACGAAAAACGATCGAAAATTGGTTCAAAACACCCCGCCCTCCCTTTCAATTTCCTTGAAAACCCTTGTGGATACTAAGTAATACCTAAGCAAGCAAATGAAATGTTATTTACAGGTATAGTTTAGTAAAAACAAAAACTAGAGACGTTTTATTCACTCAATGATACAGGAAAGTTTAACACTGGTTTTTTTTTAATCTTTGAAGCTCTGCTTGACTCAAATACGTTTTTCATGGTCTCCGTGACTTGGCAAACCCTATACTACCATTTATTTCAAGATTTTGTAAAAAAAAAAAACCGTTGAACTACAACGTTCGGAACTTCAGGCTCATCTAAAGTTAGTTCTGCCTAGGTATTACAATTTCAGAGTTGTTGTAAATAGCGTCAATAATCACTTCTGGATTATAAATTTTACTGACAGATAAACATTTGACTTCTTTATCATAAAAGCTTGTCTTTAAATATGTATTTTCAACACAAAACCTACACATATTATGGGTTTCAATAAATCTGTTTCTAATCTAATAAATCATAGTTTTTATAAAATCAGTTACTCAAAAAGATGTTTTTCGGAAATTCTGATAATTAGATTATAATGTTTGTTTAATCACAATGTAGCTCAGCCAAACTTCAGTAGCAAAACTAAAGTTCCGAAAGGTTTTTTTTTATTTAATGCTATTTTATAACAAAACCAACTTACCAGGTAAGGTATGGTATCCTATTGTGGACAGGTGTCCAGTGGAATTGCAGCTCCCGGGGGGTAGATCTGAGTCCATCATGAAGATATATTGGCACTCCGTCTCAAACCATAATCAGCTGACACTTCAGAAGCCATAGTCGGCTACATCACTCCTACACCTCTCACTTTTGACTATCTGTTAAGGGGAGAGTTTAATTATGGGAGATAACACAGACCAGGTACATGTCAAGAGTTTTCAATTAAATTCAGCTTATAACTTCAATGTTTTTCTTGTGAGAGTTTGAAAAGCACTTAAATCACTACATAATTCAACAAAGAATTCTAATAGGTGTTGAGAGAGCAACCGAATTGGATTAATGCACGATAGATGCAAACCGGCGGCGCCCCAGTTTCTCACCCCTCAACCTATAGTTGGGTTGGATGCAACAACCAGAAAATAGGTCATCGGAGGTGTGCCCGCCCGGTCGCAACGACAGAGACGGCACGCAACGTCCTCCCGCTGCGAATCGCAATTTATCTATGAAGTTACGAACTCTTTAAATTTTATTACAACATTTCTAACAACAATAATTCATAAGCTTCTCAAACTCTCAGAACAATGAGCTTAGGGAGTAAACATCCCTCTAAAAACATCTGATCTTACATTCTAGCAACCGCAGACGAGGGAGAGAAACGACGCAACGGAGCACCAACTCCCGAGTTGACAACCATCATTCGCTACCCCCGTCCCCAGTCATTGATCTTTGGTCCACAGCACAATTCTCAGGATAACACAAGCACACAGGTTTTTATTTTATGCCTCCGCTAAATCGAACTGGATTTGTAAAATCGCGTCAACTTCGTGAAAAATAAAATCACGCATTTCACGCCCCGAAACGCAAGTTACTAAACCGCGGCCATATTTATATTTATTTATTTACAAAACTCGATGTTGCCACAATTTCAATAGTACAAGTATTCCTACCAGTTCTATCTTAGTAAAATTCTCTAAGATTTCTACCAAAAAAAAAACACTCAAAGGAAGGTGAAACGTCCTTATTCTAAGGGTGAAACATTCATGGCATGCAACATGCAAGTAAATGGGTTTGCTTTAGGAATTCTACAATCTATCACAAAACTTTATGAAATGTTCCTACCTTAGATTCCTACCATCGCATTTATGTGTTTGCTTCACTTCGGACCACACCTAATCTTGGTCCTAAATGTAATTTGACATGGGTGGTAGCATGGACGTGGAGTGGTAGACATTTTACGCCTTGGTTTGGCCTTGCTTTACTTTACTGTCACAGTGTCACTGTCATTTAGCAGCTGAGGTGGTCGTGGATAGTTTGTTCGTATAAAAAATAGTAAACACTGCGTTTGTTTGTAGATTAAATTCTGAAAATTAATCGAATACCATCGTTGTTGTATTTCTAAACGCCTACTATGAAGAAACAATAAATACAAGGCTTAAGTAGAAATCCTCTATTGAAATGGAAACCACACCGTTAATAATAAGGCCCAAAAAGAAGCCACTATGGTCAAGGTGATTTTTTTGTATTTTAATTATATTTTGGTGATTGTTAAATTATAATATGATTAAGAGTCATCGCATTGTTGTTTTGTTTTAGGTTGCCATTCCTTACGTTTCGCAAGAAGGAGTTGAGTTCTCGCGAGATTTATATAGGACAACTTCCCGAGGATGAGTATCCGCCCAATTATGTTTGCAATCAAGTAAGTTTATCAAATCTCCATTATCTCAATCATCATCTTGCTTACACGATTCGGAATAATATCATCTCATTAGTGAATAACAAAGTCTTTGTTCTGTAGTAATATATACATCAATGGTTCTATCTATTGTGTGTAGGTACAATACATTTGCCTCATTGTAAACCAATGAGATGTAAGTAACAATTTCTTAAGAGAAACTGTGCAAATTAAAGGGAAATTTATTAATTTTGAATACAATAATGTTTTTCTTTTTTTGTGATTTTTTGAAATGTATTCTTTACAGAAATACAACATCTTCACATTCCTGCCTCTGGTGCTGTTTGAGCAGTTCCGATTCTTCCTGAACCTGTACTTTCTGGTAATGGCACTCAGTCAGTTCATCCCGAGCATTCGCATCGGGTACATGTACACTTACTGGGGCCCACTCTGTTTCGTGCTTGCTGTGACGCTTTTTCGGGAAGCCGTTGATGACTTTAGAAGATTTAGGTAACTTATGACAATACATACTAAGAAAAAATGAGTGGCATGCCAAACAAACAAACATTATTCTAACCTTTCCAACATTGTATAGTCACAAACTTGATGATATGACACAGCACAGTCAGTGAATCTTGAACTATCTTCATCACACAACCATTTATTTGTTTGTTGTGTGATTGGATCTTTATTGGTCATCCTGTGATAGATCAGTGACCCGGTTGAGGTTTGGTGGCCCTGAAAAGGCCCTTATGATGCACAATACACCCGACAGATGCACAATACACCCCACAGATGCACAATACACCCCACAGATGCACAATACACCCCACAGATGCACAATACACCCCACAGATGCACAATACACCCTACAGCGGGACGTCAGTGCAGGTCTTAACACCCCCACTTAGAATTAAAAGGGCCTTGTGACCAATATGGAAATAACCAAAGTGGTGAATGAAGTGCAGCTTGCAGAGGCTCCTTCTGTTCATGGTAGAACAACCTTCCTGCAGTAAAAGTAGCATGCTACTTTTGGGTAGAAAAAAAAACATAATTACAAGCTTCAACTAAAATCTGTGTTCCAGACGAGACAGAGAAGTTAATAAACAACGCTATGAACGCATCGCCCTAGAATCAACTTTAGAAGACTACCGTCCTTACGTCATAGAACGCGTGCCCGCCTCAGAGTTACGAGTAGGAGACATAGTGATGCTCCATAAAGGACAGAGGGTACCAGCTGATATGATTCTATTGAAGACCAATGAAACTATGGGAACGGTTTTTATTCGAACAGACCAGTTGGATGGAGAAATTGATTGGAAGTTAAGGTAAGACAAAACATGGTGATCTTATGATGAAACTTATTGTTTTATTGTTAGAAGTAAAGCTTTATGATAAAGAGTTTGTCCGGGGGAGTACTACCACCATACCTATTTCTGCCACCGCCAGTAATGTTAGCATTGCTGTGTTCCGGTTAGAAAGGTATGGGTGCTGGTGAAATTACAGGCACCTGAGGCTTTTCACCTTTATTTCTCAAGGTAACGGGCGCAGTGCAATGTCACGTAGGGCGCGTCCTAGATGAACGTGACCTAAGAGGTATTGCATTTGTTATGGCATTGGGTCACCGCTTAACATTAGATATGCAAGTTTCGTCACTGATTCAAAAAAAAACTTGGATGAAATTCTGTCAGTTTTGCTGACTTACTGGTTTTCCCAATATTTTGATCCATCTATGATCACCGACATAGACTCGCAGAACTGACTACTGTTGGGGAATAAAGGTTCTCGAGTGGTAACCACAAACCGGATGACGCAGTGTAGGAAGCAATGGAAAATAACAATGCTGCCATGATCATTGATCTTAGATCATAGATCACATATTGAAAATGGCAGTTAGTTATATTTAGCTAAAGTACATAATAATGTCGTGATAACGCTTGTTATGTTGGTGGAGTGTCAATTACATTTTTGACCAAGTCAATAAAATATTATTCTTACTTCCTATCCTACTTATTATAATTGCGAATGTTTGAATGTTTAACTGATCTATATATAATAAGGCTACTTGTTACCCTTTTTACCATTTTAAAGACTTCCAAGGTTAAATGAGTATTATTTCTTTAGAGTAAATTCTTAGATAATGCGAACATGAGGTTTTTTTTTTATTGTTGACTTTTGTGATTTATTTAGGTATTTTATGTAATATTTGTTGTAATTTGATTGTGGTTTTACATATTACAACCTTCCTGTTAATATTTGTACCTATATCTGACCGAAAAAGAATAATTGACGCGACAAACTGAGGCCCAATTCTCTAACTTAAAAATAGTTAAAATAGAGTTTGGATCATGTTTCGATCTTGTGTCGATGTCTTAAATGTCAGAAATGGTATTCTCTTGACATAAAATACAACACTGTTATTGTGATTTTATAGAAATGTGACCGAAACTTGAACGATTCAAAGTTTTTTCGATAATTTTAGCATTGTAGATGGAGTCTCTCTTTACTCTTTGCAATTATATATATAACTATCCTACTCTAATGGTAGTCACCGTGAATTGAAAGTAGACTAAATTGTTATTTATAAGGGAGCAGAATACCAACTTTCTTTCAATTCATAATTCAGTCACGATTCGGTTAACTTTCAGTGTAGTTTTAAAATATTTAAAATAATTTAGAGAATTGGGCCTCTGTCTGATCCCAGTACGAAGCCGTGGGCGGACTCTAGTAGGTAATAAAATAAACTATTGATAACGTTAATGCGAATTTGTTCTTGGATAAAACAAAATAACCTACATTCTGCAGATAACATAATTAACCTACTCAATTGAATCCTACTTAATTTATAAAATAAAAAGATTAGATGTTTTTTTTGAACTCTGTCACTCTGGCTTGACCAATTTCAATGATAGAAAGATAGATAATAATTGTATTGTTCACCATAATTACAAAACAAACAGAAAAAAAGAGATACAAAGTTTCAAATCAGAGGTACAATGAGCGGTCTTATCGGTTAAGAGCGATCTCTTTCAGATAACGTTTTTATGTACAGGATCTATTTGAACAAATAAGAGTAGTTTTATAACTATTTGCGCCCCGCTGTTCCATATAAGTCTCGATCCGTTGGGAATATCGGGATTAAAGGTAGCCTGTATGTTAATTGAGGGTAAAAAGCTATTTTCACACCACCTGCTCGACAATGTCCAATTACAAATCATGCAACCTCAACGTAAAGTACAGCATTGTCTCTCTAGGGATATAAAGTTGTATGAAACTCCCTAGGGATTAAAGTGATTTGAATTTAGAACGTCAAATTCGTGTTGGAAACTCATGGAAAACTCTGAGTAAAAAAATGCTCATAAGGCATTGTAAAGAGGTTTGTTCGAAAATCGAACTGGCCACTATAGCAAAACTCGAAAAAAAAGAAATAGGCGCGATTTTAAAGAATGTGAAACAAAAGAGATGTTTGGTGCTGTGATTTTCAGTGAATTATACTGCAATATTTTTGTAATATAATATTATGTCAGTGACAATATTAGTGTTAACAAAAAATGTCGAGCGATAATGATTCTACCCCAGAGTTTATCAAAACAGACGATACTTATTTAATGGAGCCCTGGCCTTTTATTGCCTCGCAGTAGGTGTGAAAAGTAGAGTATGCTCCTCTGGAATAAAGCCTGTCTTCGTCTTGGGCAGCTTGAACCCCTCGCTTCACTCAGGACTCTATATAACTCTCTCGCTACACTCGGGAGTTCGGAACTTTAGAGTCCCTCGTTACGCTCAGGGTTCAATATGCTGCCCGCGACATAAGACACTGCTTTATTCCCTTAGTGCATAATCTACTATTCCATTCCTCAACCAAATCGTTCCAGCCCAAACACACTCACAAACTTAGGCATTTAATGCCAAACTCACTAATGAAATTTAATTAATTGTTTTTTTTGAGATTAATGCAGTGTATCTGCTTACCTAGATAAATATATTTTTATAAACATACAACGATACATCATTCATGGTATTAATAGAAGAATCTCAAGATTGCACATACGTATATGTTATCTCGGTACCACGCGAGCGAAGCCGAGGCCGGATCGTCATAACCAGTCTGTATACGCCCACTGCTGGGTGAGACCAGGCTGCTGGATAATCGCCACGCTTGGCAGGCGGATTGGTGTTGAGTACTCAAGTGGATGCTGCCCATCCCCTGCAGTAAGTCAAAGTCAAAAGTCAAAAGAACTTTATTGAAATCACAAGGATCATTTTGAATCGTCTTATAAACTAAAATTACTTCTGTTCCTGTTGTTAAGGCTTTTACTACATCCACGATGAGAGCTACATCCAGGAGGAAATGGAGGTGTCTATTCATAGACCGAACACGCCACGGCACGGTTGGATACTAATGCTTAACCTAAAAATTTACTGAATTTCAGAATACCTCTTTCTACGACGCAAAAGCTGCCCACAGATGCACATCTCCTGGATATCAACGCACAGATCTTCGTCGAGAAACCAGTGAAGGATATCCACTCATTCGTCGGCACCTGCATTCGATTGGATGAGGAGGAGAGTGATTCGTTGGATGTTGAGAACACGCTGTGGAGTGGTTGTGTTGTAGCGTCGGGTCAGGCGACTGGATTAGTCATTTATACAGGTAAAATTATGATCACCAGCTGGTTGACGTCCAAAACGAATGGTCTTGATCCGCCTCCATCCACCGACTTCCTGTAACCGTTACAATGTCATCAAACAGGAAACATTGAACAACATGGAGCTGAAGGTCACGTGGGTCTGTGAAGCGAAACCTTAACTTTACCCTTAACCATTTTTTTTAACCTTAACCTTTGACTCGCCCCTAGGCTGTGAAACCCGCAGCGTGATGAACAATGCGATCGCTCGATCCAAGACCGGCCGCCTCGATCTGCAGATCAACGATCTCACGAAGCTGCTGTTCGTAGCGACGATGTTCTTGTCGCTGCTACTAATCACGCTGAAGGGGTTCACGGGTCCGTGGTACGGGTTCCTCTTCAGATTTATTCTGCTCTTCTCTTACATCATTCCTATCAGGTGAGTTATATAATTCCTATTAGGTGAGTTACATAATTCCTATTAGGTGAGTTGCATCATTCCTTTTTTTTTTTGATAAAAACTTTCGTGAGTGGTATTCATAATTAGATAGATTATAACCGGTTTAACTTACGTAGATTATTTTCGAGTATACGACCCGAGGTTTCAAGCAATTTAGATGCTCTTAATCATGTATGAGTGTTATTCTCACTGCGCGACGCGGAGGGCACTGCGTCTCTCAGCTCTTGCGGCCCGGCTGGTTATCGCCGGTGGCGTGGGAGTTGCGACGCGGATGACTCATCCTCGTCCTCCGAGCTACTTGGATATGTCGATTGAATCGTATCGTATACTCGAAAATAATCTACGTAAGTTAAACCGGTTATAATCTATCTAATTATGCATCATTCCTATTAGGTGAGTTACATAATTCATATCAGGTGAGTTGCAACATTCCTAATAGGTGAGTTAAATCGTTCCTATCAGGTGAGTTACATCATTCCTAATATGGTGAGTTACATTATTCCTATTAGGCGAGTTACATCATTACTACGTGTAAGCTGCAAGCCCCACTTTATTGAAAAACAAATACTTACGCTTCCGTGTATCTATATCTTGCAAGCAGCGGCATTTGTTAGGGAACATAGACAGTATTTTAAATCGAACTTAGAACTGAATGAAAATTATAAGAGGCGGAAAAGAAATAAATTGATGTTACCCATGACTAACTTAAAAACAGTGGCTAAAAGTCCAAAATTTAGGCTTATTAAGATTTTTAATAAAATACCAGAAGAATTAAAATCGGAAATTAAGGACCAGTTATTCTATAATAAGTTAAAATCTATGCATTTGAGAAAATGTTATTACTCACTGGATGAATTTATTAGTGACAAATTATAGGATGTTTATATTATATGTTCTGATGTAAAAATTAGTTTATTAGTTATTACCTGTTTTTGACTAGCCTATTTTATTTTGTATTATGGTTTTGTCGTATACCCAAGCTACTAATTGACATAGATATTGATTTGACTTGCCTACCTTCTTTTAGTTTTGACATATTATTGTATTGTATACATGCGAGATATTAAATTTGATAAACCTACCTATTTCTACTCTTATGTAATTATGACATTGTTTTAAATTGTTTTGACTTGTATTTTAATAACTAACATATACTTATGTTAGTTATTAAAATCAAAGTAAGTATTGTCCTGTAATTTTTATTCTTGAACTTGACTCCAAATTGCAGCGCCCTGACGGGGTTCATGTACCTACCTGACTAACAGTAAAAATAAGACCTATTACTAACTATATTGTATGTACATGTGAGCAATAAATAAATACAAATACTATCAGAGCCCCAAGCAATTAACATAACATTACACCCAAACGTCACATATATAGTCCTGATCCCTCACTAGGTTTCCCTGTGTCGTGGGTATCAGGAACTACAAGTGCCATGGTAACACAACACCCAGACCCGAAACCAATATTTGCAGATGATGCAAACATTTGTCCAGTAGCAGGAAGCGAACCCGCACCTCTTGCGTCTCGGCCAGCTACTCGACCGCCGCGCTACGGAGGTCGTCCGGCAAATGACAAGGACTTATGGACCATGCTCCCCACAGGTTACGCGTTAAATAATTACGAACCCCATTCTCCCCACAGCCTACGTGTCAATTTGGACATGGGCAAAGCTTTCTACTCGTGGACCATCCAGCGGGACAAAGAGATCGAGGGTACGGTGATGCGTTCCACCACCATCCCTGAGGAACTGGGTCGGATCCAGTACCTCCTCGCGGATAAGACCGGCACGCTCACCAAGAATGAGATGGTATTTCAGAAACTGCACCTTGGGAATGCGCTGTTTCATAAGAACAACTTTCATGAGGTAAGAAATTCAACCAATGTAGCCTTAGCCTTATCTATATCATCGTCATCATCAGCCAATAGACGTCCACTGTTGGACGAGGCCTCCACATAGAATACTTTGGAGGGGGAGGGGGGCATTGGTGATTGCAGTATTGGTGTTGAGTACTCAGATGGATGCTGCTGCCCAGCCCCCGGTGTAATCCCTGGAGGAATCAGTTCATACTAGCGTTGTGATTCGGTTTCGTAGTATGGTGCAAACTCTTTTTCAACCTGTCATACAATACACGCCTTTTTCCCCGAAATGGTTAGGCAGAGCTTCAAAGGGCCTCTTTTCACCGTGGGTTGCATATTCGTAGGAATATAGACATGACATGTGGTGAGTTCATCGCCGCCATAGTTTTCCACAACCTACTCTGCTAACGCTTTCTTCCAGTAATAACACATGCCTAAAAAAGCCAGCACCTAGGACAAATCTTTTACTTACCAACGAAATTGCCCAAGAAGTTCGGCATAATACTTAACATACTACATATATATTATTGTATACAGACACATTATAATATAAATATAGAGAAAAAACCTTGAATCTACCAAAACATTGACATTCTATTCCACAGGTACAATCCCTACTGACACAGTACATCACAAACGACGCTCCATCACTCCCCACATCACCTACGACATCTACACACGAAATATTCTCAGCCTCGCCAAGACAAGTGTGGCAAGCTGTGCTAGCTGTAGCACTGTGTCATAACGTGACTCCGGTCTATGAAGTGTCTGATACGGACCAGACAGACGAAGCACAATCAGGTAAATCACGAGATGTGTCGTGTTTGGAACGAAGTTCCATTCGGTATAACTAATACTTTTAAATGAGCAGTATTTTTATATATATACATATATTTTGAGATCTCGAAAACGTCCACATAATTAGAAGGTTAGCAGGTTTTTCTTTACCGACAACCTATCTAGTTCGTTCGTTCTAGATTACTATCTAAATTTTGAATACTACATAACACCCAACAGTCACATACGTAGCCCTTATCCCACACTGGGATTCCCTGTATCGTGGGTATTTGGAACTACGAGTACCATAGCACCCAGAACTGGAACAAATATTTGCAGAGCATACAAACATTAATTGTCCCCGGCGTAACAATATAATAAAACTAAATGTATAATGTTGTATGTTTTTTTAGTTTTTAACCGACTTCAAAAAAAGGAGGAGGTTCCCAATTCGGTTGTTATTTTTTTTTTATATTTGTTACTTCATATGCCCGGCGTTTATGAACCGATTTAGAAAATTCTTTTTTATTTGAATAGATATACTTCCAGATTGGTCCCATTTTTTTCAGAATCCAGTTCTGATGATGGAATCCATGAGGAATTGAGGGAACTCCACAAATATTGTAGGCATACATATGGCGATTTTGATATTTTCAGCAACAAACCAAGCATTTGCATTCAGAAAGTATTATAATCCTTTCACCACTGTGGTTCTTTCATAATTTTTTTGAATCCATATATTTAGTCGAATACAATGGCGGAATTCGGTTTTTTGAAAAATGAAAAGTTATTAGAGGTTTGCTGTTGTTATAAGGAGTTGTAGGATTGTTAAGGTTGACAGGGGTGTGTAGGGGTTGTCAGGGTTTGTCCATTAATATTAGTTCCCGTGCATAGCTCAGCTGTCAACTATAGTGACTATTATAATGATAAGTGTTATTTTAAAGATATGGGCAGCTCGGTGATGTCTGAGAGCTGCGGTGGCGCGGTACCCCAGCAGCAGTTGTGTGACTACCAGGCCTCCAGTCCCGACGAGGTGGCGCTCGTCAAGTGGACCGATATGGTGAGAATCTTCTTTATTAGTTATCTTTTGTCAATTTTTAGGGATCCGTACCCAAAGAGTGCCAAGTGGACGTATTTTGTTTATACTACTTGGCAAAAGATTAGATTATAAAGATGGAAAGCCTTATGTGCCTGTAATTTCACCGGCACCCGTACCCTACAAACCGAAACACAACAATAGGAGCACTACTGCTTGGCGGCAGACGGTGGTAGCACTTCCGCGGACGAACTCTTTCACAAGAATCTCTACTACTAACAACACGAATTGCGTAGGCTGAGATTACTAAGCCTACTGTCTTGACTGTATTCTGCTGTATGTCTCGGAAGCCGTAGGAGCCAATTGAAACGTTCATATATGTGTTATTTGGGCATGAATCCTATGCAAATAAGCAAATAACAAACATTTTTATCATAAACTTGTTAGGCTTTTTCAGAAATAAGAACAAGGTTTGTGAAATTTCAGTGGTGAGCTGTGATAATGCTGCACAGAACGTACAGCAATGTCTATGTAATTTCAAATACATTCATTCTATTACCACACTTTGTGCTCTGTAAATTAGGTCGTAATTTGTAAAAAAAAATATCTAAATAAATAAAAATGTTTATATCAATAACTTAGGTATTAGAGTCTGTTCAGAAAGAGAGCCGTCGTGGCCAAATTGTGAACTAACGTAATACATGTAGTTTACAACGTTTTAAAAGCTGGTTTCTTTCTGTCGGCATTTTGAATCATAAACTAAAAAAATAGTAACAGTTGTAATAGGATCAAAACGGAACAGACGCGCTATTGTATTGCTCGCTAAACAAAACAGGCAATTAAGCACAGCAGCGCCCTCCAATCCCACGACGGGTCTCTCGCTAAACAGACTACCTATACAATTTTTACATTCAGAGTTTTGAGTTTCCTTTTAAGCAAATATGCTTTTCCATAGCTATTATAAAAAATAAAAAATTTGATGTACGTACAATTAAAGTTCAAAATTAACCTGCTGCGTGCTTTACTTAAAATTAGTTAAATTTTCAGATGGGAGTGTCGTTATACAGAAGAGACCTCCACAATATATCGTTGAAACTACGCGCGGCTAACGAGATACTCAACTACACCATACTACAGATATTCCCATTCACAAGCGAAAGCAAAATGATGGGTATAATTGTACAGGTTTGTACCACTTCAATACTAGCATCCACAGGAAGAGATGGAGGAGTCCTATTCTTAGGCCGGGACTACCACGGGTCCACGGCGCTCGAGACTACCACGGTGGATTTACAACATGAATATTAGATCGAACAAAATACAGATTATTGTTTAGATCTCGGTCAGAGTAACCTCGAGGAATATGGCGTGTGTGTAGATCAACAGTCTGTATATTTAATTGTACTATCCACTTTTTTAGGGTTCCGTACCCAAAGGGTAAAACGGGCCCTATTACTAAGGCTCCGCTGTCCGTCCGTCTGTCACCAGGCTGTATCTCATAAGCATTACTTGATAATGCTGCCATTCGTTCACAGGAAGAAGCAACAGGCAAGATCACTTACTACGTGAAAGGCGCGGACGTGGCACTGACACAGCTACAGAACTCCTCGTGGCTGAACTCGGAGTGCAAGCAGCTCGCAGCCGACGGGTTGAGAACTTTGGTGGTCGCTAAAAAATCACTCACTAAGAACGAATATTTGGAGTTTGAAGTAAGTTATCACTCATTCAAAACGAATATTTGTAGCGTGAAGTAAGTTATCACTCATTAAGAACGAATATTTGTAGTTTGATGTAAGTTATCATTAATTAAGAATGAATATTTGGAGAAAGTTATCACTCATTCAGAACGAATATTTGTAGCGTAAAGTAAGTTATCACTCATTAAAAACGAATATTTGGAGTTTGAAGTAAGTTATCACTCATTCAGAACGAATATTTGTAGCGTGAAGTAAGTTATCACTCATTAAGAACGAATATTTGTAGTTTGATGTAAGTTATCATTAATTAAGAATTAATATTTGGAGAAAGTTATCACTCATTCAGAACGAATATTTGTAGCGTTAAGTAAGTTATCACTCATTAAGATCGAATATTTGGAGTTTGATGTAAGTTATCATTAATTAAGAACGAATATTTGGAGTTTGAAGTAAGTTATTACTCATTCAGAACGAATATTTGTAGCGTGAAGTAAGTTATTACTCATTAAGAACGAATATTCGGAGTTTGATGTAAGTTATCATTAATTAAGAACGAATATTTGGAGTTTGATGTAAGTTATCATTAATTAAGAGCGAATATTTGGAGTTTGAAGTAAGTTATCACTCATTACGAACGAATATTTGGAGTTTGATGTAAGTTATCACTCATTAAAAACGAATAAGTATTTGGAGTTTGAAGTAAGTTATTTACATTTTCGATCATGGCAGACCCCTCTCTGACCGGATGCAATCGTGGAGCTCCTACTTCCACTTGTCACCCACCTCCTAAACGAGAAACGACCTCAATAAAGACACTGAACGCAGTTCAAAATTGGCAAATTTTTGCAATAACCCCCCCGGAAATATTTTTGCTAGTGCAGCGGTGTTGAAGTTTTTATGGTAAAACTCCACGCGGGTGAAGTCGCGGGCCTCCCACTAGTTACTTCATAATTATAATCAATTATTCTGCGAAACTTGACGTAAAAACTTGTTATTTGTGTATATAGGCAGAGTACAAAGAAGCCCGTCTCAGTCTGACCAATCGTAATGAAAGAACGGCGGTTGCCATGTCCAAGCTGTACTCCGGTCTGGAGCTGCTCTGTGTCACGGGAGTGGAAGACAGGCTCGCAGAGAATGTGCCGAGGACGCTGGCCATGCTGAGAACTGCTGGGATCAAGGTATGTCTATAAACATAACCAAAGTTGTACATAGATGAGAATAGATGGCGTTGAAACACAATACAACACATCCAAGTTTACCTTCCCGGCTTTTTCGAAAAGAGACGTCTACTTTTAATAATGTTATTAGTTTATTTTTTTCGTGTCGCGATTTTTTTACTCACTTGGCTTTTTAACCAATGTAGAAAGCACAAGTGAAATGAAATAGAAGTCACTTAATATACAAGTGACTTTTCTAATGAGTGGAAATTGTCCACCGAAGTTTTAATAAAACTGGCACTACTTTACTAAAACACTGAAACTGAAAAGTCGGAAAGAGTGTAACGTTGCAAATATTTAATGAAATACTTAAATGGCGAACGTACAAGCCTTTCATCATCATCAGTATCGTCATTTTCATTTTCGTCATCATCAAAAAGTGAGCGCAGACCAATGTTTACCTCTTGCTTGCACGATGTTCTCTGCTCTGACAGTGCGGTCTGTCAAAGTCTCATGTTAACTTATCGTCATAGCACAGAATAAATATTAATACAAGTAGTCATAGTAACATTACATATCACCCACCCAACAGTCACATACATAGTCCAGCCCCCCCCCCCCCCCCCCTATTCCCGAACTGAAAGTCACTCGATGACTAACGTTTGCCAAGTAAAATTACCATCAATTGCACAAAATTATCATTAATAATAGTCAATTGATGGTCATTTTACTTGTCAAACGTTGGTCACCGAGTGACTTTTAAGATAGGGAATAGGGGGTCCGATCCCACACTAAGGACCGTATTCTAGAACTAAACTCAAACTGAATCAAGACTCAAGCATAGATTTTTTGACAGATTTCAATGAAAAACTGTCAACAAATCTATGCTTGAGCCTCGATTCACACTTGAGCATAGTTCTTGAATACAGGCCTGTGTCGTGGGTATCAGGAACTATGAGTACCATGATACTGCACCCAGACCCGGAAAAAATATTTGCAGATCATACAAACTTTTGTCCCGCAGCGGGAATCGAACCTGCACCTCTTGCATCTCAACCGGCTACTCGCCGATCGCGCCACAGATGATAGTAAGCGTATGTTTTCAGATCTGGATGTTAACCGGTGACAAGTTAGAAACAGCGTTGTGCATAGCTCGTTCGCTGCACCTCGGCGGAGGCACCGCGTGGCTCACGGCGCGTGAGTGCACCAACAGGCGGGACGCGTACGAACTGCTTGAGTCACTACGCAGAGCCGACTGCAACACCGATCTCATAATTGAGGGCGAGACGCTTGAGGTACGTTGTATTTATTGATTAATAGATTGTACGAGTGAATAAAACAAACCCGAGACTTAGATCCGAGACGTTTATCCGCCCGAGCCATAGGCGAGGGTAGATATATAAGTCGAGGATAAAATGCGGTTTTAATAAGAGTTATACAGTCTTGTGATTTTCACTTTGATTACGAGAAAAATAAACAGTGATATTGTAAGTAAGTAATAAAATAATAGTAAATAAATGCTGGAGACATTTTACACAACCTTATCTAGCCCCAAGCTAAGCAGAGCTTGGGGCTATTGTTTAATTAGTTGAAATTTAAATTTGAAGAATTTTGTTTTACTAAACACTAGTGTTTTGAAATTGAATTTCTAATTTGAAAATGATTGTATGCAATACGCCTGTTATAACTATAACAATGAAGTACAGTATTTTCGCTTCGTGTGGATGTCAACATTGGCAAGTGCATACGTCATAAAGGAGTTGTAAACGTGTCCATAGTGCAGAAAGGTTGATCCGTCACAAGTGTAAAACGTCTTTTTAGCAAAAAAGTAAACCATCTTTTTTCTTTTTAAGTTATTGTCAATAATCCACAGGTGTGCCTACAATCTTACGAAGAAGAATTCGTAGAAGTTCTGGAAAATTGCAGCGGCGTGGTGGTCGCGCGTTGCTCGCCGACGCAGAAGGCGCGGGTCGCGCGACTTCTGCGCTGTCGGGGGCACGTAGTCGCGGCTGTCGGCGACGGCGGGAACGATGTCGCTATGATACAAGAGGCTGACATTGGTAATTTATTTTAGCTTACTTGTTATTTGAAATTAACTCTAAATTAGTCAGTGCCTGATGGTGACACTCGTTGGGTCTAACAGCGAGGCAGTGTCTGACGTTGACACTCGTTGTGTCCTAGCAGCGAGGCAGTATCTGATGTTAACACTCGTTGTGTCCTAGCAGCGAGGCAGTATCTGATGTTGACACTCGTGTCCTAGCAGTGAGGCAGTGTCCTGGCGTTGACACTCGTTGTTTCCAAGCTGTGATACAGTGTCTGATGTTGACACTCGTTGGATCCAACAATGAGGCAGTGTCTTATGTTGAAACTCGTTGTGCCCTAGCAGCGGGTAAGTTTCTGTTGTTTAGTCTTAACAATGGGGCAGTGGCTGATGTCAGTTCTTGGCCCATAGTAAATCTACGGGTTTTTTAAATTATTTTTTTCTTAATTTGAATTTGGTGTACAATAAAGTTTGTCTGTCTACTTTGACTTCGCTACACAACGAATCTTAGATGCTTTTGCTGCTTGTGCTCTTCAGATAACCCGTGATCAGTTATATCAGTTGATAGTGTGAGATCAGCCCTCTATTCCCTATCTTGAAAGTCACTCAGTGACTAACGTTTGACAAGTAAAATTACCATCAATTAAATAATAAATGAATGCTGGACAATTCACACAACATTATCTAGCCCCAAGCTAAGCAGAGCTTGTGTTATGGGTACTAGATAACTGATATACTTAATACAATACATTACATAGATAGATATTTTTTATTATACATAGAAAATACCCAGAACACCCTGAACAAATATCTGCATATCATACAAATATTTGTTCCGAGGCGGGAATCAAACGCGCAACCTCTTGCGTCGCAGGCGAACCTTCGCCCGCCGCGCCACTGAGGTCTTCACCAATTCAAATCAATCAATTGACAATTCTTAATGATAATTTTGAGTAATTGATAGTAATTTTACTTGTCAAACGTTAGTCACCGAGTGACTTTCAGTTAGGGAATAGGGGGGCAGGACTATGTATGTGACTATTGGATGTTATGTTATGCTATGATCATTGTATTTCCGTTTCCGTAGGTGTGGGTATAGAAGGTGCAGAGGGCCGGTCCGCCTCCCTGGCCGGTGATGTCAGCATCCGTCAATTCCTCTGCCTGGCGAGGCTGCTGTTGGTCCACGGTCGCCGCGCCTCGATGCGTTCCGCTGCGCTGTGCCTTTTCATAGTGCATCGTGGCCTTATTGTGTCTACTATGCAGGTAAACCTTATTTATCAACCTCCTCTCATTTTTGAGTCAATTATGAAACAGCAGTGCAAGTACGTAGGACTTGATTCGATAAATTTTACATTAAAATTTGACAAAACGGGACTATTACCTCTACATAGTCCCGTTTTGTCGAATTTTAATGTCAAATTTATCAAATTGAGTCCTACGTACTTGCAGCCCTGAGGCCGTAGACAAAGTAACATTCTAATAGCGATGACGCTAGTAGAAAAGTCCAAAATGTATCAGATTGACGTAAGCTATCAATATGTCACGTGGTCTTTTGTATTGAATTACGACTGTAGAAATAGAATCGTTTCGAAGCGAATGCCGTTTGGCTAGGCCTACTTGTGTGTTAAGCGGTAACCCTAGTCTGATACAAATGCAATACCTCTTAGGTCACGTCCACCTATGACGCTGCGTGGTATTGCACTGCGCCGTCACCTTGAGACATAAAGATAAGTCTCATGTGTTTGTAATTTCACCGGCACCTGTGTAATTTTACCCGTCAAACAAGTAGGGGTGCCTACCTGTTCGAAACCCTCTATATTATATTATCTTATATTTTAATTGAACAGCCTGTATGTACCTATTTCAAGCAAATAAAGATATTCTATTCTTCTATGAGAGTCCGACTCGCATTTGACCTATTTTTTTGTATATTGACGACTATATCTATAGTTGGACTACGGATATAAGGTATGGGGTCATAGTCTAACAAAAATAATAATCAGTTCCCCTATTCTCTAACTGAAAGTCACTCGGCGACTAACGTTTGACAAGTAAAATTACCATCAATTGCTCAAAATTATCATTAAGAATTGTCAATTGATGGTCATTTTACTTGTCAAACGTTAGTCGCCGAGTGACTTTCAGTTAGGGGATAGGAGGGCAGACCTCCGAGGGCCTTTACTGTAAACCGGTTGTGCAACTGGTTGGACATAATAGTTGGACCACGACTCCGGAACTGTGGTCACAGCTCGTTGGTACAAGAGACGTCTTATTCGCAGGCGGTGTTCTCGGTGGTGTTCTACTTCTCCTCGGTGTCTCTGTACCCTGGCTTCCTGATGGTGGGCTACGGGACTGTCTTCACGGTGCTGCCTGTTTTCTCATTGGTAAGTTGGTCGAATATAAAGCAAACAATAAATTTAAAGATATAAAAACGTTCCAACGAAAAACGCCCGCGAATTTTAAGAAAAAGGCATTTCGTTTTAACGTCTCGTAAAATACCAATTTCATAATTATTTGATTGTATTATAAAGATACGTGGGATAAAATAACCGGAATATATTAATTATATTTTTTTGATTGCTGGCAAATTAATACTTAAATTACAGACATACAAAACAGTTAAACAGATGCACAAAAGGTCAAGTTAATTAATTTAGATATATGCATAAAAATTAAATTAACATTTAAAAAACAAAAACCGACTTTTTTCAAAAAGCGCTGAATCAATTTCGATAAAATTTATATGTTATTTTTTACCTCAGAAGTATGATCTACCAAACAAAAAAAAGAATGATCAAAATCAATGCATAATTGGCGGAGTAATCACGTAACAAACATATCAAAAAAACAGCCCAAGTAAGAGTCGGACTCGCGCACGAAGGGTTCAGTACCTTTATCTATAAAAACGGCAAAAAAAATCATTAATTCTGTTTTTTAGTATTTGTTGTTATAACGGCAACTGAAATAAATCATCTGTAAAAATTTCAACAGTCTAACTATCACGGTTCATGAGATATAGCCTGGTGACAGACGGACGGACGGACAGCGGAGCCTTAGTAATAGGGTCTGTTTTATCGTTTGGGTACGGAACCCTAAAAAAACGTACAATCGAATTGAGAACCTCCTCCTATTTTTGAAGTTGGTTAATAAAATAATAAAAGTATCTATTATTTTCGGTTCTCGCGCTGGTGCACAGAGAGTGACAGAGACCCAAAAAACACATAGGGCTATATAAGCCTACAGCCATACAAAATACCAAGAGCGTAATATCGTGATATTGTTGTAGGTGCTCGACAAAGATATACCAAGTGTCACGGCTTTGAGGTATCCACAGCTGTACAAGCAACTGACTAGAGGCCGACAGCTCTCTTACAAGACATTCTACATTTGGACCGGGATTTCTATCTATCAAGGTTTGTTCTACAAAGTCAGAGTCAATAGTAATAATAATCATTAAAAAAAACAGGCTTATTGAGAAATGTACAAAACGTCATCAATAAGCCCATAAAATGTATACCATGCAGACTATCATGCATACATAATACAACTTATTAATGATTACTAAATCTGCCAATCGTGGTGATTATGGCAAATGGAGGCCTCGTCAACAGGCTGTTGATGATTCACCATGACAGTCATCATCATCATCAGAACCAACCAAACTGTAGAACCAAATCCCAAAGGGCGTACAAGAGTTCTTCAACTAACCTCCCGTAATCAAACCGGCATTTGTAATTTTTTATCTTCACTACTGTCGGTACACAAGTTCAAGTTGCGCAGCAGGCTTCGGAGAGAACTATGCTCGGAATTTCACTACGTATTAGAATCCGAAACGAGAAAATCCGGAAGCCTCTCTCGATGGACCAAGGATATAGGACACAGGAAGTCGGTAGATGGAAACAGCTGAAAATTGGTTATCGTGGCATTCTATGGGGGAGGCCTATGTCCAGCAGCAGTCTTCTAGTCTTCTGGGCTGATGATGATGATGATGTTCCTCAGGCGGTGTGATAATGTACGGCGCGCTGGTGCTGTTCGAAGACCAGCTTATCCACATCGTGGAGATCAGCTACACAGCGCTGATCCTCACGGAGCTGATAATGGTGGCGCTGACGGTAGCCACGTGGCACGCGCTAATGGCTGCCGCGGAGCTCGTCAGTCTCGCCTTGTATGTTGCCACGCTTCTCGTCTTCACCACCTACTTCGGTAAGTACCACATTATACTACCTACTTCGGTATGTACCACATTATACTACCTACTTCGGTATGTACCACATTATACTACCTACTTGGCAAGCAAACAAGCTTACGGCCCACCTGATGGAAAGTAGTTACCTATGGACGCAACAACAGAGGCATCACACGCGCGCTGCCGACCCTGAGACATAAAGATGAAAAGTCTCATGTGCCTGTAATGTCACCGGCACCCGTATCCTTCATACCGAAACACAACAATGCAAGCACTACTACTTGGCGGCAGAAATAGGTACAGTGGTACTACTAACTTCCCCGGACGAACTCTTTCACAAGAAGTTCTATTACTAACAATTGATACGTACGAATTATTATTGTGTAGTGTTATAAGTACCGGCACGTAAGTCTAGCGCTGAACATAACGTGGAGAGGATAGTTGCGTATGAGTACTGTCACGCACGCAATACAATGATTATGAGATAGATAGAGATGAACCAAGAGCTGATGTAAGTCTTATAGACCTCCATCTTGGTCCTGAGAAGGCATGTCAAATTGACAGGTTTCTCCTGAAAGTTGGAACAAAAAAAATGCTGAAATTTTAATTCTGTTGTGGAAACCGGGCGAAGCTTTATTATAGACGCCATTATTCAAATTTTTCTTTTGTCCGCCAGATGGAGACTTCATCCGACACTGGGACTTCTGGTGGAAAGTCATCACAATCACTCTCGTCTCCTGCCTACCCCTGTACATTGTCAAACATATGCACAGGAAGTGGAGTGAACGCCAGTACAAAAATATAAGAGCTTAATCTTTATTCTATTCTCATTTAGGTTTATTTTCCAATGTGATTCACTTTAACTTTTTTGCTGCACATATTTGTCCATGTTATTTTTTTATGTATTGTATTATGTAAGTAAAAGCTAGATTGGCACAGAAAAGAATGTAGAAAAAATATAGGTATATGATTCCGCCTGCCAAGCGTGGGTGATTATGACGACCCCCCATTGTATTTCATGGGGGAAGCTTCGTCCAGCAGTAGACGTCTAAAGGCTGAGGTGATGATGATGTGTATAGAATTTGTATGATAAATGATAAGACACTATTACTTAAAATCAAAGGGCTTACTTGCATGAATCTGTCAAAAGTTAAGAATGTAAAAAAAATTAAATGGAAAAATCGGCTAATTACCATTGTTTTTAGTCACTTTTGCAGATATTTCGTTTCGTTGATAGTTACTAAAAACAGTGGTAATTACCCGGTTTTTTTTTCAATTTAAAATGATTCTCAACCACGAATGTTTCATTTCAATAATGCTTAAAATATTGCCATCCTTTGATATAATGGCAAACAGTGACAAGACTTATTTTAAATCAAAATAACGTTTTTAAGTATGGGTAAAACGCAGTGATTATAGTTAGTAGGTATGCTTACCAATAATGTCAACCAATTATGTAACCTTTTTTTTTAATTTACATATTTGTCATATTAACCTTGCACGCGTTAATTTTAATATATCCTGATTATATCGTTTTACACATAATAATCTTCAGATTTATATGGTTTTATAGTAAGGCATAGACAAACAGTCTGCCTTCGTTTATATGTAAGTACGGTCAGATACTCACAACATCACTGATGTTAAAAAAATATATGTTACCTACCTTTATTGTTGGAGAGTTTATTTCAATCTCTGTTTTTTATGGATTTGTTTATATATTTATTTCAGACAATCCATATTACATTAATAAAAAATAAAAATTAGGTTAGATACAAAGACATTAAAATTAAAATTTAACATTACTAATATAATAATATTATTATATAATAATATAAACGTATTTTACCTAATATACTGCGCATGTTACATTGTTCTATTAACTCGCAGTATTTTTACCCTAGTTACCTTACCTTGAATCATAAAGTTTATTTTGAAATTATGTATTAAGACTTATTACACTGAGATGTGACACTGTGATTTATATATTATATTTTTTTTAGTGTAAGTAAATATATATGTAAGTAATAATCATAGAAAATGAATGTATAATGTAGTCTAATAATGTGAGAAAGAGACGGTTTTATACCACTCCGAATATAGAGCAGGACAAAATTATCTTCGTCCCTTTTGCATAACTCATTTTTCATAGTTTGGGAATCTATACTCAAGCTATCACTCCAAACTAAGCGCGTTTTCTTATGTTTATTGATAATCAGCACACCAGCAGTATAAACTGTTTAATACTAAAAAAACTTCGGTTTCGACTATGCAAAAACTTTTTTATTTAAATTCTCATACTGATGAACTATTGCTATCTAAAACTGCACGACGCCACTCAATTTATAATCTCTTTATCTATGTTCTATCTAACTACAATCTAATTTTTATCTTTTTAAATCATGAGGAGCCTCGTTCTGGGCTCAAATATCTGTTATCTGGTTTCCAGAGATAATAAACTATTGCTATCTAAAACTGTGCACGACACCATTCAATTTATAATCTCTTTATCTTTTCTCTCTTTGTTTCCCCTCTTTTTAGATCATGACGAGCCTCGTTCCGGGCCATTCTGGGCTCAAAAATCTGTTATCTCGTTTCCCGAGGTCATAGCGTTTCTAACCTTATCATCTTGGATAACAGCTTATCACTTCATGTTAATTATAACATTATAGAAGGTTTTAGACATGTGTTCTGACATTTTGAACCTACCAATCAAAAGCATGCATTAGATATCAACAGGTACAAACAAACTTTTGTGATATATTTAATTTATATGTAATTAAATGTGACCCAAAAATTCCGATCCAGCGAACAGCATCACTGCCTCTAATCTGCAATGCCTCGATCAATTCGGCCATAGAACGGCTGACGCTGGGTACCAAAATGGGCACTATCAAATCGACCAAGCGTTTTTGGATGTAATATAATTTATGTTATACATAGACAGATTGTATGTTGGTGCAGGCATAGTGTTTATGGACTGTGTTAAGTAAATAAAGACGTAAAATGTATTCTGATTTGTGTTTTCTGCAGCTCAATCTATAAGTATGTACCCTAATACCTAGGCCTATCATGCCTAACCTAGGGATGGAAGGGCCCTACCATGCCTAACCTAGGTATGGAAGGGCCCTACCATGCCTAACCTAGGTATGGAAGGGCCCTACCATGCCTAACCTAGGTATAAAGGGACCCTACCTAGGCATTTTGTAAGTAGGGTAGTTACGAAGATCTTTCGAAATCTATATATACGTAGGTAGGTACCTATTAAAGGTAGGTATCACTGTGCAAGTACTTCCGCACTTCTTTGAGGACACACAACCTAGCTATTAGTTAAAATCAGTAAAAACATGTGAGTAGGTACACTTCTTAATAAGACATACAACTTATAAATAACTAAACGTCCTATAAATTAAACTAATAACAAAAAGATACCGACTCTATGACTGAGGCGTGGTAAAAGAATTCTGATCTAGCTCTGTTCTTGACGAGCGCTTGGAAATAACTCGTCTAGCCCAGGCCAAGTCGCGGGAACTACCAGATTTACTAGTTTTCGAGCTAGTAGAGCTTTCAGATTGACTAGTCGAACTCTCTGACACAGACCATGCTGAATCACTCGCATTCTGATCAACTAAATAAGTACCACGAGTCATTGAACTCGTTGAATACATCGGCTTCTTAGACTGTTGGTTCGTCTTCCTTTGTACCCTGATTTGAGAAATGGACGTTTCAATCTTGGGCGGGCTTTTCGGTCGCATTGTGTCGATCTTCTCACATTCTTCGCTGTCAGACAGCGAGGATTCGACAGCTTTCTCCTCATTCCCACTCATGATAATGGTCATAAGCTTTTCTGCGTTTTCATTCATGTCGTAGACTTTCTGCGTTCGAATAGAGCCGAGCGATGCTGATTCGTTCGTTTTAGAAGACGCGCGCTTTGATTGTTTTTTATCGCTGTAGTAAACTACGCTCTGTTGCGGTAACATCGCTGGAATACTAGACTCTACATTCGCATACGCCATTTCTTTAGTCAAAGTAGAGGCTTCTGATTTCTTTTTGCACTGGCAAGGGTTGGATATGCATAGGTTATAGACAATAATTATACATAAGTAAATTGCTAATGCAACCGCAATCACTGCTCCTATGTAAATCATAGGCGAAGAATCTGTATTTATGAAGCCGTTAGACTGCGAAAGGGATTTCCAAGGATACAATTTGGTCAAATAACCATCCTGTTGCTCGAAGAGATTGCGCCGCGATAAGCCCTTTCCATAGGTTTGTACAGCAGCTGCTATCCTCAAAACGCCTCCATAAGCAGTGTAGAGCTTTTCATCTTCAAGATGCGGTGCTACGTCCCGCTTCATCCAATTCCATAGCTCATTATTGAAACTGAGGAAATCAGAATGGCGACAGTTCTCGGGGGAATTACTCAAAATACATCTGGTTACAGTGGTGTAGTATTTCAGCAGGGCATTGTCAGAATTCGGTGAGGTCAAACTCACTAGCCCTCCAGTTTTAAAAGGGAGAGCAATAGCCGAAGGCTTAACGTCATCGTCTAGTCTTGGTGTTGGCACGTGGATGCAAGAATTTGAATCTCGTTTAGTCACTAAACATGTGCATGGGTCGAAAAACGAGTCTGTGCCGATTAATATTTTCGCTACTGTTAGATTTGACCACTGAGGTGTGCGTTCAGGTTGATTCCATCCCAATCCTTTAGTATTCAGCAGGTCTTTTATCTCTTCGTAGTAGTCATGAATTAGTCTAGCACTTCTGTAAGGAACGTACCCAGCATAGAACGCGTAACGAGCTGCAGGAAGGACTTCGTTTCTCAGATGAGCCCCTATTGTATCGGCCACAGCTTCTTTCAGCAACGTTGTCATACGAGGGCTATCATTCGTCTCCACTGAATGCAGCGTTTTTCGGAAGTATCGGAGTATGTCTCTGATGTATTTTCTGTTAATTTCATCTGGACGAACTTGCCCGGGTAAAAGCTCTTCGAAAATTTGGCGAGCTCGTAGTTTTACGATATCATCTTCGTTCCAACACTCCGTTCTAGCGCGTCGATTGTAAAAAATCGTACTACCCGCACTACCACTGATTGTGTATGTTATATTTGTAAGAATCAATAAAATCAAAAGAAATAACATTGATCAAAAAATGTATGCGTTTCTTTTGTCAAAACATAATATTATTTGGATTGGAATCTTCTTAGAATAATAACTAGAGGAATCTTCCCCGGTTTAAAGTAGTCTTTGATTGGAATTTCGAAAAATCAAATAAAACCTCAAACATTTGAACTTCCCACCGCCCACCTGAAGTTTGCAGTGCATTTAGGTTGCTCTAGTCATTATTATTATTATCAAAGTAAGCTAAGAAGTTATGAACGCGCGGCGACGCGCGGTTGGCTCGGGGCGCCGAATGCCGGGGGCGCTTGATTTGGAATCTTAACTCGAAGCACTATTCAGTGTAGTCTTTAGTCTTAGTGTGGGATATAACGTCACAAACAGGCTTAAAGAAAGTCTTCGACTTAAAATAGGGTGCACCTAGTAACGTCTTTGCTTTCGACGACGACGTCATGCGTTAGGATCCTACTAGTCTGTGACACGTCGCAGTTTGCGGTATAAAACCCACAACTGAATGTTCACACTAGACTGGCGCGTGCAAGCCGCCGGACGGCGCGCCGTCATCTGAACTTAGCCTAAGATAAGTTTATCTCTCAGAATAAGAGAATAATGACTGATTCTTGTGTAACTCGTTATTTATTTGTACCTACCATGGACTTATGCCCATCATTTTTACATTCTTCCATGTTAGGTAGCCTACCGAAAGTAGGGTACTTTCTGGCCAAACGTTGCGGACCTACTACTACCCAACCCATCCATCTTTATTCTGAGGATTCTCAATACCTCAAAACGATTGCTCTGAGGTAGCACCATGGAATTATTACCCAAATTTGGGTAATAATTCCATGGTGCTACCCATGACATGATGCTATCACACAGAACATAACCTCAAATACTCAAATAAATAATAATGGGTAACCATGACTTAAATGGTGTGTATTTCTCCAGCATGTATAAAACTAAAGTAAAATAAAACCTGTCATCTATAACCTGTGTCTGTATTTTTTAAAATCTGTTTAGATCTTGGAGCAAGGAACAGTTTAGTTAGATACAGATAAATCTGTATATATGGCAACACTGCAAGGTAGGGAAAGGATACATCGATGTTTTAAAACAAGTTGAACTCATGAAGACATCGATCATAAGAAAGTATTATTTTCCTTTGAGTGCAATGCAAGTGCGCAAGTTGCAACCAATAAAGTAACACTGGTTTTGTTTGTGTTCTGCAAGGAATTTTTATACCAAGGTACCTACTAAATCCATGCTGCACGATCCTTATTAGGTACTAAATCCATAGTGTTCTGTGAGTTTGTTTACAAAAAGAAGGTCTCACAGGATCTTTTTATCTTTTCATTACTGCACTATTTTCTTAAATAAATTAGATTAGCTACATCTACATAATTGTGAGTAATGAGAATTTAAATAATTAAATATCCCATACTATTAAATATTTTTAGTAGTATTTGTTTGTAAACAATTTAGGAGTATTCTGAGGTGAAAAAAAACGACTAGCTTGGTCGTTATTTTGGAAATTTACTACATTTTTGAGCCGGTTTTATAATATCTGGGATATCGCATTTTCTCCGTGTTTGTGTTTGCAGTGCTCGGTCGCTCTCAGGTCAGGTATATATTTTCAAAAACATCGTAAAAACATCGATACCTATATCTTTCAGAAACATCGACGTTTTAACGATGTTTTTTATGAACGCTGTTGCATCCTTACTCACTCACTCACCGAATAATGATGTACTACCACTTCCTTGCTCCAAGACTACCACCTACTACCACAGAGGACTTTTTTATATATAGGTTGTTGTTGTTCTACTACTGTTTGTCTGTGGACTGTGGTGTGGAGTAATGTTTTGATTGTAGAATTTTGAAAAATTCAAGTTCAACAATTTTGCGTCCACCTCCTCTTGTATGCTAAACTCATAACGATGCTGTTTTCTGTGTAAATTTCTTTGCCAAAATATTGACCTGACTTGTTGAAAATGGTAAGTAAACATACCAACAGATTTTAAGCAATTGCGTTCATGCGGGGTAATAATTATAGAATGACTGATTTATGATAAATAGAGAAAGAAAATTGTGTATAAAAACATAATATTCACCATCCTATTTTCAGGAAGCTTATAGTCCTTTATAGGATTGTGCATATTACATCCTATTTTGTATGCGAGTAACCTGACCAAATCCTAAATCGGTTGGGGATTTGTTTAGGAAATGCAAAAATGTATGAACTGCTTCCTTACTCACCTCCTAGCTTCCTGGCATTAGGTATATTTATAACTTATGAATTTGTTGCAGTAAAATCTATGATAGCAACAATTTTTTTTTAATTCTGATTCTAATTCTTGAGGGAAGTGATCATGTGACTAGTAGGAGTGTGAGTGAGAAGATGCCCTCTCTGTCACCCCCTTGTTACCTTTGTTAGATCCATAATGCTCATCATTAGTCACCAGGTAGATTGATACCCTCCCGCTCTTTCCCCTCACTCTCCTCACTTTCCCCTCACCGTTCCCTCCCCCTTTCGTGTAATTATCAATCATAATTCTTGTAAGTCACTCAAATCGAGTTAACAAGGAATATGTCCAGTAAAACACCATATTTCAGTAAATAGGTTTATTGGGCTTGGTAGCAGAACACACGGATATCACCACTGAGAATTAAACTACCCTCACACATACTTAGTCAACCTTATTATTTCAAGAAGGTTTGACAAGTACCCACATTTAAGGCCATATTAATAAATACAAATTGATTCTGAGATTGCCCTCGAGTGTGTTCCAATTTCAAAATCCTCATACAAAAATGTAATTTTTGGTGTTCTCAAGATTAAGAGAGAGAAGTTTCAGAGTTAAGTTTGGTCTATAAATATGGGCTTTAGTATACAACAAGATTAAGGCTTCTCATTCTAAGTGGGGGTATTAAGACCGCACTGGTGTTCCGCTGTGGGGTGCATTGTGCATATTGTGTCTTTAGGGCTTAATACACCATCCTACATTCTGGGAGCTAGTAAGTGGGTAAGGAATTAACTCTTAAACTATTCTTAAATTGATGCTTTATTTAGTTACTAACCTATCTTTAAAGCCACATGTTTTTTAAAAGCATAAGCTGTCAACTATAGTTCTATATTTATTTATAGGATATCAGAAAGTTCTTCCAACCAAAGACTTCTCCTGCTCTGGTGAAAAAGCGCAGGATCGAGGATGATGATGATGATGTCATTCCGGAATCACCCGATGTACAAATTAAGAACAAGGTAAGCAAGTTTGACGTCCTCCATGGCGCTGCAGTCGAGTAGCAAGCTTAGATGCGAGAGGTGCTGGTTCGATTCTGCTGCGTAAAAAAATATGTAAAACATTTGTATGTTTGCATGTTCCGCATATTTTTTTTTAATTTAATTTATTTACCGTTTAACCTTGAATTAAAACTATTTATACTATTTATATAGACATGCAATACACTAACTAAAACTAATTATTATTTGGTAAAACTTATCTCAAATTGAAGAGAGATTAATAATAGGCCATTTTTTTATAGAGAAGAGAGAATAGTTTTTGATATATGCTGTTTTGAATTGTGATAAAAAATCAATGCTTGAGTTTCGATTCAGTTTTAGTTTAGTTCTAAAATATATTTTATATCACAACATAATTGATGTTTTTCTATTTTTCATAAGAAAAAGAAGCCAAACGAATCTCAAAAATCTAATAAACCGAGCAAACCGTCCAAACCTACACTCTGCGAAGTTAAGACCACCAACCTATTTGGAAATGGTCCTATAAAAAGAACTGAACCCGTAGTCAAGAAGCCGGAACCAAAAGTGTCTAAGAATACTGAGACGGGCATACATTCAGATGATGACTTCGAAAAGAGTTTGTTAGAAATTGATGGTTTGGATGAGATTGTTGAACAAAATAACAAACCAGTTCCAGAACAATGGAGTAAAAAAGAAGTTCCTGAACAATATCCAAGTAAGGATAAAAAAACGAAGCAATCACTAACTAATGTTAAACCAAAAACGGAACATAAAGATAAAAATTCACCCACTAAAAAAACATCCTCTAAATATGACTTAAAACAGAAAAATTTGGAAACTAAGAAAATTGTTGATAACTTAAAAAAAGAAATTAAGGACACTAATAAAAGAAAGTTTGAACAGTTTCTTGAGATTGATAATAAAGAAGAAGTCAACAAAAAGAAGAAAATTGATGATTGTGAAGTAAGCAATAGTAAAGAAGTCATCAAAAAGAAGAAAATTGATGATTGTGAAATAAGCAATAGTATAACGAATTCAGAAAAAACTGAAATTGATAAAATTGATGATAAAACGAATGGCAACGTTACAGTTAAAACTAAGACTTTCGACCTGGACGTTGATAATTCTGCGATTGAATATGAAGCTGATCAATTCATGCATAAGAAAAAGAGAATTAACAAGAGTCTTAATGAATCAGGTAATACATAAGACGTAAACGCTTGAAAAGCAATGTTTTCAAAAGCCAACACAGCA
This sequence comes from Epirrita christyi, assembly GCA_951392215.1. Classification (NCBI taxonomy): domain Eukaryota; kingdom Metazoa; phylum Arthropoda; class Insecta; order Lepidoptera; family Geometridae; genus Epirrita; species Epirrita christyi. The sequence continues at coordinate 14,787,168 of OX595837.1, read as the reverse complement.
GCCTTTAGGCGTCCTTTAGACTGTTGGACGTAGCCTCCCCATAGAATGCAATGAGGGGAATTTGTCATAATCACCAGGCTTGGCAGGCGGATTTGTGATTCCAGTATTGGCGTTGAGTACTCAGGTGGATGCTGCTGCCCATCCCCTGGTGTAATCCCTTGGTCGGCATTTACGACATCCATGGGAGGAGACGAAGGGGTTTATTCATAGGTTAGACACATCACAGCACAGCATTGTACATTATTCTTGACAATTCAAATTCACGAAAATGTATTTAGTGAATAAAAACAACTAAAATCTAGTATTAAATTTAGAAAAAGCCCACATATTTTTATGAATTCTGAAATGTTCTTTCTATAGATCTAAATATTGTTAAGAGTAAAGCTAAATTCGGGGAGTTCTTGGCATTTGAAAACACCACTTTACAAAATATTGAGAATGCTTATTTTTATTGTTATTTCAGTACTAACAGATGAGGAAAGGCATGAAAGAAAAATGTATTCATCAGCACTATACCAGAAATATTTGAACCGGTCCGGACCCAAACATTTAGGAGCCAAAGACATGCCTGAGGTAGGTTGTTTTTTTCCTCACAAAAAAATACAACCGAATTGAGAACCTCCTCCTTTTTGGGAAGTCGGTTAAAAATAGAAGTGAAACTCTTACCAAACTTTAATGTTTTCATGATATCTTTTAGGGTGCTGCTAATTGTCTTAAAGACCATGCTTTCTTACTTACTGGTGTGTTGGATTCATTCGAGAGGGATGAAATTATAGAGACCATCCAAAAATATGGTGGCTGCATCAAGAGCGGCATCAGTAAAAAGGTAATTCAAGAAAAGGTAAACATAAAGTAAAACTTTAACATGTTTTCCTGCAAAAATTTGAAAGTGAAAATAAAATAAATAACTTTCTGAACAGCACCTATATTGACATAAAACCTTTGTTTTTTTTTAAATAGTAATATTAAATAAGTTTTAATTTGATTAACCTTTGGTATCCTTAGGATATATTTAACTTTTGGGTGTTATTGATTCAGGTAACACATGTGTTAGCTGGCGAAGATGCCGGACCGGCAAAAATAGCCAAAGCGGAAGAACTAGGAATAAAAATATTAAATGAAGACGAATTCCTAAAAATAATTGAAAAGTCAAACAAAACAAAAGCAAAATCTGAGTCGCACAAAGCTAAGAAAGAAAAAAATCATGATAAGAAAAACCATATGCATAAACTAGTCAACGGAACAAATAGTAAGGATGAGATCAAAAAAATAGAGTTGAAAAAAGAAAAGTCTGCCAGTGAAACCATGAGTAAAGATGAGGTCGACAAATCCGAAATTAAAAAAGAAAAATCTGATACAATGAAATCTGATCATGTTAAAATCTCTAAGAGCAAGTTGGAAGTAAATAACAAGAATGACAAGAAGAAAAACTTCACTGAAAATATTGGTGTAGTGAAACTCGAGACAGATTCGAAATCAGACAGTGTTTCATCGTCCAGTTCGAGTATAAATCTAGCTAACAGTGAGTTTCATCGTATTAAGGCTACCTATTCATCGGTGTTGAGCGAAGAAGTAGTGTAACAGAGTATCCCTGTCCACTGACTGCGGAGCATGGAATTGGTAGCAGAGAAAGCGATCGTAGAAGTGGTAGTCAGTTACAGGCGATACGTTACGAAGAATAAAACAATAGACATGTTGTCGAAAAAAAATTATTGTATTATCTCGCATTGCTTGAGAAAGAACAGTTCAAACGGAAGACATCGAATCTATAGCGAGCGGTGCGGTTTCGAATCCCGCATCGTACTAATATTCATCATCAGCCTGTAGAAGTCTACTGCTGGACATAGGCCTCCCCCCCTAGAATGCCACGACGAACGGTCTTGAGCCGCCTCCATATGTCTTTTCTCCATCGAATGGAGGGCCTCTATCGCGTTGTCCGGTTTGTGATGGCCACTCCAGAACCTTTATTCCCCAACGGAATATATTTACTACTAATATTATTAATAAGAAATTTCGTGTGGATGTTTGGATGAATGTGTGTTAAGTACTCGATCTGTCCGTCCGTAATGACTGAACCAATATGGAAGGAATTTAAAATAAGTTCATGGATAAACTCTTTTACAAACATCTTAAAAATACAAACAAAAATATACAACTGTCATATAATAATAATAGATCGAAAAAAACAGATACATAACACATAGGCCTCTTTCTATCAAGGTACTGTGCGAGTCCATACATTTTGGTATGTAAATTGAAGTAGTTAGATATTAGAATGTTATCAAACACTATAATAAATACTTGAGCATATTTCTATCTTCAGATGTGAATCCACGAACCCAAGCCAATGGAAGCATGTGGGTAGAAAAATATAAGCCACAGAACCTGAAACAGATTATTGGACAAAATGGTGAAGCTAGCAATGTTAAAAAGTAAGTAAGAATTGATAAAACTTAAACATTCAGTGTAGGTGTTAATGCAACTCAAACATTCAGATGTAATGTTTATATAACTCCAATATGCAGAAGTAGGTGTTTATGTAACTTGAACATTCAGATGTAGGTGTGGATGTAACTTAAATATTCAGAATAATAATATAATTCTGTTTCTCTTCACATGCAAACTCCACCAAAATTGAAATAACTTATCATGGGCATAGCTTTTTTAATTTTGTTAGTTAGGGGATATCATCAGCCTGTAGAAGTCCAATGCTGAACATAGGCCCCCTCTAGAATGCCACGATAAACCGTTTTGCCGTTTTTCCGCCTTCATTCAACGACTTCCTGCTACGTTTATAATGTCTTTAGTCCATCGAATGGAGGGTTTTCCTCTTCCGCGTCGTCCGGTTTATGAACGGGATATAACCTATTTTGGTTAATAATTTTAAGAACCACTGAAAAATTTGACTTACTCATTCTGTGAATAGTCTATTTTCCATTGACTTTATTGTGTCTGTTTGTGTTTCAGACTCATAAATTGGCTGACCAAATGGTACGTGAATAGGAAAGCCAAGATTGCCAAACCGAGTCCCTGGGCGAAGAATGGCGACGGTGGCTATTACAAGGCGGTACTCCTGTCGGGCCCTCCCGGTGTCGGTAAGATCTGGTTTTCGTCATGTTACTGTTTATTTCTTCAGTGATCGACTTGGGATACACATCACTACCTACCTAAGGTTTGTAAGTACTCATTTTCTATGTATCAGCTTCCCCCTGCTCCTAGGCACCACGAAGGCGCTTCCCAGCTAGTAGTAAGGAGGATTATCAAATTAAGCCAAGCCGTGTGCCCTGATTCTTCTAGGCTTGGTTGTGTTAGAGCAGGAGTAATTTTAGTTTATAAGACGATTCAAAATGATCCTTGTGATTTCAATGAATAAAATACTTTTTGATTTGATTTGATTAAAACCCCAAAGCATCTTGTAGAGCAATTTTCATTGGTATAAGATTTGTCCTGGCTGCTGGCTTATTTAGGAATGTATCATTGCTGGAAAAATTGTCTGCATGATCTGCAAATATTAGTTCCGGGCTGTGTGTTGTGGTACCATGATACTCGTAGTTCCTGTCACATCATCACCAGCCCGTTTACGTCCACTGCTGGACGAAGCCGCCCCCATTGAATACAATGGGACGATTTGCCATAATCACCACGCTTGGCAGGCGGATAGGTGATCGCAGTTTGGTGTGTTGAGTACTCAGGTGGATGCTGATGTCCATCCTCTGGTAATCCCTTAGTAAAGGTATTACTACATCCACGGAAGAAGGAGGGGTCTATTTTTAGGCTGGGCTTACCACAACACGAAATCCTAGTGTGGTATATGTTGTGTGTTATGTTATTTATTAGCTCAAAAAATTCTCCCCAGGTAAAACCACCACTGTGGCCCTCGTGTGCAAGGAACTGGGCTTCGATATGGTGGAGTTTAATGCCTCAGACACGAGGAATAAGACCTTGATAAAGGAGCAAATTGGAGAGTTATTGACCACTAAATCACTCTCCGCATACGCCAAAGGTAACATTAAAATGGGTTCGTGGTTGGCATTCAAGTGGTGATGGGCTTCGTCACCATAGTCAACTGGTTAACGTCCATTGTTGCACATAGGCCTCCCCATAATGCTATGATGAACGGTCTTGAGCCTCCTACATCCACCGACTTCTTGCGACCGAAACAATGTCATCGGTTCACGACAACGGACTTAAGCTGCCTTCATTATTCGACCTTTATTCCCAACCCAAGCGGTTGTTGGTTCTGAGAGTTGTATGGAAAATGGCGGCCACTTTTTTTTCTGACAACAAATTCTTCTATTATAACAAGAACCCAGTGATATCAATTTTGAAAGAAATCGGTCCAGCTATCGCTACTTATACTAACTCGACAACTCAGCAAATCATTCCCTCTTCGCTTCACGCTGGTCTTCAAGATTCACATCCACCTAGGATGCGTCCTACTTGGCGTTGTCATCCTGAGACAAAGATGAAAAGTCTCATGTGCCTGTAATTTCGCCGGCACCTATATACTGCCCCTTAAAACTGGATATACCACTATACTATTCCCTTTAAACTGGAACACAGCATTGCGAGCAGAAGTCTAATTCTAATTCAAAATGGGGGAGATAAGATCTGCACTGACTTCCCGCATTGTCCCCCTGCTAACCCTAGCCCAGCCAGCCCAACTCCTTAAAATAACGGAGGACTCTGGATCAATGGCAGCGGGCAGTGTCCCCGAGTGAGTAATGGCTGAAGTTAAACAGGACTCTATCAGCTCCTGGAGTCCTGTTCTTTTACAGCAGTAGTGTTTTTGTGGCGGCAGAAATGGTACTTCCCCGGGCAAACTCTTTTACAAGGAGCTTTACTACTAGGGGTTTGTCCGAGGCAAGTCCAAACATTGTGTTAATGATGGTATTTTGCAGGTGATACCGGCAAGCAGGCAGTGACGAAGAAGCACGTGCTAGTAATGGATGAAGTTGATGGCATGGCTGGTAATGAAGACAGAGGTAATTGTCTCTCTCAGAGGTCTTGGTTAATTTGTTGTTATCATGTTAGAGTATGTTCAGAACTTCGAGCACCACGGAAGGGAGTAGCCATTCGCAGCGTTCCCCTCTGTCAAACTAAAAGCGAAATTAGGCAATGCATTCAATAAAACTAGTTGTTATTCTGTGCAAGGTTTGTTAGTGTGAGTGTCGTCATTACAGTGTTGTATTTGGATGTGTATATGCGGAATTGCGCTTGTGTGCACATTTCCCCCCGCAAAAAATGACAGAACTATTTGAATGGTAATATATCGCTAAGGCTACTCCCTTCCGGCCCGCGCGGAAGTCCGTGTTGCTCGAAGGTTCAGAAAGAGACCTGTCGTGGGATTTGACGGCGCAGCTGTGCTTAATTACCTTTTTTGTTTAGCAGGAATACAATAGTGCGTCTGTTCCGTTTTGATCCTATAACAACTGTAACTATTTCTTCAGTTTATGATTCAAAATGCCGACAGATAGAAACCAGCTCCTAATTATGGTTGTAACGTAACATAACACCCAACAGTCACATAAATAGTCCTGACCCCACACTAGGATTCCCTGTGTCGTGGGTATCAGGAACTACGAGTACACCATGGTACAACAACACCCAGACTCGGAACAAATATTTGCAGATCATGCTAACATTTGTCCCGTAGCGGGAATAGAACCCGCAACCTCTCGCATCTCAGCCGACTACTCGCCCGCCACGTTACAGAGGTCGTAAATATGTAGACAGATAAGATTATGTTGTTCACAATTTGGCCACGACGGCTCTGTGTCTAAACAGACTCTAGAGTCTAGAGTTACCTATGCGTCTATTATTCTACTAAGTAGAATCTACTTTATACTTCTGGTCCATCAAAACGTAATTATCGCGGGCCATATACTATTCATGTTGAAGGACCGGCGCGTCGGCGGGCCGGAAATGGCCCGCGGGCCGTACTTTGCCCATCACTGAGTCTCTGCGTCATCACTGAGTCTAAGACGCTTTATTACCTTATGGACTAGTTTCTCGTCTAGCACGTCCAAAGGCTATAGATAGATAGATAGATTAACACTTTATTGTACACCAGTAATACATAACAGGATTTATTAATATTAGCAGTACAATGGGCGGCCTTATCGCTGAGAGTGATTTCTTCCAGGCAATCTTTGGATGGAAAGTAACGAGCGAAGCAGTAACGAAACGGCGGTGCACAGAGTAAAATTAATAACAATGAAAGAATATTAAAATACAAAAACTTTTACTTTAAACTATGATTGGCTAAAGCTAATCATCCAGGGCAAAAGCTAGTAACTAAGAAAGTCTTCATCACCAGGTGGTCTACAAGAGCTGATCGGACTGATCAAGTCCGCGTCCGTGCCCATTATCTGCATGTGCAACGACCGCGCCTCGCAGAAGATGAGGTCTCTGCTAAACTACTGCTATGACCTTAGATTCAGCAGACCTAAAGTGGAACAGATCAAGGTATGAGGCTCCTATTCTAGAACTATGGTTAAGCGTGAATTGAGACAGGTACTATTTCATGTTCCTGGTTCTTTCTTGGTCAAAAACCAGCTTGAGAAATGGTGATCCTAAAAAGAGCCTAGTGACCGGTTGTAAGGATTCAGTAAGGTTCTTTTCATGATACAATGTCTTCGAATTATTGGTCCTTCTGAGACGAGGAGAGCTTTTCTCACAATTGTTTCCTTAAGAGAGGACATAGTAATAACGCCCATACATTTTCGAGTGGAAAAATCCATCTATGCACGACCAGGAGTTTAGAACCCATGATTTAAGGATCAGGGTCTAAGAGGGTCCTCTTTACTAGGCTCCGAGCTTTCGAAAGGACGAGCTTTTGAAGGTATGAGAAGTCGCATAACGCCATCTTTAGGCGAGTAGCTGTTGTAAATAATAATTAAAAGATGGCGCTGCTACAAAAAAAATAGAGTTCAATTTATATTTATACACGCTCAGGCAAATAAGAAATGAACGCGCCTAGTGAAAGCGTTCCCATCTTTTGGTACATAAACGATTAGTCTTGGTATGGTGTGTTCAAAGCAACACCATATTTTTGTAATATATGTATGTGTACTAACTTGTTGCTGTGTGCGTGTTTACATGAAAAAAGTCATAATTAATCTTGTCACCACACTGGTTCTATCCAAGGCCAGTCACTAGTGCCTGGTCAGGGCTACCATACAAACGATCATTTGAGAGAGAATTCAAGCTTAGCTAAATTAGTTAAGTTAAATTATTGTTCCAGGCTGCTATGAGGTCGATTTGCTGCAAAGAGAACATCAAAGTGCCGCCCGATGTGCTAGGACAGCTCATAGTGTCCGCTAATCAGGACGTGAGGCAGACACTCAACTTGCTGTCTATGTGGGCGGTCGACCCCACTCTGATGGACTCGGATAAACTCAGTAAAGACGCCTCTATCACGAAGAAAGATGTCAAATTGGTGAGTCAATTGGGTTTTCAAGAGCGAGTAGAAGCATCTTACACAAGGTGACTTGGAACTTTTATGCTTTCCCAAAAGAGGGTGAATCTGCCCACGAAAAGAACTTGTAGTAGAACTTCTTGTCAAAGAGTTGTCCGGGGAAGTACTACCACTGTACCTATTTATGCCGCCAAACAGTAGAAATAGGAAGGATTTTTAATATTTATAAAACTAACTTATTTTGGTTTCTTATTAAATATAATCTACTGGACGAGAAGGATAGGGGTTCTGTTCTTAGGCCGGACACACCACAGCAAAATATACAAGTTTTTCTATAGAAATAATATTTTTGATATTACCAGGGTCCGTGGGAAGCGATCCGTAAAGTGTTCAGCGCTGAGGACCACAAGACAATGACCATTAATGACAAGAGCGATCTATTCTTCTACGACTACAGCCTGGCGCCGTTATTCGTGCAGGAAAACTATTTGCAAGTTCAGCCTCATTGCCCGAAGTAAGTGGCGGTCCTATGCGCGGAATCACAGGCATGCCCGGTCCCACGATCAGTCGGCCTGTGCCGGCGGGTACAAGAGGGCGGGGAGGGAGCGTGCAGACTCATGCTGATTGGTCGACGTCTTGAGACAACGACAAGCGTCTGCAGGCGAGGTGTTCCCACGGAGTGTCGCCTGTAATTTTCCCCCCCCAATTCCCCCGAGTCCCAATTCACTAACCAAAAAATAGTTTTAGCATGTTTCGATGTCTTTAATGTCAGAAATGGTATTCTCCTGACATAAAATACAACACTGTAATGTGATTATATCGAAATGTGACCGAAACTTAACGATTCAAAGGATTTTCGTTAATTTTAGCATAAGTAGATGGAGTCTCTCTTTACTTTTTCCAATTATATATATGACTATCCTACTCTAATGGTGGTCACCATTAATTGAAAGTAGACTAAATTGTTATTTATGAGGGACTATAAATTCAACTTTCAGTCAATTTACAATTCAGTCTCGATTCGGTCAACTTTCAGTGTAGTTTTAAAATAACTTGAGAATTGGGCCTCAGGCCATGGAACCGCAGCTTTCTTGCAGTACCGCCAAATTGTCGACATGCCACTGCTTTCTTGTTCTTTTTTATTTTTAACAGTCACATACATGGTCATGATCCCACACTAAAATTACCTGTGTCGTGGGTATCAAGAACTACGAGTACCATGGTACCATAACACCCAGACCCGGAACAAATATTTGCAGATCACACAAACATTTGACCCACAGCGGGAATCGAACCCGCAACCTCTCGCATCTCAGCCGGCTACTCGCCCGCCTCGCCATATCGTGTATATGGTGATAGAAACGGTGTGGTGAAAGGATTCTGTGCGGTGCAGTGATTTTTTTGTTCTAGTAAGTTTATGCTGGTTTCCTACACCGTTTGAGAGCACTAAGTAAAGTTTTGAAGTAACTTTCTTCCTCTTCATCAGCCTGTAGACATTTGCTGCTGGATGAGGCATCCCCCATAGCATGCGTAGCGAGCAATCGGGGGGATTTGCCATAATCGCCATGCTTGGCGGGCGGATTGGTGATCGCAGTTCAGGTGAATGCTGCGGCCCATCCCATGGTGTGGTCCTTTAGTCGTCTTTTACGACAACCACAGGAGGAGTTGGAGGAGTCCTATTCAATTCATAGGTCGAGACTATACGGCTCCTTGTGATATGTCAATGTTTTGGTCTTTAATCCCGCACAGCTCCAACAACTGACTAACCACTTTGTTTTAGAAAAATTACGACTATACACCACGTACTTTACTATTCTCCTGCTGACGTTTCGTTGACCATTTTGAGGTCCTTCCTCATGAGCACCGACCGCGACCACGCTCAAAGGTCGTGCGACGAGAACTATATATATATGTGGTGTATAGTCGTAATTTTTCTAAAATGATACCAAGCCACGATAATTTCAATTCTATTAACCACTTTGTGTTTGCAGAGGTGAAATTCTAGACAGGATAAGCAAAGCGGCCGAGAGCATTGCAATTGGCGACACCATCGATAAGAGAATACGAAGCGCGCAGGCTTGGAGCCTACTGCCTATGCAGGTAAGGACATCGAACGGTCTTGAGCCGGCTCCATCCACGAAGTTCCTGTTACAACGTCATCGGGCCATCAAGTGTGTGCCTTCCTACACTGCGTCTTCAGTTTTGTGGTCCCATTATCAAACTACACTCATCTAGATTATTATAGTTCGGTACCCTTATGTCGGTATACCTTATGGCACAGTTTTTAGTTTTTTATTTTCTATTTCGTTTTTAATTATCTTTAATACTAGTAACGTACTTTCCCTTTCTACGCTACACAATTATTGTTGAGCATAAGATGGGAGAAGCCACTGGCTCCTGAAATACAGTTTTTTAACTAGTTCCAGAGCCTATGGATCTATAACTTAATATAACATTGTATTATGTCAATAAAGATTTCATTTTTATTATATATTTATTATTAATGAAGTATTTTGTTTAATCCAGGCGATGTACAGCTCAGTGATTCCCGGGCATCACCTGTCGGGTCACGTGACGGGTCAGATCCTTTTCCCCGGCTGGCTCGGGAAGAATTCACGTGCGACGAAAATGCACAGACTATGTCAGGAAATACATGCACACACAAGGCTGAGGTAATACTTATACTAAGGTTATTCAATCAAGAAGAAAACGCGTTTTCATCAGCTGAAAAAATCTAAATTCTAATGTATGTGCCATAGCAACTGGGACAGAAGCTATGAGATAATGTTATGAACAACTTGGCCTAATTTCAACCTTATTTTCCCAGCACAACAGGTTCAAAATCGTCCATATTCCTCGACTACGCTGTCCACTTACGCGACGCTATCATCAACCCGCTCATAGTGGACAAGTCTGATGGAATCAAGCAGTCTTTGGAAGTTCTAGAATCGTACCATTTGTTGAGAGAAGACTTGGAATCGCTTTCGGAACTGTCCATGTGGCCAGGCTGCAAGAATCCTACAGTGTTAATTGATCCTAAGGTATTAATCCTACTGTGTTGGCTGATCCTAAGATATTTGAATCCTACTTTGTTAGTTGATCCCAAGTTATGAATCCTACTGTGTTGGCTGATCCTAAGATATTTGAATCCTACGGAGTTAGTTGATCCCAAGTTATGAATCCTACAGGTGTTGGTTGGTCCTAAGATATGAATCCTGCTGTGTCGGTTGATCCTAAGGTATGAATCCTACTGTGTTGGCTGATCCTAAGATATTTGAATCCTACTGTGGTAGTTGATCCCAAGTTATGAATCCTACTGTGTTGGCTGATCCTAAGATATTTGAATCCTACGGAGTTAGTTGATCCCAAGTTATGAATCCTACAGGTGTTGGTTGGTCCTAAGATATGAATCCTGCTGTGTCGGTTGATCCTAAGGTATGAATCCTACTGTGTTGGCTGGTCCTAAGATATTTGAATCCTACTGTGGTAGTTGATCCCAAGTTATGAATCCTACTGTGGTGGTTGGTCCTAATATATGAATCCTGTTGTATCGGTTGATCCTAAGATATGAAACCTACTGTATTGGTTGGTTCTAAAGCCACTATATTTATCCAGGTGAAAGCGGCTATGACCCGTATGTACAACAAGAAATCCACAGCGCTACCATACGCGCCGGGCGCCATCAAACGCGGCAAGGCGCACGAAAACGACTCTGAAGACTATGACGATAATGAGGATGAGAATGACAATGAAGCAGACAGTGATCCTGAATACGACTCGCTTATTAAGGTAATAGCACCCGCCCCACTCTATTTGATGATCCTTGTAGCAACCACGCATTCAAGTTACGAATTCCTATCCCCAATTGTTTTTTTTATGTGCTCACAAGTGATGAAGGAAAACAATGCGAGGGAATCGGCATGTCCTAGAACCAAAAACTCAAGACATGTGAGATGTGTATGGAACGAGTCACTGCAAGGTGGTCTGATTGGTTAATTCACACATTGGTCAAAAAGCCCTTTTCAGTGCCACCGTACCTTAACCTAGTCACTGACCTCGCAGGGTGCCCAAGAAAAACCAGTAACATGACTAACAGACCATGAATGTAAACCTATACTACTTGGACTACCAGTCCAAGCTGATGTATTGACTTTTGCTTATGTTATATACGACTTTAATTAAAAAGCAGATGGTTTGCTTACAGAAAAAGAAAAGTAAAGAAACTGAGAAGCCAAGTTCAAGTGACAAACCAAGTACCAGTAAAGGGAAGTCTGGTAAAGAGAAGAAAAAATAGAAGTTGGATCTTAAAATTCGTTGCAGAAGTTTGAGTACAACGCTCACATAAATAAAATGTATAGTTTTTGATAAGGCTAGTTTAAGAGGCAAGGGGTTGGATTCTGTGAACCGACATGGACTACCCCTCTTTCAGCTGTTCTTGTCTGTCTCACCCTGAAATCGAAGGCAGAGTGCGAGCGACGCCAGCCCTCTCGCGCGTAGGTTTAAGTAAACGAGCGTAGTTGGAGCAGTTGAGGCTGTACGACAACAGCCGTAGTTGCAAGTAGCGAGAAGGCTGCGTATCAGTAGCTGGAGCCATTACATATTCTAAATTCATCTATTGATCATCGACAACCTCATTGTCGCGGCGGGCGAGTTTCCAAATCGGTTTATAAATGACGAAGTTATGAGGTACCAAAAATAAAAAATAAAAACCACTGAATTGAGAACCTCCTCCTTTTTAAGAAGTCAGTTAAAAATAAATACATAACACACAACAGTCACATATATAGCCTTGATCCCACACTAGGATACCCTGTGTCATGGGTATCAGGAACTAAGAGTACCATGGTACCTTATGGTTACCTTATGTTCTGCAAATATTTGTTCCGGGAACAAATATTTGCAGAACATACAAATATTTGTCTCGCAGCGGGAATCAAACCCGCAACCTCTTGCATCTCAGCCGGCTACTCACCCGCCGCGCCACCGACGTCGACAGCTGGATGAGGCGTCTGCTATAGAATGCAATGCGGATTTGCTATTATCACCATGCTTAGCAGGTGGATTGGTTATGGCAGTATTGCATGTTGAATACTTAGGTTGATGCTACAGCCCATCCTCTGGTATATCCTATAGTCAGCTTAAACAACATCCACGAGGAAACAGAGGGGTCTATTCTGAGGCCGGACACATTCTATGGCATCACATGTGTACATTCACAATTCTTAATTTTTAAAGTTCATGTTATAGTACCTCTAAACTCTAATTGAAAGAACTCTAGATTAAAAAAAAAGGGTTTCTATTTTAGCACCCTGGTGATCCAAATAAAATAATCCAGCATTTCTAATAATTTGCCAAAGGTAGAATAATGACCGTGACCCCGCCATCTCACTTGCCACCCATCACTTCTTCAGCAATAGTTAACAATTAGAACGCGCTATCAGATGACGTTGTTACTGCCACTTCCGTCAATGCGTTCATAAACAAACTCGACATCTGGCTTCGAACAAATAAATCAGTACTCATCAAAATTTACCAAAAGTAAGAGACAATATTTCAACTAAATTTTAACACTTGACGTAGACACATCAGCGAAAGCTGCTCGTCTATAAATAAATAATAATAATAAAGTAATGCTATATTATTGAGCTTGTACTTTGAAATGTAACTGAAAGTATTGTTGAAATTAACCATCTAATATCTTTTGATTATGAACCATTTTACAATATCCCAGTGATTATCAATCCACCAGACATTAACTGTAGATGTAGGTAATTGTGATAAGTCTCCGTCAAAATTATGTATGTTTTGATTAAGGTATATTATGTTGTGCATTGAACAAGTGACTATGATTCTAACATGTTTTTTATTTGGCTACAATTAGCCATAATTATCAGACAACTTAGGTCCATATGAATATATCGAACTTGACTCGGAACATCTCGAGTGTGTTCCAATTTTAAATTACCCATACAAAAATGTAATTTTTGGTGTTCTCAAGATTGTTCTAAGTATTAAGTTGGTTAGATAGATTAATGTTGGTCTAAGGGCAATAAGTTTTTATTTACCTTTACCTTGCGGAACTATGCAATAATAAGTTCCAATAGTCAGGATATAGAAACCACAAACTTGACAACAGCAAGCTTTATTACATAATTCACACTAACATTTTACACAAGTTGTATACGATTGGGACTAGTCTTTTCTGATGAGTTTTGCTCTCGGGTCGTCAGGCCTCATCACGACGTAGCTCATCTTGTACCTTTTGTTGTCTCCATCGTTTTGCGCGTAATTGTAGCACCCTATCACTCCAAGAGCAACTCCTACTAATGCCACTCCAGTTGTTGCTAAAACCTCAGGGATTTCCTGCCAACCCTGCTGCAGCAACTGTCCAAGGGTTCGTCTTGAGGCAGCAGCCATAATTTAATTATTTAGCCTAGAACTCTTTTTCACGAAATCTGGAGTGAGATTACCAATTTGGCAAATTACCAAGCACAAGCAAGCAAGTACTTTTTTTTTTTTTTGTTTCGGCGTTGGAGTCGGTGTCCTTATGCCACTTGGACAAATTATGAAAATCTTATCATTTTGGCGAAAAATATTTCAAATCTGGGTAAAGTACTAAAACTAAAATCTGCTGGCAACCCTGTTTTGCTACTACTTGTACTACATGGAAGAATCTCACATAATTAAAAAAAAAAAAAAAAAAAAACGATTTTCAAATTTCCTAAAACAAAATACATAGGTACCTACATATTATAATTATATGAATAACACGTTTCCGCACGCGGCTTCAAAGGTGAAGAAGCTATCGATGTAGGTATATCACAAATTTATTTAACCCTTTGGCTCGCGCCTAAAACCCCCGATCTTAAATCGGTCTAACCATAGATTTATATAGTATAATATATTTATATAGTAGTGTATGTCTATGGGTCTAACCCTTTTAGTCGTGAAAACGTAATAACAAAAAAAAACAGGTTAGAAAAGCAAACAAAACCAGTCAGTCAATCCTCAGAACCATAGTCCATGCTCGAACCTTAGCCATAACTGAAAGTATTAGTGATGCCAATTTAGCACTTTTGATGCTAAATTTGGCATATTTTATACCAGTTCAGCACATTTATTTCTCGTTTAGCATATAGCACATTTTTTAGCATATTTTTCACTTGCACTAAATTTACTCTGAAACTCTGAAACGCGTTTTCAGTCAGATGAGTTTGATAAAAACTAAGCTCCGCAATCGTTTGGCGGTAAAAACTTGAAATGCTATTTTATACGTCAGATTTGGCCTAAAAAAGTACAAAAATGTTGCTATTCGTATCCACTGCCAGATGACGTTCTAAAATCAATAGGAACATTTGCATGCTATGGGCCTTCTACGTCGTCTTCAAAAACGCAATATATCCGTATTGAAGATGAAGACATTGATAATGAGGATATAAGTATATTATTTCAAGGTTTTTAGGGTAAGGCTTATGAATATTATATTAAATACTTAAACTAGGTATCTAGACGGTACTTATAAATAAGATTACCTCCCCATTAGTATGTGTTATGTTTATGTCATATAGTAGGTAGGTAATAAGGTATCATGTACCTATTAGTTTAGTGTATTGGATTAGTTTTTGCTGTAAATAAATAATTTTTATCTTATCTTTTATCTTACCTACCTTTTACTGTGTTCATTGGAATATAAATGAAAGTTTAATTAACTACATTTGGCATTTTTTATTCATGGTTAGCACAATTTTAGCACATTTATAGCATATTTTTTACAGTAACTTAGCACTTTTTAAGAGTAACCAGTTAAGTAACTCGGTGACTGACGTTGGACAAGTAAAAATTCTTAAAACCGTAATAATTTATCAGTTTAAATCTATAATTTTCAGTTTCAACCATTTACATCTGTTATGGATAATCTATAAATGAGAGTATAAATCTTATCGGGTAAAGGCGCGTTTGTTATAAATATTTTCAAAATGAGTAAGTATATTATCTCAAGTTCTGTTCGTTTCATGGTCATTGACAAAAATAAATAACTCAAATCTAACTTTTCTTCAAATTATTTATTTCGCCAAAACCCATATTTTACCCAGAATTGTGAAAAAAACCCCCAATTCGGGAACGCTCGCTCTGTTAGCTTAGAATAGAGGTTCCCAAAGTGGTCCAGGTGGACCCCCAGGGGTCCATAGGAGACCAGACGGGGGTCCACGTAGACGTGAAAAGAAAACAGGGGTTCACAAGTTGTAAGTGAGGGTCCACGAAAAATGTTCTGGTTTTCATATTAAAGAACAAAAACTTGAGTTATAGATTGCACCAATCGCTTCAATTTGTAATAAAATAAGAAGCAATGCTTTGAATACCCATTTATTTGCACTGTTGTGCGATGACTATGATGAAGATTTCCAACGACTGCTCTTACATATTGAAGTACGCTGGTTGTCGAAAGGTGCATGCTTATCGAGATTTTACTCATTTTTCAAATCAGTGATAGAGTATTTGGAAACTAAAGCACCAGATTTAAAAGAAAATCTGATCAAATATAAAGCGGATATTGCGTACTTAACAGATTTGTTCATCAAATTCAATGACGTTAACCTGCAGTTACAAGGGGACAGCCTTAATTTAATAAAACAAAGGGTGTAATTTAATAAATAGGACACAAGAAAATGTGCTACTCTTTTTTCTTCTTAACACCCCCAATTTAGGGTGATATTTTTTGGGAGTTTTGGGAATACAGTAGAAATGTAGCAGCAGGGGGTCTACCGAAAATAGTAAAACTTTGAAAGTGGTCCACGAGAAAAAAGTTTGGGAACCTCTGGCTTAGAAGAACGTACTCTGTGCCGCAGAGTAGTTAGTAAGGACTTAAGGAGTCTGTTTATTTAGTCTAATGTCTAAATCTAATACATGTTATTGTACAGCATGATAATCCACGGCCAATATTCCAAAACATGACTTCCAACTAAGCAAAACGTATAATATAGGCTGTGTATTATCAACATGTGATGATAGTGTACACTCAGACTAAGTATAGATAGGCTTGAAAGGCGCGTATGCACAATAAATGACGGATCACATCACATCCGACACCGTGTCAGTAGGTACCTACCTATTTTACCACTAATTATAACTAGTAGTTCACCCCGAACTGAGACCTCGCCATGACACCTTTATCAGCCCGACTATATAAGTAAGTGCCTACTTATTTGAATGTATCTTAAATATGTTATTACTGGGCTTACTTAAACCTGTCAAAAAATAGTAATGCTTAAAATGTTGCCATCCCTTACTATTGCATAATGTTCATACCATATTTTCCATTATAATTTTTTTAAATTTTCACCTCTAGGTAATTTCTTACACCCTGACGAAATAATTGATAACGTCATTTTGACTAAAACCATAGAACTCCAACGTCATTCAAATTCCTAGAAATGGGAGGTCAACAGTGGATGTTATATTGGTTATTGTTTTATAGAGTACAAGTTTCTAAATTCTTCAATTTCAGACTTTTCCCTGTATTTGTGTCACAAAAACTACAAGCATACCCAGCATTGTGGGATTGCTGGAAGTACCCTAGAATTTTTTATTTTAACGTTTTTTATTTTCCCTAATATCTCGGAAACTACTAAGTCTAAATACATATTAAACAGTTTTGAAATGTTCAACCAAAGCGCTTTCATTACACACCCCACTTGATCTGACTGTCTCACTTTTATTTTTTTACCCTCTCTTGGACCCCAATATCTCAGCAACCCCCTGACCGATGTAGCTCATATTATAACCTTATCTATGCCTTACCTACAAATTGTACCAATACTATCTACTCCCATAGCAAATTTCATGAAGATCGGATTAACGGTTGGGAAGTTTTTATCGGACAAACATACATATACATACATACATACATACATACAAACGCCGATTCTTCCAACTTGATTCAGAAAACTCGCTTCGCTCGTTAAATTATAACCTACCTATTAAAAAAAGTTAAAAAACAACTCCTTGGTTGGTAGTTAAGTCAGTTTGATTATGTACAAAAAAAATTGTGGTGTCAATTAGGTATGGTGTCAATTTCATAAAAACTGACGGATTGCTTTTCAGGAAAGAAAATAACTTTGTAAACTTTGGAGAAAACATTTCAGTTTCGTGAGAATGACTCCTCCACCCAAAGAAATAGGTCATCAAATAAGGTTTGGCAATTCGCTGATCGAACTGTTCCGCAAAGGCTGTTGGGAGATACCCGAAGTAATGGGGGCGTCTGGTATGGCCATTGTTGGTCTGGGCCTTGCTTTGATTGGTCTTTATAATTACTCAAGGAACGATGGCGATAATAAAGAATATAAATCATATTATTGTGTCATAAGATCTGATGACCCTCGAGCAAAACTAATAAGAAACCCTGTACAAACTGATTACAAATGTTAAGGTATTGAGTTAGTACAATAAATTAAATTGTGATTGCTAGCATTTTGTTTTATGTAGACCTAGAATTAGAAAGGTAAGTAGGAGGGGTAAAGGAGTCGCTTACGTGACGTTAGGACTGAATTTCAAAACACCTTGATAAAGCCGCGTGGCCTGATGTCGCTCTGCCCCTCGACTGCTAAAATGGAAATTTGCAATATCTGTACTTACCTATTTACATGTTTGTATTAGATTATTATTTAAAAGTATAACAAGCGTAGCGTGTGCTGTCTTGCATATTTTTGCTGATGTTTATTTTTTTTGACTACCTTCCTAAGGTTTTTAAGTTCTCATTTACTATGTATCAGCAACTCCTTGCTCCGAGGCACCACACAGGCTTCTCACCTAGTGGTAAGACGGACCATTTATGTAAGCCAAGCCGAGTTTGTTGCCTGATTCTTCTAGGCTTGGTCGCGTTAGAACAGGAGTAATTTAATTTTATATAAGACAATTCTAAATGTTCTGATAAATAAGGCGTGCTCGATTTTTGGGTCGGACTGGGTCGGCTATTTGCCCGACCGAGCCCTAGTTGTAAACAATCTTGTAAGCAATAAATGAAATACTATGAAATAATGATATTTTACACCACAATGGCACTAATGTCCTTATGTTTACTCTAAATCTCACTAACAAAACATACATTTAGAACAAAATAATGAAGCAAAACTACTATTTCAATGAAAACTGTTGAAGCACTTGTGTAAAGTCAGCCCAGGCCGATACTAGCTTTGCCTCGTACCACAATGCACAATATTACACTCAGGCATTGTGAAATCCAACTTGTGTCGTAAAAAATATAGGTATTTGCTAATAAAATAGTGAAAATTTACGAAAACACAAAAAGTAAACAAAACTTTGAATGAAGGCAATCAAAGGTCACAGAGTATTAAATGAATGGTTGAATGGCAAGCTAATGGTGGGCAATTTTCATACAAAATAAATGTTACTGCCGCTCCATTTTGTTCCTTGCTCCAAGGAATAGTCCGAAAAGTTGAATGACAGATTGATGTACAGTCAATGAAAAAGTAAACGTAACCATCCGCATCGTGGGGCACTCCCAATCTATACCTACCTACCCTTCCTACCGCAAGACGATTTGCTACGGGCAACTATGAAAATATTATTAGGTAGTTAGCTAGGTTAGTAGGCCATCCATCCAGCTTTAGTACTATACTTATAAATCTGTGCCATCCAGAATCAGAGGACTCCGACATGAGCAAGTTACATTACAGACGCAAGGCTCTCCTGGGGGTGCCACGGGAACTTAAATTCGGACCCGTGGCACCCCCATCCAGGTAAATTTTGAAGAATTATTCCCAATGGTCAGATTGATGGTCAGACTAGTCTAGCCAACGGGATTTTTTTGCGTAATTTTAGTTACTAGTTAGGTCAGTAGGCCATCCTCAGGCCATCCATCCAGTATCAGGGACTCTGACGTACTATACTTATAAATCTGTGCTCTGACATGAGTAAGTTAGGTTCAGAATAAGGTGCAGATCCGACAAATAGAGACAATGGAGAAATAGAGAGTTACAGTAAAACGGGTAAAAAAAAATCCCGTAGAACTACCAAGCGATCCAGTAGTAACACGGGAAGTTTTTTTTTTCCCGTGCTCAATCAAAAATAAACAAATAAAAAAGTAGAAAGCCATGGAAGAAGAATAGTAGATTATGCACTAAGGGAATAAAGCAGTGTCTTATGTCGCGGGCGGCATATTGAACCCTGAGAGTGACGAGGGACTCTAAAGTTAACTCCCGAGTGTAGCGAGGGAGTTATATAGAGTCCTGAGTGAAGCGAGGGGTTCAAGCTGCCCAAGACGAAGACAGGCTTTATTCCAGAGGAGCATACTCTACTTTTCACACTTTCTGCGAGACATTAAAAAGCTAGGGCTTGTTTTGATTTTTGCGGTAGTAGATTATCAATTATCTCTAAGCGTCTGTTTTGATAAACTTTGGAGTAGAATCACTATCGTTTGTAATTTTTTATCAACATGAATATTGCAATAACTTTTACTGAAAATTACAGCACAAAAATGTCATATGAAATAAAAGAGTCTTTGTAAACGCTAGTCCTTATTCTAAGGTAAACGCACCTTTTTCTTTTTTTTTTCGAGTTCTGCTTATGGTTGCCAGTTCGATTTTTGAACAAACCTCTTTACAACGCCATATGAGCATAGAGTTTTCCACGAGTCTCCACACGAATTTGACGTTCCAAATTCAAATCACTTTAATCCCTAGGGAGTTTCATACAACTTTATATCCCTAGAGAGACAATGCTGTACTTACGTAGTACTCTCCTTAGTCTGTGGCTGTACTTTACGTTGAGGTTGCATGATTTGTAATTGGACATTGTCGAGCAGGTGGTGTGAAAATAAAGTTCTTCCTTGCTTTAGTCATTCATTATTCTGAGGTGGCATAAATAATCTCAACGTGACGTGCTAAAAAACAACTACAAGTAACAATAACAACCGTGAGTGTACCTATTGAACGCACCCCAAGTATTATGCAATGCAATATTATGACTTTAGTGACTTTCTCAAAGGTCACTCCAATTCAATTCCTTCCTTCAAATATTTTCAATTTTAGTGTTTCATTCGTGCGCATACTTAAGTAGCAATTTCCGTAATATTTAATTTCCGATTCGTGTGTGACTACTGACTACTTGCTAAATTTCGGTCACTGATAAGCTCGTCGCGTACGTACCGCTTGCAAAAAGTTAATTTAATAAAAGTATTGTTTAGGTCTAATCTGTTTATTTGCTGCAGACTTTTCATACCGTGCGTTCGTGTGTGAAGTAAATTAAAAACAGAATGGATTCGCGTTTCCAAGGCGTCGAACAGGGCCCTCCAATTGAGGTGTTCCAACTCATGAAACTTTTTGCCGAAGACACACACCTAAATAAAGTGAATTTGAGCGTTGGCGGTATGTATGTAATAATATATATTCTTCGCCTGTTTACTATTTCACTGTGGATAAATCTCATTGATCGTCTCTGTTATTTAGTCTTGTTTGCAATAATTGTGTACTTGGGTCTTGTTTGTTTTGGTGACTGACTGGAATGCATTAATAAATCCTTTTATCACTGTGATTCTTATTACCAACAATCACAAACAAAGGCTCCTTTCAGACCTACCAGGCAGGGTGAAAAGTATCACCGGAAAAATCAAATACATTTTTGCCTATTTGGTAAATTGTCAGTATTTAAACACTAGCTGCGCTAGATGATGATGTAAAGAAGTCTATTTTAATCTAGGGTTTAAGGCATCTCCATTCTAAATTTCACTCAAATCCGTTCAGCTGTTTGAGCATGAAGAAGTAACAAACATCTCGCAAACTTTCGCATTTATAATATTAGTGTGATTTGTTTTCTTACAGCCTACAGAGATGAAAATGGCAAGCCATGGGTCTTGCCTGTGGTCCGTAAAACTGAAAAGCAGATGGCGGCTGATGACACGCTGCTTCACGAGTATTTACCCGTTTTAGGTGAGTTACTGTTAATTAATGCTAATTGTGTTTATTTATACATTGTCTCATTTGCTCTAGTTTGTCAATTAGTTGAATGCTATGTAACACATTGTTTAGAATTGTATTGTACGTCCCCCTATAGTATGCCGTAGGCCGGCGTTCTGTGAGATATAGTAATCAGTCATTATTTTTTATGCATCATTACATTATTGTAAAGGTCTTACAAAATATCACATAAAATGGTTAGTACATGTGCCCTGTTACAGAGCATCAATAGCAATAGGGGTAAATGGCTCTGTAAATTCTTAAAACTAATTTTTGCAGCATAACAATTTCCTGAACTTGGTTAAATATTTATTAAACTCTTAAGTCTTAATAATGCATCAAGGGTACATTAGACAAGAAAAATATAAGATATAATAATTATAATATGCTAGTTGATATATATAATATGTGTTAACTCAGAGATATTTGTTGTATGTGGTGGCAGACACTGCCACCTATACACATTGTTTGTTGTAAAGTCTATTATTTGATAATACATTGCAGCTTAAAGTTAATAATATCTTGTTAATTGTCAGTGCATGTTTATTCAGTTGATTTTTAAAAGAGTTCTCTGATAGTGAACTTGTCTCTGGAACCTGGTTCCAGTTGATGATGACACCGTTGGGCAGAATTTGCTTTCTTGTGTCTGGCTGGCTCTGCTTCAGCGAGTGTCCTCTCAGATTCATGTTATTTAAGGAGATGGAGGGGCCTATTCTTATACTGGATACACTACAACGCGGCGCCAGTGTATTTTTGTATTAAATAATAAGATCAACATAAACATTTGATTTAGAAAAACTTGTTAACTAACCTCAAGTTCACAGTTTAACTAAAAGGTTATCAATACACCATGACACTCCCTGTTATCAATAAAAAACATGTTTTTAAAACCAATGTTTTATAAACCATTGTAACATATTGTTAGTTTTCTTAGCCTGAAGATAATGAATTTAAATTCATTAATAAATGTTACACATTGTTCTCAAATTATCATAAGTTGGTCACGCATGCATATAATTCCGTCAATTTAACAAGTAACTTTTGACAGGTTGTGCATTACTATGGAGTTTTCTATTAAAATAGGGAAATAAATCTCAATAAACCAATTACATAAAGAAATAACTTTTTTACGTCTCAGGATGACGGGCGTAGTAGGGCGCTTCCTAGGTGGACCTAAGGGGTATTGCATTTGTAATGTGCTGGGGTTACCGCCTAACACTAGATGGGACACTCTATCATTCATTCAAATAAAAAAAAATTACAATATTTTTTTGAATGAAAGAAAAAATATTATAATTTGCATGTTTTATTTAATATTGAACCATGGCAATTTTATTGGCTTTTAAACTTATTCAACTAATTGAACCTGTCAAAAGTTACTGGTTTAAATGCGGGCATTGTAGTGTGCAATCAGTTTATCTGATCAGGCTATGAAACGTATATATTGGAAGGCCAAGCCTACTATTTAAACCTAGATATTGAGGCATTAGGTCTTCAAAATGCGCCGAGTACTGTGATGAGAACTGTGGATGCGCGTAGTTAAAATCGAAAACTGTCAGTACGCGAGGCAAATAACGCCGAACATGCGTCATAATATATTTTTCAATGATGAGCACAAACTATGAATTCGATGAATATCTATGAATTCTACAATTGCAGTATCTCGAGGATTAATTTACCTACACTCTATCTAAATAACGATAAAAATCTTATCAAAAACAGCAAAAAAACGAGTTAGCGAAATCTGAAGCATAAACTTACTCAGCTTATCTTAATAACAAGTCGATGTTTGTAATATCCACTAATAATTACGTTTGTTGCTTATGTAAGAACGGAATAATTAAATAGCTTAGATACCTACCTTGTGTTACTAAAGTACGTACCTACCTACTTGTAATACAAGTGCATTTAAGGCTGTGCCTAACACACAGAAATCTTAAAGTAAAAAAAGGGGGTTTTTTTTTTGTTAGGCGCTCTTTTATGGCTTTTTATTTGAACATCTCATAAAATATAAATTATATAAATATAAATTTATAAAACCCGTTTTTAAAAACGTTTGAAAGCGGTCTTTATACTTACTTATTATATGTAATATTTTATTTTGACGTAAACAGCAGGGCTTGCAGTTTTAGGCTTGACACACTACAGTAGGTACTACGGGACACTGTCAGAGGTAGATGAGAATGGCATACAAGTGCTAGTTTACAAAATACTAATTTTAGTGCCAAGTAAAGTCTGTGCAGTTTTAGACTGGATGCACCCTACCTATCTACGTAGGAAGGTATGTTTAAAGACACAAGAACAACAAAACATGTTTGTTCACCTACGCTATCCAAACTAAACTTTCTCCAATCAATCATAATATATCAGTTGCTAATTCAAGGCCTAACTTGCCTCTTCCTATTCAGCAAATGAGCATAAATGTCTTCTTTTTAAATTATGGTAACAGATTCGTGTTCAGTGATCACAAGGTCACTCAGATACATATAAAAAAACCGGCCAAGTGCGTGTCGGACTCCCGCACGAAGGGTTCCGTACCATTATCTATAGAAACGGCAAAAAAATTACGTTTGTTGTATGGGAGCGCACTTAATTTTTTTTTTATTTGTTATTATAGCGGCAACAGACATACATTATACTACCTTGGAGAATTTATAAATGCTCTAAGGTGAGCCTCAATTATCATATATTTTTTTAGAAATGTACTGAGCTCTAAAAAATAAAAATAGCTCTGAGTATGTACTGTAAAATATTAAAATTTGTGGCGTTGTCACGAGTGGGTGCCGTTGGCACTTTTCTGACAGCTAAAGGAGACGCTGGGAATGAACGATATTTTACACCAATATTAATATTGGAAGTTTACTTCAATTCGGTTCTTGAGAGGCTAACACGAACCGAAGTATGTTACGAATCCGCATCTTCATCCTTGGCTGGCTCCAACCGAATGATTGTTGTCTTCTTGGGTCATGTTCAGCTTTTGTTTGACGTCTTAATGTAGTATAGTATTCTAGCATAGTTATTTATGAGATGATAACATCTCAGTATATTACAGATATTTTATTGTTATGCCAATATCCAGATATTTATTATTATGACCTCGTCAATCGATATTATAGTGTTGCATAATTAAACTACTCACACAAACAATATCAGCCAAGCTAGTATCTGATGCCGGTGACGACAGCGTCTACAGCGGATAGCGTTCGTGTTATCGTTTAATTTAGTTAAGAGGAGGTCACCGCTTACTCCCTTTTGCACGCGAACGAAGTTAGCTTCTAATTTCGCTATTATTTCTTAAAACTGCATGACATTTTTAACTGATTTCCCAAAAAAGGAGGAGGTTCTCAATTCGGTTGTATTTTTTTTTTATGTTTGTTACCGCATATCTCCGGCGTTTATGAACCGATTTGGAAAATTCTTTTTTTATTTGAATAGATATACTTCCAGATTAGTCCCATTTTAGAATACAGTTCTGATGATGGAATCCATGAGGAATTGAGGGAACTCCTAAAATATTGTAGGCATACATACGGCGATTTTGATATTTTCAGCAACAAACCAAGCATTTGCATTCAAAAAGTATCATAATCCTTTCACCACTATGGTTCTTTCATCATTTTTTATTCATCCAAATATTTAGTCGAATACAATGGCGGAAGTCGGTTTTTTAAATGAAAAGTTATGTACACAATGATCAGTACACTAATATCTAGACCCGTGGTGCGTTAGTTTCTTATAAATTGATGTGTTTACCAAACCATCAATTTAAAAAAAAAAAAATTATAAAAATAAATAATACTATTTATTTATACTAATGGTACTATTTACTGATATAAGAGGAATAATCTCTTTATTTCAAAATCATTGAGGTTAACGCATAGTTAGATAACAACAATTTTATTATTTGGTACCTATCCATGTAATGTAATAGGATTCATATCTTTGGTATTATAGTATCCGCAGATCTGCGTGATATTACCTGAGTAGTGATTATCCGTATACCTATTTATTTTAAATAGGTACATACCTAAATGATAAAACCTTTGGTAGATAAGTAGTTATTCAGTCTAAAGATGACTGAGTTGAGATTAGATTGAGAATTTAATATCAAATAATTACGAGATAGATAATATTATAACTTTATTGTACACCGTAATTACATCAACGACCTCTGTGAGGCGCGGCGGGCGAAAGTTCGCCTGCGACGCAGGAGGTTGCGGGTTCGATTCCCGCCTCGGAACAAATATTTGTACGATCTGCAGATATTTGTTCAGGATATCCTGGGTATTTTTCTATGTATAATAAAAAAAAGTATCTATCTATTGTAATGTATTGAATTAAGTATATCAGTTATCTAGTACCCATAATACAAGCTCTGCTTAGCTTGGGGTTAGATAATGTTGTGTGAAATGTGCAGCATTTATTATATATTATATTATTATTATTAAAAGATATTAAAAAAAAGTTTCAAATCAGAGGTACAATGGGTTTGCAATATCGCTTAAGAGCGATCTCATCCAGATAACCTTTCATGGACAGGATCTTTCCAGGTTGTAGGTTCACAGTCTTATCATAATTCCATGACGTAGGTGACCTACTGAGTGAATGAGTCCAATTTATAAATTCGCAATCATCTTGAAGGGTTTTCATGACCAAAAAATTGGACCTGTAAAATCGTTCGATAAACTCTATAAATAGGTACGTTAGTTAATTTTTTTTTTATGCTACTTTGCAAGCAGACAAGCTTACGGCCCACCAGATGGAAAGCAGTTACCTTAGCCTATGAACGCCTGTAACACCAGAGGCATCACACGCGTGCTGCCGACCCTGAGGCATAAAGATGAAAATTCTCATGTGCCTGTAATTTCACCGGCACCCGTACCCTTCAAACCGAAACACAGCAATGCGAACACTACTGCTTGGCGGCAGAAATAGGTACGGTGGTAGTACTTGCCCGGACGAACTCTTTCACAAGAAGTTCTACTACTAACAAAACTACTTGATTCTAATAGAGTTCGTATTTGTCCACAGGTCTGGAACAGTTTGCAGCTGCGTCAGTTTCTATGTTGCTTGGTGCAGACAACACTGCCATTACTACCGGACGGGTACGTTCTACTTTTCGACTATATACCATACCGTCTACCTACACTATCAATGTCATAAAACCATCCAATCATCGCCCATAATCATCATCATCGTCCATCATGGCCGTGGTTTGTCCGTCCTAAGAATATACCTCTCAGTCTCCCCCCCGCGGAAATCGTAAAAGTTGGCGAGCGGCGAGAAGCGAGTGTGTAGTTCATATAGTTTTGACACTGGGTTATGAGCGAGTGCTCGAGTGCGACGGGCGATTACTCGCACTGTATATTAGAATTACTATTATTATTTTATTTGTCCCGCAGCGAGAATCGAACTCGCGACCTCTCGCCCACCGCGCTACAGAGCTCGACGAGAACGTCAGCGATCTAATATTAATATATGTATCCCTTTTACTGAGACTATATCTATTGTACGTTTCTTGAGCGAGAAAAATAGTCGATACCTAATTGCTTCCTCGCCGGCGCACAGGTGCCTAAGGGATTACACAATAGGAAATGGGCAGCAGAATCCACCTGAGTACACAACACCAATATTGCAATCACCTGCCAAGCGTGGTAATATGGCAAATCCCCCCATTGCATTCTATGGGAGAGGCCACTTCTAGCAGTGGGTGTCTTAAGGGAAGGTTACTGGTAGGGCGGTTACGCCCCTTTGTATGCGAGCGAAGTGAGCTTCTATTTTGGCTATTACTTCATTAAACTCCATGAAATTTTGTACACATGTTCAGAGGCCCAATTCTCTAAACGCCAAACACATTAAATTCGCAGTATAATCTCGTCTCAGTCGCACTGTCACGTATAGTAACTATTACATATTATTCATATATATCTTTATATATTATGTGTTTAAATTAGAGAATTGGGCCTCAGTACTCTAATATCTAGACACGTGGTGCATCAGTTTTTTATTAATTTATTTATGATTTGGTAACCATATAATTTTATAAGAAACTAACGCCCCACGGGTCTAGATATTAGAGTACTGATAATGTGTACAAAGTTTCATGGAGTTTGAAGAAAATATAGCCAAATATTTTCTATATAGGTTTATGTTAGATAGACGTTCAAGTGTTGTCTCTATGTCTGTGGCATCTCAACCATTATAAGTTGAAATTTTAAGAGTGGGCGGTGTAAACTTGGCCATCTCATAATTTGTATAACTTTTGGAACTATCATGGTTAGTAACATAATTATCACTAGAAACGGGATACTTACCATGATTTTTGAGCTTTATTGAATCCCGATATTTCGGCACAGTTTCATGCGCCATGATCACGGGTAAACTGAAGCTACCAATAACAATAAAAATCTACTCGCAAAGACTTCATCATTTTTGATATGTAAATGATGATAATTATTGTTTTTTAGGCATTCGGTGTCCAGACCTTGTCCGGAACGGGAGCTTTGAGGATAGGCGCGGAATTCTTGAACAAGCACCTCAAATACACCACCTTCTACTATTCGTCACCAACATGGGGTATGAAACTTTGTAATGATTCAACTGGAGTGCGATTTTTAATGTCACTGAGTAACTAAATATCAACAATAACTATTCATTTAAAAAACCGACTTCCGCTATTGTATTCGACTAAATATCTGGATGAAAAAAAATGATGAAAAAACCACAGTGGTGAAATGGTTATGATACTTTCTGAATGCAAATGTTTGATTTGTTGCTGAAAATATGAAAATCGCTATATGTATACCTACAATATTTGAGGAGTTCCCTCAATTCCTCATGGATTCCATCATCAGAACTGGATTCTGATAAAAATGGGACCAATCTGGAAGTATAGCTATTCAAATAAAAAATAATTTTCCAAATCGGTTTATAAACGGCGGAGACATGAGGTACTTAACAAACATAAAAAAAAAAAAAAACTACCGAATTGAGAACCTTTTTTGTGAAGTCGTTTAAAAATACCACAAATCACCGTTTTTCAGGAGATATACTGGAGGAGCCACTTGTATTGATATCATAAGTATAAAAATTTTAGTCATCAATGAGTTTCAGTATAAAAAAATTTAGAAATCGGGGTTTAACGGCAATTTTACTGACTTTTAGTCACTCGATGACAATCAAAAATCGCACCCCTGAGCTGGAAAATTAAACTATTTCAGAAAGTAAATTCATAGGTGTACATACTGATTGATCAGCCCCCCTATTTCCTAACTGAAAGTCATTCGGTGACTTACGTTTGGCAAGTAAAATTACCATCAATGCTCAAAATTATCATTAAGAATTGTCAATTGACGGTAATTTTACTTGTCAAACGTTAGTCACTGAGTGACTTTCAGTTAGGGAATAGGGGAGCTGAAGGTTGCGTGTTCAAAGCACGTCGAGGTCACCACTGTATGTACCAATTGATAGCACTGTATGTACTACTGTCTGAATTTATTATATCCTGGCCGTTTTTTCAATTTAAAATAAAAGCGAATCAAGCGCCACGTTTCAAAATTTCCTGTCTTTAGAAGAATTCTTGTCAATAAAATCTTATTTCTTTAGAGAACCACCACTTGGTATTCTTGAATTCTGGTTTCACGGAGGCTCGCTCCTACCGCTACTGGAACCAGAAGAACCGCGCCATCGACATAGACGGCTTCCTTGAGGACCTGAAGAGTGCGCCGGAGAACTCTGTGATCATTTTGCACGCATGCGCACACAATCCCACCGGCATCGACCCCACGCACGATCAGTGGAAGAAGATCGCTGAAGTGATGAAGGTGAGCTGAATCAACAGGATTAGCAAGTTGATGTGGCAATGGACAGGCCATATATCTCGCAGAGCCGATAACCGCTGCGAAATAAAGGTTCTGGTGCAGTGGCCTAAGAATATACCACTACCGTCTCCTCCCGTGGATGTAGTTAAAGCCTTACTAAGGGTTTATACCAGCGGATGGGCACCAAACTGCTTGCCAAGCGTGGTGATTATGGCAAATGACCCCATTGCATTCTATGGGGGAGACCTCGTCCAGCAGTGGACGTAAACAGGCTGATGATGCCCACGAACCGGACGACGCAGTGTAGGACTACCTCCCATTAGATAAAGTGACGATATTTAAAAGGAAGGAAGGCTGGAAGTCGGTGGATGAAGAAGGCTCAAGATGCCACTACAAATATTAAAAAATATGTATATGTAATATGTTATGTATTATAAATACATTAGTTTGTGTTTGTAGCTTAATCTTGTCGTAACGGCGGATTTAATTTGGATAAAATTAGGAATAGATTGTGATCCAAAACTTTTTATCCCTGCGTTTGGGTACCACGATGGTATTAGAGTGCAAAAGCTACTGTCTTATGTAAATAAATAGTAATGGTCAATTGTCTTAGAGGTAAACGTCTAGCGTTATCGATGAGCCTTCAGGTTCTACGAGCGAAACGGGCTATTCATTTTAGTTCATTAGCTAAGAGTGGAGAATTGCCAACTGGTGTCAACGAAACTGGCGAGCAAAATGCGCATTTAAATGAGAACAGTGTCTAGTCTTGGGTCCCCTAACTGACGTGTAAGTTGGTAGCGAAGCGATGTTAGCAAAACTCCGCTGATGTGGCGTGATTCATTTTGTCCTATTAGCTATTAGTCGAGATGGGAAAAGGAACCAGATCGGACTGAACACTTCCCTATCTTGTATATTCTTCTACTTCGTGTCTCCAGTTCGTTCCTGTTCATCCTGTCTTAGGTCAGAGAACAGCTTGCTCTTGTGTTCGAGATCAAGCGATACTTCTTCCAAGAGAAGGGGTGAGAAGCTAGCTAGCCAGGATTATCAAGGTTTAGTGTGGAGCATTCCTTAAAAGTGTTATTAATGTCGATTCAAGGAGCGCAAGTTGTTCCCGTTCTTCGACTCTGCGTACCAGGGCTTCGCGTCCGGAGACTTGGACCGCGACGCGTGGGCCGTGCGCTACTTCGTGGAGCAAGGGTTCGAGCTCGTGTGCGCGCAGTCCTACGCCAAGAATTTCGGACTTTACAGTGAGTATAAGCCTAGCTAAGGTTTCTGATGTTCACTGTACGAGAACTTCGGACTCCACAGTGAATATACGCCTAACTATAGGGGTTCTGACGCTCACTATCTGAAAACTTCGGACTCCAACTATATACTTGGACTTGTAACTATATAGTTGCTGGCGCTCACTGCCCAGACACAGTAATTTGACAAGAAACTGGTAGGTATCGACATTGCAAGACGATGCAATGGCCCTTCTCGAGTCTTGCACCGCTGCTCACATTCACACATTAAATAATTTCAGTGTCGTGTAAGCAAAGCAAAGATGTGTTTCATCACACTGCGGAGTATAAGTCTCTTTGATACTCAGGGTTTTTTTGACGTGTTAACGTCTTATAAATCGATGGAGCCGGCTGCACGCTCGAAAAAACATGACTAATGCGTCGTTACCTCGTCATGCGTCACCTCGCAAAACGCATGCGGTGACGCTGCATGCGCAAATGCTATATTTATATATATATGCGCATGCGCGAAGAGCATGCGGTAACGCCGCATGCGATATATATATATATATGCGCGAAGCGCATGCGCATGCGCATAGCGCATGCGATATATATATATATGCGCATGCGCTAACGCCGCATGCGCGCGAGCGCGGAACGAGCGACAAAGAAGCACAATAACGACGTTGACACGTTGAACTATCGTCAGTAAACCGACTTTACAGACAACCGTTTTTTTCCTTTATTTTATACTGCTTGGCAAGCAAACAAGCATACGGCCCACCTGATGGAAAGCAGTAACCGTAGACTATAGACGCCTGCAACGCCAGAGGCATAACACAGGCGCTGCCGACCCTGGAGACATAAAGATGAAAAGTCTCATGTGCCTATAATTTCAGGTAGGCATAAGTATTTATAATGTAATCGTTTCAGACGAGCGCGTGGGCAACCTAGCCGTGGTTGTGAATGATGCTAAGCTGGTGGCCCCCATCAAGTCGCAGCTGACGTGGATCGTTCGCGGCATGTACTCCAACCCGCCGGCGCACGGCGCGCGCGTCGTCGCGACCATCCTCAGCGACAGGCAGCTATTCGACGAATGGTATGTCATCATTCTGTGCCTTCGAGCAACACGGAAAGGGAGTAGCCATTCGCAGCGTTCCCCTCTGTCAAACTTCAAGCCAAAGTAGGCATATGCGTTTAATAAAACTAGTTGCTAGTTTGTTCTTATTCTGAGGAGGTGTGCAAGGTTTGTTAGTGTGAGTGTCGTCATTACAGTGTTGTATTTGAATGTGTATATGCGGAATTGCGCTTGTGTGCACATTTCCCCTCCCAAAAAAAGACAGAACTATTTGAATGGTAATATATCGCTAATGCTACTCCCTTCCGACCCGCGGCAGGAAGTCCGTGTTGCTCGAAGTTCTGTGCATGTCCTCTCCTATAGAATGCCATAAGTCTTCGGTTCGAGAGAGCCGTCCTGCACTGCGTCGTCCGTATCCGTCGTATGTTAATCAGCATTGGCCATAATCACCACGCTTGGCAGGATCGGTGATCGCAGTATTGGTGTTGAGTACTCAGGTGGATGCTGCTTGCCATCTCCTGGTGTAATCCCTTAGTCGGCTTTTACGACATCCACGAGAGGAGTTAGGTGTCTATTCTTAGGCCGGACATACTAAACATATAAAACAGTCGGGAGTACAGTTTTTTTTTTTTTTTTTTTAATTTAGTTTATTTTATACTACTTTTGTATCAATATGGTGTACAGGTCGCGCGTTTAGCGGTGGGAGAGAGAACGCGACGGGAGAGGCGACCAGCGCCGGCACGTATTGGTTGATCAGTCGCCTTCCGTACCGCGCGCCCCGCACTCGCGTCTCGCGCTCCCTAGATACAGACGCGCACACGTATAAAAATGCGCAATCAACCGCACCACTTTCGCCGAGCGCTCATAACTCGTTGCGCAACCTATATCAGACTTGACACAGTATAGCTAAACCACGTTTAAATATCACAAGCTCTTTCTAATAGACTGAAATAAAAGCGGGAAAGGATAATTTTAGCGCGGTTTAGATTTAGAGAATGCTGCACCAGAATCTAAACCGTTCCTAAATTTGCTGTTTTGTATTTTTAGGAGGAGCCATATCAAAATGATGTCGTCGAGAGTCATCGCGATGAGAGAAGCGCTCAGGGCCGAACTTATCACGTAAGTTCGTTACACTATAACATCACTAAGGCCCGTATTACACCATATTTTCCACAGTTATTGCGTCTATTCCCACCTGTTCTGTTGAGTAGTTCTGTTGGCAGAACTACTGATAATTTTTTTCCCATTAGTTCTGCTTACAGAACTAATGGAACTAAAGTTCTCAGTAGTTCTGTTCATGAATCTTGTGATTCAACTACTACGACTTTTTCACCATGCAGTTTGCTACAAATTATTATCAAGTACCTACTGGCCACTTGCAGTATATTCTTAATTTATGATTCCTGATGACAACGTCATGAAATTCATGTTTTGTCCAGGAAAATTCTAGTAAACTGCCATCGTTTTACTAAAACATGACTTTGTGTCAAGATTTAAATTTTTGACTTGACAGAGGACTTGACTACTCGTCATTATTTGAAAATCTATGCTACTTGACATTGGCAAAATTTAGCATATCCTCAGATGCCATTAAAAAAAAAGAAAAAAAAGAGAACAATACAATTATTATTACATATTTGTTTCCTTAATTAAAGTAAAGTGTCTACTTTCCATCGATAGAACAGGTGGGAATAGTAACAGAACAGGTGGGAATAGTTGAGAGTGAAGCCAGGTGTAAAGCATAGTCTTATAAGTTAAAGAACTAATGGGAAAAAAAATCCCAGTAGTTCTACCGACAGAACTACTCAACAGAACAGGTGGGAATAGACGAGTTATTGGACATTTTACACACTTATTGGACATATTTTCCAGACTTATTAAATATCTTTTCCAGACTTATTAGACATATTTTCCACAGTTATTGGACATATTTTTCACAATTATTGGACATATTTTCCAGACTTATTAGACATATTTTCCAGTTATTGGACATATTTTCCAGACTTCTAAAATCTTTTCCATACTGATTAAACATCTTTTCCAGCCTCCGCACACCTGGAAACTGGGATCACATCGTGAAACAGATCGGTCTGTTTTCCTACACCGGCCTCTCGCTACGCCAAACTGAGCACTTGATCCAAGAGTACCACATCTATCTACTCAAGTCTGGACGGATCAACATCTGCGGTCTCAATCCGTCGAACGTGGCATACGTGGCCAAGGCTATATTTGACGCGGTCACTAAATTCCCGACTGTGGAGTAATTATATTTTTTAGAGCTGTTTTTATGGTGGGTGGTGGAAAGCGCCCACAACAGGCGTAGCATACAATTAGTAGTATAACATACGCCTGACACTTCATTATTCACATAACATAACGCCCACCAGTCACATACGTGGTCTTGATCGCACACTAGGATTCGCTGTGTTGTGGGTATCAGGAACTACGAGTGCCATGGTACCATAACACCCAGACCCGGAACAAATATTTGCAGATCAAACATTCATTAACATTTAGCTACTCGAATCGGGACGGATCAACATCACACTACCATGGAATATGGTACAGCTGTTATACTAGCTAGCTAACTTTTTGGCTGCGCAACAAATTTTCTAGGAAGCAAATTGACTATTTTGATCTACGGCTAACTACAATGTGGTCTAACCTCCTACTGCCTATCAAACTGGTAATCGCTTTTGATTACAGTTTCGTAGTACATTACGCCGCGTGTTGTAGCTCTTTTTCTAAGAGCAGAAATATTCGAAACTTACAGCGCAATGTACTGCAAACTGGTAATCGCTTTTGGAAAATCCTGATCAAAAGCGAATACCAGTTTGATAGGCAATAGAGGTCCTGACTTAACGCATGGTCACCAAGAAAAAACCAGTGATAAACTTTGGAAAATCTACACGATTATCTAAAAACAGCATAGTGTGACTCATTTGTATGAAAATATAAAATGATAAATTCGCAAAGTATGTTACCAAAGACATTGTAAAAAGTTGACCTTCATCTTCGCACTTAAACAACTTTATCTCACGCAATTATAAATACAATTAATAATAATATTATATTAATCATAATTACTCATTTATTGATGTATTCCTGAATGGAAGTGAAAGTGCAGAAAAATTAACTCAAAATCGTTTTTCAAGTATTACGAAGTAACCATCAAAAAGCAATAATTGTATATAAAAAAAAATATGGTCATATTTTTTTACCCTTTGAGATTTTTCCAATGAAATTATTTGGCTGTGAACACAAACGAAATAATGTATGCTTTACTAATCCAGAGATCATCATCATCATCCACTGCTGGACATAGGCCTCCCCCTAGAATGCCACGAACGGTCTTAAGCCGCCTCCATCCACAATTTGTGTAAATCGTGTTCATTATAGCGAAGTTGACCCCCCCCCAACCACTATTTGGTTGTTTATTTTTTCAGAGTTTTTCATTATATTTTAGAATCATATTGTGAATAGCAACATACAGTATTAAAAGCTTTTAGAATACCAGAAATTAAAGTGCATTATATATTGTTTACGATATATTTTATGTAGTGTTGTAAGATGTTATGTTGCAAATACAAACTCATTTGTTATATTCTTGTTTTATTTTTCTCCAGTTTAACTTTGTATAGTTTCGAAAACTATCAAAACTTAATAAGCCCCCAGATTTAATAAAGTTTAGTAGTGTACTTAATACTCCCAGAAATGATTTGGGTGAATCAAATCTGCTAGATAGTGTACTCGGTGCACCCGGGTAAATTACCCCAGGTGAATTATATATACAGCCCGGAGTTTTAATATTCTTTATATACTTATGCCGATGTAAATAGACGTTACTTAGCAAGTACTAGCTTAGAGAACTATCTCTGTCACTCTCTAACATGCGTGTTTTAAAATTTGTGTGACCGTGACAGACAGTTCTAAGCATTAGTATGTGCTAAGTGACATCTATTTATCGGCACATTAAGTGCCGTGGTGTGTCCGGCCTAAGGAAAGACCCTCCCATGGATGTCGTAAACGACTAAGGGATTGCACCAGGGGATGGGCAGCAGCTTGCATTCAATCAGTGACGGATTAAGACTAACTTGATGCCCTAAGCAATCCACGCTTGTGGGCTCCTTACCCCCTAAAAACATTAGTTGTTTGTAAAATAGATAATGAGATGTAACGTACCTTAGAAGTGTAGTAGGTGCGACAACAATAAAAACCAAAGCAAATGCACTAGCGGGCAGCGAGTGGGCAAGCGGGAGTGGGGTTATGACTCTAGGGTTATGACTCTAGGTCGGACTCTATGTCAACTTAAAACGCGCGAATTAGTCCTAGAAACTTTTTTTGGTGTGGTTTTTGGTGAAGTGAGAGTGAGACGTGATGCCCTAGGCAATTGCTTTATTTGATTAAGGGTTAATCCGTCACTGTATTCAATACGAGGCCTCGTCCAGCAGTGGCAGTAAACAGGCTGGTGGTGACTTAGAAATACCGTACCACACGTACACATCATACCGAATACGACGCGTACGATGCCGACCTGTGGACGCTTACCTTTAGTATAGCGCCACACCTGCGGAACGTACCGCGCCGATCATTCAGTTCAATACGCTCGCAGTGTTTTTCAAATTCCCTATGACACATCAGCCGAAATTACGTCACGTAATAAACTTCAGCCGTTGAACTTTCGGCGCGGTACTTTACGCAGATCTGGCGCGACAGGAAACAGGGAAAGCTTAGGTGGTGGATTTTGAAAATGGTCAAAGCAATAAGTTAAATTAAAAAAATCCTTGCTCAAGTCTTATCTCGATACTTTGAATATGAGATTCTAACTAAACTAATGTTTTGCAGAGACTGTCCAGCGAAACTATGAAGAAAACCACGGCCAAAACACAATGTAATGGTGATGGGTTATTGCTTTAATAGTTATTAGCTTAATATATATTAGCTTCTGAGAAAGAAAAAAAATGTGGTAACAAAGTGATAAAAATTATATTCAAAATATAACTAGATAGATTTTTTACTGACCTATCTTAATTCCGGATAGATACCAATTGTTATTCAATCAATCAAAAAATAATAAGCCTTGCTTGAAAATATTGTTAAGTTCCAAGAAACCGTTATTTATAATATATATTTATATAAACTGGAATTTGTACTTCGGTACCTACATTATGAAATAAAGAACCTTTAAAAGTGTAATTCATTCAAAGTATTCCATGGGTACTTAAAATAAGTAAAAAATACATAGTTAAGAACACCTGCACATCTACCTAATTCTAATAACTACTCAGTAGCCTCAAAGGTTTGCTGGAAGCAAACTTAGCTCGTCCTAGTACATATTTATGAATTCTGTCTTTTTTAAACGACTTCAAAAAAAGGAGGAGGTTATCAATTCAGTTGTCTTTTTTTATATTGTATTTGTGTAGAATACACACGCGGTAGAGAAAGGCCCTCCACTCTATGGACTAAAGACATTATAAGCGTCGTAGGAAGTCGGTGGATGTAGGCGGCTCAAGACCGTTCGTCGTGGTATTCTAAGGGGGATGCCTATGTCCAACAGTGGACTTCTATAGGTTGATGATGATTTTTGTAGAATAAAAAAAAAAAAATCGTGTTTGCATGGTTCGAACGCCATACCAATGAATCTTCTTTTACACCCTGTATAGGCGCTCAATATTGGGGATGTTAGCAGTCAGAAAACCTACGTGCTTGCGAAATTAAACTATGGGAGTAAAATATAAATATTTACATATTTTTTATTCATACATCTATGAAACGATATAATATTTCCTACAGAACTTCTATGTATCCATAGCTTCATTCGACTCCGTTGTGATTGATACCAGCGGTCGGGATCCGAAGCGATTCGTAACTGAAAATAAATAAAGTAAATAAATCTTAGGTTCACCAGAAGCTCATTACTCGTGCTCTTAAAACCCAGAATCAGGGCCGGTTCCCACCGGGGCGGAGAGAAGAGACGAGAGCAAAGCTGGCAGGTTATTGGCAGGCAGGCTTGACAAGTAAAAAAGAAATAACGAAATCGGATTGGTTTATTCAAACACATCTCTCCGCCCCGGTGGAAACCAGCACTTACAGTGGCTAACTATCTAGCCAGTAAACTCTTACGCATAATGGTCCATCCATAGCATAGAGTTCGAATGCGGAAAAGGGAGTTCTTTATCATTAACGGCTGTCAGAGTTGTGAGTATACTTACAATCTTCACTTATAGTGAGGTCCACCACTTCGATGTAGTGTTCCTTATTGTCACCTCCCACAGCCACGCTGAACGCCGCGTCAGGGCACAGCGCGGCGCAGAGAGACTGACCCACTCGGCCGGCGCGTTCGCTCGCTTGGACCGGCGGATTGCTAAAAAAATACAAAATAATTAGCCATGTGCGAGTCGAACTAAACAAATACATAAACATAAACGAAACACACAACTGTCACATACGTAGTCATGATCCCACACTAGGATTCTCTTGTCGTGGGTATCAGGAACTGCTAGTACCATAACACCCAGACCCGGAACAAATTTGCAGATCATACACGACGACGACCTCTGTGGCGCGCCGGGCGAAGGTTCGCCTGCGACGCAGGAGGTTGCGGGTTCGATTCCCGCCTCTGAACAAATATTTGTACGATCTGCAGATAATTGTTCAGGGTGTTCTGGGTATTTTCTATGTATAATAAAAAAATCTATGTAATGTATTGTATTAAGTATATCAGTTATCTAGTACCCATAACACAAGCTCTGCTCAGCTTGAGGCTACATAATGTTGTGTGAAATGTTCAGCATTTATTTATTTATACAAACATTTGTCCCGCAGCGGGAATCGAACTCGCAAACCTCTCGCATCTCAACCGGCTACTCGCCCACCACGCAACAGAGGTCGTCTGATAGAGATCGTTACATAGCGATACGACCGCCCATTGTTTATCATCCTACACAGCGTCGCTCGGTTCGTGATCTCGAGAACTTCGGTTTAACCTCCTAAGACCTAATGTGATCAGAAAAGAACTAAATTAAGTTATGCGCTACGGCCCAATACGATTTCATAGAAATTACCACCAACTGTAAGCACAGTTAAGGCGGTAACCACTATTGGCTATTTGTTCTTTACCGAGAACATTGGGTGGTACTTTGTAACATGCCATTTTTACCATGGGTCTGGGTTTAGATTTTTTTTCTCAAAAAGACAAAGTATGTCACTTAGGCCTACATGAGAAGTGTACCTTAAGGTGAGATACACTTACCTCGAATAATCCCATGTTTTTAACTTTCCATCTGTGCTGGTTGTGATCATAAGTCCAGGCACTTTTTCACTCAGCAATAATCCTGAAAAGAACTCGCACAATTAGCTTTCTGTCAAAATATTACAGCTAAGTCAACATAAGTAAGTACCTTGACATTATTTTAAATAACCTTAATAAGTCAACGTGACCTAAGAGGTATTACATTTGTAATTGGTTACCGCTTAACAACAGGTGGGCCAAATGACAGTAAATTATTTTAATAAAGCTTTGAAGCATATAATATGAAACACAACACAAGCGAGATAGGTTACAAGCTTACAAGGGAAAAATAGATCTTAACTCGTGCAATTAAGAGTTGTTTTTAACCGACTTCCCAAAAAAGGAGGAGGTTCTCAATGCGGTTGTATTTTTTTTTTTTTTTTTTTAAGTTTGTTACCGCATATCTCCGGCGTTTATGAATCGATTTAGAAAATTCTTTTTATATTTGAATAGATATACTTCCAGATTGGTCCCATTTTTTTCAGAATCCAAATCTGATGATGGAATCCATGAGGAATTGAGGGAACTCCTCAAATATTGTAGGCATACATATGGCGATTTTACTATTTTCAGCAACAAACCAAGCATTTGCATTCAAAATGTATAATAATCCTTTCACCAC
This sequence comes from Epirrita christyi, assembly GCA_951392215.1. Lineage (NCBI taxonomy): Eukaryota > Metazoa > Arthropoda > Insecta > Lepidoptera > Geometridae > Epirrita > Epirrita christyi. Next base: position 14,747,744 of record OX595837.1, on the reverse strand, counting down.
TATGGTTCTTTCATCATTTTTTTTTCATCCAAATATTTTGTCGAATAAAATGGAGGAAGTTGGTTTATTAAATGAAAAGTTATTACCTGTAACTTCTTTATCGTGTGCGTTTATCGTCCACAAAGGCTCGTCGTGTCTGCAATCTACATAGGCGACCTTGCCTTCGTTGTTACTCATCTGAAAGATATCGCATGTGAGTATTCAGTTATAAGTACTCAGATGGATGCTGTCCATCTCCTAGTGTAATCCCATGGTAAGGTTTTTACATCTACGAGAGGAGGAGTACATTCTTAGGTCGGAAAAATCGAAAGAATCGGCTGCCCACGTAGTCCTGGAATGCGTGGGAGTAACAGCTCAACGTGAACAAATCCTCAACAACCCGAGGTCACTCCGCGAAGCCTGCGAAAACCCCAGGAAGCTACTGTGCTTCTGGACGGAGTTAGGTTGGCTAACTATCTAACCAGTTAACTCTCAAACGGACCATTCATAGAGTTCGAATGCGGAAAAGGGAGTTCTTTAACATTAGGTCGGAAAAAGCACGGCACATTCAATAAAAATATAAAACACCTCTTGCCTCTCAGCTGGCTATTCACCCGCCGCGCTACGGAGGTCGTCACATAGAGGTTAAATGTCTTCGATTTTTTTTCGGTTCCAGGACCAACAGTCGTCACACAAAGTATATTGTATTAGTACTCATGGATATACCTCTAAGAACTGGCCATATAGCTCGAAGAACTGATAATCGTCGGGGAATGAAGCTTTTCGAGTGGCGACCACAAACCGGACGACGCGGTAGAGGAAGACCCTCGATGGACTAAAGACATTATAAACGTCGCAGTAAGTCGGCGGATGGAGGCGGCTCAAGACCGTTCGTCGTGGCATTCTAAGGGGGAGGCCTATGTCCAGCAGTGGACTTATATATACAAATGATCATGATGTACTCACGGCGAAACAGAAGGGGTTCTGTAGATCCCACTGCACGCGTTCTATCTCGGGCGGAAGCTGCCACGCGCGGTGCGACTCGGGCGTACGACAATCTGTGACCCGGACGTGTCCATCGCAGGATCCTGAAAGCAAGGTCTGAGCTTCTAGCGGGTGGAACTGGAGGGTTTGTACCTGGGACAAAAAAACATGGTTTCAAACTCGGGAAGAAAAGATAGTCGGACACATAATATAGCGTTGCGACGTCGCACGTATTATATACTTTTCATCAAAAAAATCGAAACACTACCAAGATTTTCTTTCTGGCGACAAATAAACAAATGAGAGGATTATTTCTTTAAGAAAAGCCATCGCAAAGCCCTGTATAACCTTTTAAATTTTATTTTATCTATTTTTTCACTCAACACACGGACACTTTTATAAACATTCATTAATTTTACAAAACACTTTCATAAATTGTAATTAAAATACTAACTAGTTTAAATTTAATTTTATTGGCATAAAATTGTTTACTAAATTTAGTTTGAGGGTGGGCGCTGACACCTATCATACAGGATATTATTATCTTAGTTTAGGGGTCAGTTGCGACACTAAAACTGTTACTATAGTTACCTTTAAGTCTGTATACCTACTTACTATGTCCTATATATTTTTGTACCGTGTTAAGGTTTTAAGGTGTCAATAAATATATTTGATATTTGATCATTATATTTGCTGGCAGTTCGTAACCTTGTACTACCTACATCACAACTACAACACAACACACACAACTACAACAACTACAACACAACAACTATATGATTTTTTTTTTTTCCATTTCTTACAATATTTTTCTAATAATCCATTTAACACAAACTTGAGAAGTGTTTCGATTTTTTTGATGAGAAGTGTATTATGTATAAAACGTAATAATTGTAATTTTAATAATTTTGTCAACCTCTGTGGCGCGGCGAGCGAGTAGCCGGCTGAGATACAAGAGGTTGCATGTTCGAGTCCCGCTGCGGAGCAAATGTTTGTATGATCTGCATAATATTTGTTCCGGGTCTGGGTGTTGTGGTATCATGGTACTCGGGTAGTTCCTGATACGTCCTATGTGAAAAGCTTGTCTGTTTCTAGCGCCCCTCCTGTTAAGTAGTTACATAAATAACCTACCTAATTTCAAACTAACAAAATAATGCATGACGTGACCAAGTGTTCTTAATAATTATTGCTATGGTTTTAATAAACGAGTATGAGTATACCCACGACACAGGGAATCCTAGTGTGGGATCATGACTATGTATGAGATTGTTGGGTGTTATGCTATCTAAGTAAAACTCTAATGGTTCGCGGTGCCCTAGTGGGTCAATTCAGAGAGCGTGATGCTAGAAATATACAGCGAACACCCGATCCGAGAACACGTCTGCACACATTTACTGAAGTACTGCTTTATGGTAAAGGCGTATTATATACTGCGTTTTGTTAAATAAATCCAACAAAAGTGCTTACTTTATCCTGAAAGTAATCTAGCTTGGTGTGCGGCGTGCCTTGGTCGAGGTCCCACAGGAGCACTGTGTTGTCTGCGGAGCCACTGGCCAGCACGTGTCTGCAATCAAAAGCGGCACTTGACGCATAGGTACAGCCGGCGACATAACATCATGACAATATACGTTTAAAAACACAGATATTTTTGAAACTAACAGAATTTTTAACAAATTTTTTAATTTGTTTGAATTATTGTAAATATTTTTTGTGAATTATATCATTCATTCAGACGTGGTGTGTCCGGTATAAGAATAGACCCCTCCTCCTCCCGTGGATGTAGTAAAAGTCTTACAAAGGGATTACACCAGGGGATGGCCAGCAGCATCCACCTGAGTACTACACCAAACTGCGATCACCAATCCGTCTGCCAAGCATGGTGATTATGACAAATCCCCCCCATTGCATTCTATTGGGGAGGCTTCATCCAACAGTGGACGTCAAAGGCGGTTGATGAGAAGAGATATCATTCATTTTGTAAAACGGGAAATTTTCACGTACCGTGGTAGAGGAACCCTAAGAAGACCCTCGACAAAGGTTGGACTAGATAGTAGTCTTGGGCTATTCAATATCTAGACTCTAGACCTGCAAGGCTATTCAATATCTAACCTCTAGACCTTCAGGGCTATTCACTACCTAGACTAAAGCTGCAAGGCTATTTAATATCTAGACAAGACCTGCAGGGCTATTCTATATCTAGATTCTATACCAGCAAGTCTATTAACTAGCTAGACTCTAGACTAGGTAAATACTTACGAAAAGTTCCTATTCCAGGACAAGTCAAGCACAGCGTCTTTGTGGCCCACCCGTCTGGTTTTTTTCTTCTTATTGGGCTTCTTGCCTAGCTTGAAGGCCGGTTCCAGACAGTTCTCTATGTCGAGGTCCCAAACCTGGATCACGGGGTCCATTCCGCCAAGGGCACACAGGTTACCTATAAACAAATAAGTACTTTTTTTTTAAAGAAAAAGCTTTTACTAAATTTGTTTTCAGCTAATGATTAAAACCTTCTTCATTATCATATCAGCTAGCTGTCACCATAATATTGTGTTTGTCTTACAATCACCAGGATCCGGGAGCATTACTAACGTGAGCTTACAGTCATCAGGTCTCGGGAACATTATTAACGTGAGCTCACGGTAGTCAGGTCCTGGGAGCTTTTTTTCGTGAGCTTACAGTTGTCAGGTCCCGGGAGCATTACTTTCGTGTGCTTACAGTCGTTAGGTTCCGGGAGCATTATTTTCGTGAGCTTACAGTAGTCCACTTACAGCACGAGACCGTTCGTGTGACATTCTATGGTAGGTTTATGTCCATAAGCGGACATCTTATGATCATGTCGAACCAAATAATAATTTTCGGAGAATCAAATCTATTTTAAGATATTCTTACCAGGCTGAGGATCCGAGGGGTCGTGGCTGAGCCATTCAATGCACAGCGGGAACCACGGCAGGATGATGTCATGGTGAACATAGAACGAGCCTTCTTCTTTGTTGTAAACTAAAATAAACGGGTTATTTATTTATTTTTTGTACTGTGGAAAGAAAGAAAGGAGAAAGAAAGAAAATAAATTTATTTGACACGAAAACAAAACAATAACAAGCAAACAGAATAGAAGTAGAGTAGGTAGGACATACAATTAAGTATTTAACTAAATGAAAAAGTGAAATGTCTCACTCCAACCGTACAAAAGATCGCGCCAGAATGACATTCAGCTCAGCTTAATGCTGAGTAAGCATTATTCTACCTATTTAGCTCAATGGAGTGTGTCCGACCTAATAGGCCCCTCCGTTTCCTCCCGTGGATATTGTAAGAGCCGACTTAAGGGTGTACACCAGGAGATAGGCAGCAGAATCCACCCGAGTAGTCAACATGAATACTGCGATCACCAATCAGAGTGATTATAGCACCAAGCATGGTGGTTATAGCAATTCCCCCCATTGTTGGACGAACTCTGGGGCGCGGCGGGCGAGTAGTTGTCTGAGATGCGAGAGGTTGCCGGTTCGATTCCCGCTGCGGGACAAATGTTCTGCAAATATTTGTTCCGGGTCTAGGTGTTATGGTACCACGATAGGTACTCTTAGTCCCTGATACCACAACCCAGGGAATCCTAGTGTGGCGGACGATAAGTCCCGCAGTGTTTAACTTACAATGTATAATTTAATACGAAATAAATATTGTTGAAAAATAGTCGCTCCTTCCATTAGCCGCTAGGGCCGGGAGTAAAAATTGTATAATATTAGAGCAAAGTTGAGAGAAAAATACAGTCCATTTTTACAATCATCGGAGTTTTACTAAGAACCTAATAGGAACCCTCACAGTTTATGGTCCTATCGGAGCCGGATCTTCAGGAACCAGAGCAACGACGCGCCAGAGCACGGGTGTGCTTGAAGAACGCCCAACGGCGCAACGTTGTTGAAGATGCCGAACACCAGGAGCCGAGCTGCTGCCGAGGAGAAGACCCTGCGGGTTTATGAAGACTTCCCCGCGTCTCCATCTGCAGAAGAAACACGTCCCGCGACCGCGACCGCGACCGCGCCCGCGTGCGCGAGTGACGCCGAACTGCGTCCCGTGACGGCGTCCGCGTGCGCAAGTGACGCCGAACCGCGTCTCGCGACCGCGTCCGCGTACGTGAGTGATACCGAACAGCGACCCGCGTCCGCGTACGTGAGAGGTACTGTGCCGCGACCCGCGACCGCGACCGCGTCTGCGTCCGCGAACGTTGCCAGACAGCGGTCTGCGACCGAACTACCGCGTTCCGCGCCGCACGCCGCACCGGAGCGTCGTGAGCGAGCCTCTTCGATCCGATCGCAGAGCTCCTCCGCTAACGCGTTAAGTCGTATTCGACAGGCTGAATTTGAAGCAGAAAAACTGTTCGCCGAGATCAAACGCCAGGAGCTACAAATTCAAGCAAGGCTCATCGAGAAAAAATTGGCTGTTGACGTTGCTGTTATACATGAAGAAACAGAGCAAACGAGTGTATGCGCAGTAGATGCCACAGAGACAGAGCACAGAGTTGACGAATGGATCCAGCGCCACCAAAGACGGGGGGAGCGAAAAGATTTCGAACAAGTGGATCTTAACCAGGATAACAGATATCGCTCATCGACCAGAGAAATATCAGCCGAACGCCCACCGATCACACCGAATCGCGTCACGTTTGAACCGACAACGCAACGTCCTAGATCACCTACGCCGACACGATCACGAGACCGAGGAATCGACCGATTAGCCGAAGCTATAGAGAAAATGGCCCAGCATAGAGCACCACCGAGGCAAACAACAGATCTGCCAATCTTCGGTGGCGCTACAGTGGATTGGCTACCGTTCAAGGCTTCCATGCGGGAATCGACTTTCCAACATAAGTTTTCATCGGCCGAGAATATAGCAAGGCTTAGATCGTGCCTGCGAGGTGAAGCGCGCCAGACAGTGTCGGCACTATTGTACACAGCTACAGAGCCGTCTGCTATTATGCAAACTTTAGAACAATGCTACGGTCGCCCAGAGATGATCATAGACCAAGCGCTAGAAGACATAAAAAAGCTACCACGTCTCGGAACGACTGCTAGCGAGCTGAACTCTTTTGCCATCAAACTGCAGAATATAGTGACAATAATAGTGAGCCTAGACGAAAGAGGATACCTACAGAATCCTATGCTAGCGCGTCAGGTTACCGAGAAGCTGAGTCCACATATTAGATCGAAATGGTGCGACTTTGCGGAAGACCATGGTAACCGAAGCGAAGCGGAAATAGTGACATTATCCCGATTCCTGATGCGAGAAGCAGATCGTGCCATGCGACATACATATGTGACTATACCATCGCGAGGTGCAATGAACGCAGCCCCAACATCGCGAGGCACAACAAACGCAGCCCCGTTTTCACGAGGCGCAATAAACTCCCGACCCACAGAACAACAGGCCCGTGCGAATGAACGTAACCGCGGAGCCGTGTATGCTACGACAGAAGCCACAAAAAACAAGACCGAATGTTTCTGTTGTGGAGCTGAACACGGAACTCCTGAATGCGAGAAACTCGCGGCCATGCCGGTGGGAAAGAGATGGGAATGGGCAAAAGAGACGCGCATCTGTTTTCGTTGTTTGAACAGCAAACATAGACGTTTTAACTGCAAGAGCAAGCGGTGTGGAGTGAACGAATGCCGCCATCCGCATCATGCGCTTCTACATGACCAAGACCAAAAAGAGAGAGACACTGAATCTACTAAGGACGAAGATTCGGTGACCACGGCGACGGCGCATGAATCTGCACAAACGAATCAAGTTCTATTAAAAGTGTGTCCAATCTCGATAAAAGGCAGTAACGGGAAAGAAGTGAGTACGTACGCGTTATTAGATGAAGGATCCACAATAACGCTGGTCGATGAAGAGATCGCCGAGATGGTCGGAGCGCAAGGTCCGACACGAGCCTTAAACATCATCGGAGTCACATCGAGCCAACGAGAACCCGACAGCCGAGTAGTGGACATTGAGATACGAGGGCGAGATCAGTTGAACTATCAGTCGATAAGAGCGCGCACGGTAAAAAATCTGACATTAGGAGGTCAATCAATCAGCCGAGCCGATATTCAACAAGCGCACCTACGAGAACTCCGACCTGAAACCGTTTGTTATGCACATGCGAAGCCACGAGTACTTATTGGAGCCGACAACTGGCATCTCATCGTGACACGAAAACTGCTAACGGGGAAGAAAAACCAACCAGCCGCGTCACTTACTCACCTGGGTTGGATTATCCACGGATCCATACCTAGGAGCACCATAACAAAGGAGGAAACGGTTTTACACGTGCGCACTTTACAAGAAGTTCAGAGTGAACGGATAACGAACGATCGAGACGACGACTTGAACGAACTCGTTAAAGCGCATTTCGACATAGACGCATTGGGCATTTCTACCAAACGAAAACCGGTAGCAAAGGATGAGCGCGCCAAAGAGATATTTGAGCTAACCAGCAAACGAGTAGATGGTCGTTTCGAAGTAGGGCTACCGTGGGCCACCGATGACGTGATATTGCCACCGAGCTATGACATGGCATTACACCGGCTACGAGGTATTGAACGCAAAATGGACAGATCACCGGAGTTTAAGAGCGCGTACACAGAGCAAGTGACCAAGTTACTGGATAAAGGATACGCAGTCCTATGCACTCAGAACCATGACAAGAACCCACGTCTATGGTACCTACCTCACTTCGCGGTGACGAATCCGAACAAGCCTAATAAAGTCAGAATGGTTTTTGACGCAGCTGCGCGTGCGAATGGAACATGCCTCAATGATGTGCTACTCGACGGACCAGATCTTCTACAGAACCTATACGGTGTTTTGTTCCGGTTCAGACAGAAGCCGATCGCTGTGACTACAGATATCCGAGAAATGTTTTTAAGGGTGAAAATTAGACCAGAAGATCGCATAGCTCAGCACTTCTTATGGCGCGGTAACGACCGCTCAGGACCGCCACAAAAATACATAATGACTTCAATGATTTTTGGAGCTCGAAGCTCACCCTTCCTGGCACATAGCGTGAGAAATAAGAATGCGAGGGACTACAAAGATTCACATCCACTCGCCTTCAACGCTATTACCCGAAACCATTACATGGACGATTGGGTTGAGAGTTTTGCCAACGATAAAATAGCTGCCCAAGCAATAGCTGAAGTGCGAGAAGTACATAGTAAAGCGGGTTTTGAGCTAGCGGGTTGGAGTTCCAATTGCGATCGTCTGTTGAAAGAAATTCCCGACGAAGAACGAGCACAAGCACCAAAAGAACTTGCTGCTAACGCTGATCTATGTGGAAAAACACTAGGAATTCTCTGGATACCGACTACGGACGAACTCGCTTTTAACACAGCCATGCATCGTGTACCTGATGACGTAAAGAACGAGGCACGGACGCCGACCAAACGAGAAGCCCTAGGAGCAGTGATGTCCTTGTTTGATCCGCTGGGCTTGCTCAGTCCGTACACGATCACCGCTAAGATCATGTTACAAGAACTATGGAAAAAGAAGGTTAGTTGGGATGAGCCACTACCACCTGAAGAAGCAAACACTTTTAGCGAATGGCAAGCTGACTTGAAGTACATAGCCGACCTGCGGCTGCCACGCTGTTACAATATTAGATCAGACACAACGCAGCAACAATTACATGTCTTTTGCGACGCCAGTGAACAAGCTTTCAGCACGGTCGCATTCTGGCGTTTCGTAAACCCTGAGAGCGTAAGCGTAATGCTAGTCGCAGGTAAAGCCAAAGTTGCGCCACTAAGAACACAAAGTATACCCAGAATGGAACTGCAAGCCAGTCTAATAGGGGCGAGACTCGCCACAGAAATCGTCAAAAGTCATCAAATAGCACCTGAAGTAATACTATGGAGTGACTCGAAAACTGTTTTACACTGGATCAGGAAAGATTCAGCGAAATACGCTCCGTATGTGGCACACCGACTCAGCGAGATAGCCGAATTGACTAGACCCGAGCAATGGCGATGGGTACCCACGACGCAAAACGTAGCCGATGACGCGACACGCTCCGGGAACACTCGGCTACATAATAACGATCGCTGGTTTGTAGGCCCAGCATTTCTATATGAAACAGAAGATCGATGGCCCAAGGAAGTCGAGTCAGATCCAGAACGAGACGAAACAATAGTGGCCCATGTGAGCGAAAGATCGCCGCTTATCGATGTATCAAGATTCTCATCTTACGAACGCCTCGTACGAGCAGTCGCCTATGTACTAACATTCATAGATAAATGTCGGCGACGCGCAAATGAGCTTGGGATTAAACATATACATGACGCTGAACACCTGCTCATTAAAGAAGCGCAACGAGAAAGTTTCCTGAGTGAACTAGAACGATTAGGAACCGGAAAGAATGTCGATCGCTCTAGCCGACTCTATAAACTTGACCCAAAATATGGCGATGACGGGATAATCCGTTTGAACAGCAGAATCAACGCTACGACGGTACCTGATCACATGAAAGACCCTCCGATATTGGACGGAGCACATCCAGTAACGCGCTTATTAATCCGTCAAGAACATGAAGCAAACAAACACGCTGGCAGAGAACAGATCGTGAACAATCTTCGCCAGCGATATTGGATACTGCGTTTACGTCCAACCGTCAGAACAATACTGAGTAAATGTACGTTGTGTAAAGCAAGAATAGCTAAACCCGCTATACCAGTGAAGGGAAACTTACCCAAGTTCGCCTGAGTACCCACACCCGACCATTTGCACACTGTGGGATTGACTGCTTCGGCCCTATGTGGGTGACGATCGGAAGACGTAAAGAAAAGCGATGGGGGATGTTATTTACATGCCTAGTGACAAGAGCAATTCACGTGGAACTCATCGCTAGCCTGAGCACCGACTCAGCCATTATGGCCATCAGGCGAATGGCTGCACGCCGAGGAACTCCGATCTATATCGCATCTGACAACGGGACAAATTTCCATGGATCGGACGTAGAGTTGAAAAAAGCATACACAGAATGGCTCCCCGCCTTTAAAAACTATGCTCTCACCAAACGCATAGAGTGGAGGTACATTGACCCTGGTGCGCCAAACCAGGGGGGAGCCTGGGAGCGAATGATAAAGACTGTAAAGAGCGCCCTCGCTGTAACTCTCACGGAACGAGCCCCGAAAGAAGAAATCCTAACCACGTTGATGGCGGAAATTGAACATACAGTAAATTCACGCCCTTTGACGCACGTACCTGTAGATCCAGAAGACCCAGAAGCGTTGACTCCAAACCATTTTTTACTGGGAACGGCGGTTGGACTACCGTACGTAGGAGACTGTGACGTGGCCGACAAGAGAGCATGGCGAGCCGCGCAAGCTTTAGCCAACACATTCTGGGCTCGCTGGGTCACTGAATATTTGCCCACGTTAGCACCGCGAGGTGACGTCAGAAGACATTTGAAGAACGTCAAAATAGGCGACATCGTGGTAATAGCGGATGGGACATTACCAAGGAATATATGGCCCCGAGGACAAATAGAACGCGTATACACTGGACCCGACGGGGTAGTGAGGAGCGCGGAGATACGAACAAGAGGGGGAATCTTCAGGAGGCCAGTAAGAAGACTGATCGTCCTCCCGATTAATGAGGAAGGCTGCGAAGATCTGCGCCGGGGGGAGAATGTGGCGGACGATAAGTCCCGCAGTGTTTAACTTACAATGTATAATTTAATACGAAATAAATATTGTTGAAAAATAGTCGCTCCTTCCATTAGCCGCTAGGGCCGGGAGTAAAAATTGTATAATATTAGAGCAAAGTTGAGAGAAAAATACAGTCCATTTTTACAATCATCGGAGTTTTACTAAGAACCTAATAGGAACCCTCACACCTAGTGTGGGATAATGACTACGTAAGTGACTGTTGGGTACGTTGTTGTTGTATTTTATGGGGAAGGCTTCGCCCAGCAGTGGACGTCTAAAGCCTGGTAAAAAAGAAGAAAAATACTTACTGTACACTTCTAGTATACTAGCATCACTCTCCACATGACCTACTAGCAGTAGGTTATCATCAGGCTTGATAATGTCATCTTCTTCATCACTGTCCGGTCCTTCTGTCTGTAACATTCATTTTTTAAGACTTTACAAAAAGAACGAGGTTCTTATAATTTTTATGTACTTAATTCTTTTATGTTTAATTTTGTCTCATTGTTCTTTATTTGTCTCTGGTGCTAACATGCCTGAAGTGAAAAGAACCAGTGTGGTAAAAGATTCATGCATATTGGATGGTAAAGCATGATTTTGTGCTTTACTAAAATAAGGGGTGTTATAAATTTCAGGCAATTAATAAAATAAATAATAATTTAATTAATAATAATTTAAATAATTAAATAATAAATAATTTAATAATTAATTAATAATAATTGAGTAATTTTTTTGAATTTTTTTGTGTTTGTCTGTGGTCTCATAGCTCCGAATGGATGCTGTGATTTCAATGCTGTTTGTTGTATGAAAGATGGTTGCATTCTTAGTTATGTTTCATTAAAATTGGTGCAGCAGTTTCCAGGGTCATGAGCTTGCAAATTTTTCTTTTAGTCAGGCAATTTTGCATGAATCCCTTCAGTTTGAGCTCAAAATATTATTTTTTTATGCCATCAAACTAGGCTTCAGGTTCAAGGGTCTAATGATGACCAGCATAAGATGAACAATATGAACATGATACAGGAAATACTGAAGCTGAATCTCCCGCAGACTCCAAGGTCTGAGGATGACTAGTACAGGAAGAATAGGATCTAGGGTGCAACAGGTGCTCCGATTTTAACGTGGTTTTGTTTGTATAAAAATAAGTGTTGGACCACTGAAATTACATAATCACGCCATAAACTTTCGTGTACATAATAAAATAATAATAAATAAATAAATGCTGGACATTTCACACAACATTGAGATAAACATACTCACCCTTATCTGTACATTCTCACTGAGGTCTCCCAAGTTAGGTAGTGTAGCAACCGTGCCAATTCCTATAGGGTTGTCTAGAACAGAGAAACATGTTCTATTATTGCAATTTGCAAGGAAGGAATTCGTTTTATTTCATGTAATTTGGCAAAAGTTTTTTCATATTCTATGGAATAAAGCAATTTTTTCAAGAGCTAGGGTATGCTCAATGAATCTTAGCCAGCTAATAGTTGGGCATTAGGGCTCCCAACTATGCCAAATAAAGAAAGGTTATATTTTAATAGTCCATATTATAAATTTTACTAAAAATGTTGGGTTTTCTGATTTTGATGACTCTTGTAGATACTCTCTTAGTAGACTTTCTTGATATTGCTCTTAATGTTGAGTGTCACTGAAGGAGTGAGAATAATTAAAATCAATTTTATATAGATTGGTCAAACCAGTTGGGACCTGGATGCCATTTTATCACTAATTAAAAGTTTGTTGCCTTATTATAGTATCAAATATAACGTAAAACCAGGTTACTTTAACCCTAAGAGGTAACTTTGGCACAAAGTTTGAACTTCCCGTCCTGTGGTGTGAGCGTAATTTCTGCTCGTAGTTTCTACTTAAATTGACAGATGGCAGGTCCTGTGCTCGCCCCGGAATGATTGTGAAATCAAATTTTTCCCGATTTGGGCCAAAGTTACTTCTTGGGATTAAAGTAATCCGGTTTTACGACACTATAAATTACTTTTTATGTTCCCCATTATTGCCACAGTAACTTAAATTCATGGCAACCAAGGTCATGTTAAATGAAATTTATGTGCTCCTAGTTCCTTAGTGTTGTACATACTTGGTTCTTCTTCATCGTACTTGGCAAAGTTGAACTCATCATTAGGGTCAGCGGGAGGGTCCCTCGGAGCACTCGCGCTGGCTTCACCTTCCTCGCCACTCTCATCATCACCTTGTTCCGTCAAACTGTGAATAAGGAAGACCAATGTTCAATGAACGCGAATCAATGTTTCATTACAATTTTTAATCACATCATTATTCGAAATGGGATCATTTGTACAAGACAACTTACTGTAAATCTTCAGCAGTTTGCTTGATAATCTTTTCTAATTCCTTTTCTGTTAGTTCGATCTGAAATTATAGATTTCTATCATCACATAACACACAACAGTCACATACGTGGTCTTGATCCCGTACTAGGATTCCAAAAGTCGTGGGCATCAGGAACTACGAGTGCCATGGTACCATAACACCCAGACCAGGAACAAAATATTTGCAGATCATACAAACAATTGTCCCGCAGCGGGAATCGAACCCACAACCTCTTGCATCTCAGCCGGCTACTCGCCCGCCGCGCCACAGAGGTCGTTTATCAGCAAGAGTTGTGATTGCAAGTAAAACCTAGATCCTATTGAATGTAAGATTACCTTTTCCGGGACTGCTTTAGCAACGCCGCGTCGAACAAAATGCATGCACGAAATTAAGCTGACTGTTGGCGTTTGTTCTTCCTCCATTTTTTCTAAAAGTTAAATTATTTTTATAATATAAACAAATGAATACACGTGCACGAAAACTCCTCTCTGTCTCTTCCACTCTCACGTCTTTCACGTTTTTTTTGGTATTGACTGACTGACACTGACTGACAGCACTTAACACTGACAGTAACATAACTGACAATGACAACCACAGAACGTTTTTTGGAGCTTGGAGCAAGGAATGAGGGCAAAATAAAAAAAAGGAGTTCGAATGAGGGGTTTTCATGGTGTGTACTTGGAATAAGGGCTTGCTTCAGTCCTGATTCTAAGGTACTAACAGCATCCTCATTATAAGTGAATTCCACAAACTAAAGGATACTACGCGTGAATTCTGAATAGGCCAAATTTTGGAGCCTATTTGGGACAAAATTATGGTCATTTTACTTGTCAAACGTTAGTCACCAACAAGGAACATAATAGATATTCGTTCCTTGGTCACCAAGTGAAGTGACTTTTTCAGTACGGGGCGCGGCATACGGAGTACGTACGGCCTTAGAATAAGGATTAAAGCACTTAGTCCTTATTCTAAGCGTACGGTCTCAAAGGTAAAAGAAAAGAGTATTTCCTCTGAGCGTACGGTTGACATTACTTTAGTACTATACTTATAAATCTGTGGTTGACATACTCTCTTACATACCTACAGAGTGTTTCCCAATCCAAAAATTTGGTGTCAGCGAGATCCAAATCAGTAGTACTCTCCTTAGTCTGTGATCCAAATTCAGGGTTTTCCACATTATATTATTATATTTTCCAATTTCTTTGTAATACATTATCTTATATCTTATCTATCTTTTATCTGTTTAAGGATCTCTCCGCCAATCTCTCCTGATTTGTCGGACTCATGTCCTGATTTTTCCATTTTTTTCCTGGTTTTTGGTGTTTTGGTCTAGCAACACTGCTCTGCTTGCTTGTGTGAAGCGAGCGAGTGGTTTTGTAAATGTTGTTAGATTTACGTGTTAGAGCGTTTTTCGTACCATTTTTGAGCAAAAGGAACTCATCCAATTGATGCGATCTCGTTTTTTATGCTTGATTGTTGCTTATAATGACGGACACTTCCAATAAACGTGCGAAAACTAGTATCGTAATAGAGTGCCGAGCTTGTCTCGCTAAAATCTACGATGACTCTTGTGTTGATCTATTCCGTGCTTGGGACCCTCCGTGGTCAGGCATGGGGATATCCATAGCCGAGGACTTGGCTAAACTCGCAAATATTCAGGTTCGTTCTAAAAACTTCTTTGCAAACACCATTCACATTGGTTTACAGCAGAATACTGTACTCTCCAGATGTTCCAGCCAGTTAATGGGGTAGGAGTGTTGATAAGGGGGCACTGAGGAAAAAAGACTCATAAATTTTGACAAAAAAATATATTTTTGCTTTTTTTTCATATTTTTTTCGCCTATAGTGTAGCTTAACGAATTTTGTTTTTAGTTTAGCTAGATTTTTCAAAATCTTTATTCCTAAGTGCCCTTATCTACACCCTAACCGATTATAATAATGATCAAATATATACTTAAAATAAACCGTAAGGCACGCTTGTGGCGAGCGTTCGGTGAGTGGCGACACCGCGGAGCCCCATTTCTCTCTGGGGTCAACAGAGACCCTGACCCTCGGTTTCCCTTGGCCGGTTCGCCGAGGGTGGAGGCGCAAGGGTGAAATCTATGGTCCAAGTAATGGTATGGTGGAAGTGTTACAAGGCATAAAGCCGGGAGTAGTACTTAGTGAAACCGCAGCACACCTCTCAACACCCTTAAGTCATCCACGGCAACGTTGCCTCTTACGCTGTCTTCATTGGCGGCCCATTTAGCGAACGGCAAGTCAGCACCTGCCTAAATCGTTTTCAATAATTTAGAATTAACAGGTGCCACATCTCATCCTATTATAGCCTAATATTATTTAATAATAATATTTTTATTTTATGTTCTCCCTGCAACACCACAACTTTACGTCTATTTCCAAAATAGTTTAATCCCCTGCCATCCACCATAAGAATAATGTTTTTTAACCTAATTGTAAAAAGGGCCACTTACTGTTGGCTAATACGGCCCCAGTAATGCCTTATAAAAATCCAGGTTAAGCCTGTGTCATAAATGATGTGAAATAATAATAATAGATTTATTTCAGGCTACATCGGAAATGTACAGCAACATTATACCACAACATAGAAATATCTGATAGACTAACATACATTGTATATTATATACTTAAAACTATCACATTACATCATTTGAGGGATTTTGTTTTATTACTGCTTCCCTACAGCATCGTTAAACAATGCTAGCTGGATCAAGGAGCTAATCCATGTACTTCACCTGAACCTGGAGAGTGTAGGACTTGAAGTCAGTAGTCTTATTGGTCTCCAACCTCTAGAGGGACAGCTGAATTGTCCTCTGAATAAGGCCCTGACACTTCTCCACCACAAATCGCAGGACATCATCTCTTGATGTCTTCTCGCTTATTTGGGAGAGATAAATCTGTACAGTTGATTCAACTGCATGCAGTGTTGCCGTTGTCGATATCTTGCCAGTGCAGTGTTGACTACTGCATGATCTTGGTCGACGTCTCTCCAGATATGAGCATGATAAATTGTAATTTTAGGATCAAATTAACAAACTCATAATTTTAATTTCAGTATAAATCTTCCTTTATTTCACTTACAGATCTGTGTATCTGATTCCTACTCCAGAAACATATGTAAAGAATGCTGCAGCAGACTCCAGGATGCAATTAAGTTTACATGGAGTGTGCAAAACAACGATGTAGTGCTGAGAAAACGACACAAAGACTGCATCAAAACACCAACCTGGCCTAAACCAATTCAAGTGGATAAGAATATAGCAAGCACTACGTTGAATGAAATGAATGTAGAAGTGAAACAGGTATATATAATTGATTGGTTCTAGCCCGTTAGTTTAACTTTTTTGGCTGCACAAACAGTCTCTATTGAAATGTCTCTTTATGCTGAAACTAGACTTATCTTGTTTTCAAAAATATTGAAAATTAAAAATGTTGCACCTTATTTCGAACTTTAAAATGACATCCCATTCTCAAATACATTTAGTTTATGCAAAATTTATAAAAAAAAAAAACTTTGAATTGTATAGCAGATGTGGCTTTCTATGGTGGAGGCCAATGTCCTGAAGTGGACTTCTATCATCACCTGTAGAAGGCCACTGCTGGACAGGCCTCCCCCCCTCGAATGCCACGATGAACGGTCATGAGCCACCTCCATCTACCGACTTCCTGTGAGTTTTATAGTATCTTTAGTTCATCGGGAGAGGGGCCTTTCTACTGTGTCGTCCGGTTTGTGGTGGCCGCTATAGAACCTTTGTTCCCCAATGTGATTATGTCATCAACATCATTCATTGAATGTGAGTGATGTATTCACCAATTATTGTTGGAGAAATACCACACTCTAGTGCAAAAGCTTGAAAATATCCTCTAATGCAGAGGTGAACAGTTTCGGAGAAATAACATGTCCCTGTCTCACCCCTTTCTGCAATTGGATAGGATATCTGTGCACTGGACTTCTATAGGGTGGATATATGAATAGCAGAGAATCTAACTCTGCCCCAAGTTACTGTCTTTTGGCTTTAGGTATAGCTTGAATCTTCACCACGCTCATGATTCTTTTATTTGAGATTGTTACACTCTCGACTCTACATATTCCACCCTCGCTGTTAATGGGTACTCTATCCACTAATTACAGGAGGTGCTGAGCGAGGATGAAGACGATATGAATGAAACCTACAGTGAGCACAGTGAACCAAGGCTGGATATTAAAATTGAACCAGAGGAAATCACACCAGCCCCCATACCGGTTGAAGTTAATAGTAAGTAAATAAACAATTTTAAGCAGATTTATCGCGTATGCGTGAAACTTCAATTGGCTTGGATAAGCTATCTATAATACTTGTTAATGTTTCATCAAAATCCGTTCACTAGTCTTTGCATAAAAGAGTAACAAACATCCATCCTTCCATCCTCACAAACTTTTTTTTAACAAAATGGTTTTTGCGAGAGTAACCGAAAATTAAGATAAAAGTCTAAGGTACTAAAAAGCGCATTTCTATACAGGTCCCTTTTTGCTGGCACAAGTGGCGGAGGAGAGACCGAAGGTGAATGGTGCTACTGAATATCTTGATGAGGTAAATTATTCTCTCAATGACAGATTGATTCTTGCAACCGCAGATTGATTCTCTCAATTACAGATGATTCCTTCAACCACAGATTGATTATCACAACAACAGACGCTCAATAAACATTTAATTCACAGTATATTCTCATCTCACTCAGCTGTCACGTTTGTCAATGCGTGCGTAGACGTAGTAACTATTACTTAATCTTCGCATGCATACGTTATCTTTCTTACTCTAACGAACGCCTTCCTGAGCGACAGAAAGGTTGTTGATTAATCGGAAGTTGACTGAGGTGAGATTGTATTGTGAGTTGAATATATAAGAGGATTGGAGATTGGTTATCACAACAAGAGATTGATTCTCTCAACCATAGATTGAATCAACCGTCAATAATAGATGGAAAAAATTATAAATAATTGCGTTAACACGGGCGTGCATAAACACATTATCATGTGCTCAAAACAGTGTAGGAAAACATTGTTTAGACCGAAATGGGCTTGAACGTAAAATTCGCCAGAATAGTTCGTTTAACAATTCTAAAGAGCTATTACTGATGTTTATTTATTTTTAGTTGGTCATTGCTTGTTAGTGCTGGAGGTCTGTAGGTGGAGGCGACTCGGGCCGCTCGTTGATTTCTATGCGGGATATTTATGTCCAGCAGTGGACGAGAACAGAGTCAGTTTAAAAAAAAAAACAAAATCCTGTTTCGTTGATTAGTATGTTATCAGAAATGAATACACCGTTTTTCACAGTGCTTGCTCCAAGACGTGAAAGTAGAGCCGATGAGCGACGATGAGACTGAAACAGTTCCTGGCCTGCCGAAAGATTGTATGCTGTGCATGAAGACATTCAACACGGTTAAAGGCCTAAAGGTAAGCATACTTTGAATGAAGATGGCGCTGTATCTTTATGTAGTGGCGGCATTCCGCACAGTGAAACGAACCGATGAGAGTACGTATATCTGGAAATATGATATCCTTGCGTCAAGTCAGCCGTCCGGTTTTAGCTTATAGCGTTTATAGTGTATTCTTCATCAAAGGCTTTGATGAACAGTGTATTCTTCATCAAAGTTTATAAGTAAGTGAGGAATGGTCTTCCACGTCATTTACTTCAGCAAATGTGATTTTATGCGTTAAAAGTTTACCCTTTACAGAAAAGTACCAAGATCTTATTTTTGTTTTTATTTTTTACATACCCTTCAAACCAGAAGGCAGTAATGCGAGCACTACTGCTTGGCGGCAGAAATAGGTATTATGGTGGTAGTAGTTATTTACATTGAATCACATTTAACTATTGCGATTTTCATCGCTGTTTGTTGATTGATCGATGGCTGTAACCGAAGGTTTATCACCACAGGTAAAGCCGTTTCTTCTATATTCTCCGTCGTTTCTATCATGTAAATTGTAAAGGGACAAGTCGCACGATAGCCAGACATGCCGTACGACGTCGCTTGCGACACGCGTCCTGGGACATTTGTCCCCTGAATGAACGAGGCTTAAGTTGTCAAACATTGGCTATTTGCAAAGATGAGACCGGCGACGAGTAGCCAAATCAACAGAACTTTCAAATAAGGGTCCTAAATGTATAAGTAAAATGTTTTAAATTGTTACATAATAGTTTTTAGTTATTTCCCGTATCCCGTAATCATGTAGTGTATCTAAATACCGACACATCTAAATTTGTGTTGAAGTTAAACGTAGATGATAATTTGAAAGTTCTGTTTTGAATTGGCTACATATCTCCTGTCAAATCTTTGCAGGTGGCGCCGGAAAACATAAAACCATTTTCCTGTAAGCATCCCAAAATGTGGATTGAAATACTTCCCAATCGACATTCACGCGACGGCGAATATTGTAACCATCTCCGTGGAAAACTCACAGAGCAAGACCTTTCCCGTAACACCTCGACAGAGCATAGACGTACACGCGGTCGTCTCAAAAAGGACGACCATTCAATCGCTAGCTGCAACAAGCGATACGACGTGACCTCTGCAGAGGACGAAAACGATGATTGGAAAGACACTGTGACCGATATCCCCGATTTTAACTTCGATGAAACAACTACTGAACCTCGCATCTCAATCGACGACAAAACAACCGTCCAAGAACTGTCCAATCACATTTTCACACCTAACACCGTCGACTACATGGTAGCATGCTCTAACGCATACGCCCACTTTCTGTCTTACCAGGATAGACCACACGCAAAGAACCTAAACCAAGTAATTCGCGAAATAAATGCGGAGGAGATGATACAATTTCTTGCACTTTCTCTACTCCAAGGACAAATTAAAGTTCCTGATAGTAAAAAGCTTTTCACGCTCAGCGATCCGTTGTATTACCATCCGATTTTCAACAGTGTAATGTCGGGTCGGAGATACGAACAGATTTTACGTTGCTTGAGCTTCTCAGGACAGGATGCTAAAGGATCCGACAAGCTGAATACATTCACCGACATGTTATCACGTAACTTCCAAAGTGCTTACAGTCCTGGGAAGGAATTGTCGATGCCTGGATCTCTGATGATATTCAGAACCGGTTTAGACTTTAGCACGCACATGAATACTAAACAAACCAAATACGGACTTACGGTTTGTGTGTTGACAAATGCTGACGGATACGTATTAAATATGAAGACGTATTATGGTAACCAAGATGTTAGTGAAGATAACCAACAAACACAAGTTCTAGAATTGATGAGCCCGTATTTACAAAAGGGACACGAACTGTATATGGATGGTTTCTATAACTCTGTACAACTATCAAAAAATCTTCTGTAACTTCGAACTCACACGATCGGTACCTTGAAGACCATAAATCGGAAGGGTAATCCCGGTTTTTTGACTAGTCTAAAAAAACGGAAAAAAGGGGAACACTCATGGCTGAGACAGAACAAGGTTTATTTTAGCCTTTGGGGTGATAAAAAGGGTAAGAGATTCGCAATGATGGCAACACTGGATCACCGTGGAATGGTAGAAGTGAAGACCATGCAAGGAGTGAATCGGTTAAAGCCAAAAGAAGTAGTGTGATACCACAAACTTCTGTCCAAAATCAACGTTGCTGATAAATTGATCAATCAATACTCGTCTGCGCGTAAAGCAAGTCATCGGGAGAAGAAAGTGATAATAAATATGCTGGGTGTTGCTGCATGGAATGCATACTACTTGTACAAACAGTTTGTAAAGCGAAACGACAAATACGAATACGTCGACTATATAGAGACCGTCTGATATGCAGTCTTTTGAATGTAGAGAAAGGTATGATCGGGAATCTTACTGTCCAGGCTGAAACGAAGAACTTGAATAGAGTACCAGCCCCGACTCGGCCGGTTGTATCTTCAGACAACAGCCATTGGCCGGTTCGTGTGCCGGCAAAAGACGGAACAAAAAGAAATTTTTCATTTTACCAATGCAAAATTTGTCACGAGAAATAAATTACGTCGTACCACAAGCTACATATGCAAAGGGTGTCCAGAAAATCCGCCGTTATGTCAAAGTTGCTTTGATGAATGGCATCATAGTGTAATTTAGAAAGCACTTTATTACAACACTTTTTTTAGTTCTTTTTAAAGTATTTTGTTTGCAGTAGAGCTTCTTGTAAAATAATTTGTCTGGGGAAATACTACTACCATACCTATTTGTGCCTCCAAGCAGTAGTGATCGCATTGCTGTGTTCCGGTTTAAAGGGAAACCGGAACACAGCAGCAGGGGTGCCGGTGAAATTACAGGCACATGGGTCAGGCAGTATTTTTTGCCCCTTTTTTGTTTGTGCCCCTTGTCGCCTACATTTTCTTCTATCTGTATGACATTATAAAAGGTTATTATTAATTTAGTCCTGTGTTATGATAGTAATGCTTACGAGGGCAAAACATTAAACAATTATAAACGAGAACTGATATTCAATGTCACTGTGGGTTTCTACTTGATTGTATTGTATAATGATTATATTCTTAAAGTAGTGTATTCAGAATTTCAGACCATGATT
This sequence comes from Epirrita christyi, assembly GCA_951392215.1. Classification (NCBI taxonomy): domain Eukaryota; kingdom Metazoa; phylum Arthropoda; class Insecta; order Lepidoptera; family Geometridae; genus Epirrita; species Epirrita christyi. The sequence continues at coordinate 14,726,204 of OX595837.1, read as the reverse complement.
CTGAAAATATTTAAGCTGAAAAAACACGAAAAAAAAATGCCCACTCTTGGGCCGCTTTTTTCGTGTTTTCTTTATAAATATCCATAAAACATCATAGAAGGTACACAAAAACCTAATTTCCATCATTAAAAACACGTTAATAAATAAAAAAATTAAAAAACCAATGAAAGTTACGTAAGAAATATTGGCGCTGCGGGTCGATCAGCTAACCGGGAGCGTTGAACTCGCGCGGCCAGTGAGCTCTGTAAAATAGCGGCGAGTTCCGCTTATATAGCTATGACATAGGTAGCTTTACCGGTACCTTCAGTATTCAGGAGCCGTCCTTTTACACCCTGTAACTATAATAGCTGCCGCGACGCTGATACTTTGCATTTTGTTGCTATTGATTCTGTTTTATCACTTACTAGCTGCTTCGCGGTTTCACACGCGTGAACAATGATGAAAATGGTGAAAAGTAGTCTATGTGTTAATCCAGGGTATAAGGTCATTCCAAAGGATCTTGCCGTTTCGAAAAGGCAGCTCGTACCACACCAAAAATAATTGCGTCAAAACAATACCTCGTATATTATGAGGATAATAAACCGTTTTTGCTTTACCAACAAGTCTTCATGACCGTAATTCATAGTTTTTGGGACATAAAGTTTTGAGGTTAGTTTTAAAATAAATACATTCTTTAGTATCTTTTGGGCCTTGGCATGATAAAAAGGATGTTCTGATAAAAAATAACTTACTTCATAAATAGTCTGCATAATCTTAGCACTTAGGTAGTTACAATATCCAACATTTTGGTAACATGGTAGGTAGGTACCTACTCGTGATACCCATGACACAGGAGATCCTAGTGCGGGATCAGTGACTGTTAATAACTAGCTATTAGTGAAGTCAGGAAAGTAGCAAGTATAGGTACAATAAAACATTTCTAATGTACCTACAATAAAACCTATCTAGTGATAGGTACGTAGCATCATTTTCATTATCATTATAATTTCATCCATTTGACGTTCCCTGCTGGACATAGGCCTTTCCCATAGAATTTCACAATGAACGGGGTTGTGCCGCCCCTATCCACTGACTTCACGCGAACATTAACAGTGTCGTTTATTCGTCGAGTGGGGTATATATAGGAAAAGAAACGATATTATAAAAAAAGGCATGATGTTCAAAAGCCAATAAATAATAATAAAAGAAAAAAAAAGGTGGTTCCAAATATTTATGCATGCAAAACACACACTATGGTGACCAATGCTAGGTTCAGGTACACTTTCAGAATTCAAGGGCGTTGTTTCTTGTATTTAATATGAAACATTCATGGCCCAGTATTTTATCAGGGGTTAACTGTAACAAATTAATGTTTATACAATCAATATCTAACAATAAACTAAAGTCCTTATTTTATTTTAATGCAGATAGTACAAACAATACTTACGGGGGGGTGTGGGCTCAATCCATGATCAGATAATCCACATTGATCACAGCGTATGTCATGCCTCAAGGGCATGACATGTATCCGTAAGTTTCGCAGCACTAATGCCAAGTATGATGACCTGGGTTCATCAAAGGAATCATCCATCGCAAGTTGAGATGCATTATTTCTAGGTTCTAGTTAGTTTGTGTAAATCGAGTATACGTATTTTAAAAAAGCCGCTGTCTTTCACAGAGCTATCCTGTCATGAATGATAATGTCATTTGTGAGTCTTACGTAGTCATTATTCTGAGGTCTTACGTATAGTAATTGCATCCTCTTTGTTTGTGAGCATAGACTATACCTACCTGCAATAATTTCTCTTTGTGAGGTTGATTGCCAAGCAATGGCACCGTCACCGCACGAAAGTAAACAATACAAAATCCTATTTAACTTCATTTCAAGATCACGGGTTCATGTAAATCAATCGAAAATGTTTACGTAATTTAAAAAATATGGGTAATTTTATGAAATACATTTGATTTTGACGCAATTGGTACTAGCTCTCGGCGAGATCCTTTCACTAAAATCTGTTCAGCCGTTTGAGCGTGAAGAAGTAACAAACATACTCACAAACTTTCGTATTTATAATTTTAGTGTCATCCTCAGTGCTTTTGACTACTTCGAACGTGTTTTACTTTGAGTATTTAAAAATAGTAAATGGAATTAACAAAACGAGTAAGTAAATAAAGTGTTCATGTTTTTATCTCACTGTATCAAGTTGAGATGTACGCGTGCTTATGTGTAACACAACTCGAAATTGCTCGAAATTGTATTGGTGAAATAAAACAGCATAATTAGTGTATTTTTCATGCGCCCTTCAGTTGAAAGAAATAAATATATATTATTATTAGGCGGAATCCTCTCCACGCGAGTCCGACTCGCACTTGAACAGTTTTTCATATTTGAAAGAAATAAACATTATTTAAATTATTAAATTATTTTGAAGTCACCACAATATGACCAATACGTGTTTCAGTAATTGATATATCTTTGGTTTACAGCTTCTTGCTGCCATGGTAAAGTTTTAGGGCTCCTCAAGAAATCAGAGGTATAAATCTAGTCATTTGGGCAGCTAATTTGCGCCTTTTTGGCGTTATATCTGAGCAAAAACTGTTTATATGTAAAAGGTGATTTATGGATCTTACATTCATTCATTTCATTCTCATATTTACAACTTTTTAGTGTTATTGTAGATCTCTTATTTATGATGTATACAGCGTAGGCGGTATAAAAACTTGTAAAGTGCATCATGTGATACATCAAAATATGAAAGAGCTTGTCAGGAACATTATAACTTTTTTTAAATAATTTCAAAATGCTTAGTTTAAAACATAATATGCGTATATAGACAATTCCACTATCTTCGAAACTAATGAGCCAAATTTAAAAAAAAAACTGAATATTGAGATATATTTCTTAGACTAGTGGTTAATTATGGTAGTCCACTTGTACGGAATCCTCTCCACGCGAGTCCGACTCGCACTTGAACAGTTTTTTATTTTTCACAGATGCCGCCTAGAAAAACTGCCACCGAAAGGCAAAAATAATACAGAGAAAAACTCAAAAGAGAAAATCCTCAAAAATATAACATTAAAAATGCAAACAGCCGCTAGGGCTTTAGAGTATTATAGAAAAAAACAAATAAACTTAACAGAAGAATAGAAAGAAGAACAACGACTACGAAGAAAAGAACAAGAACAGAATGCAAGAAAATCTTCAAAGCAAGCCAAAGAACAAAACTGACTCAGACAATCCACCTGAGGAGCCTTTACAATAGCAACTTCCTGATGTTGGGAATAGCAGAGAGATTAGTAATCTTCAACGCAGGATGGAATATAAGCAATAATAAAAAAAAAGGAATTGCAGAACTAAAGGATATTATGAAAAAATAATGAAAGGGTTGAAGTCTCTTCGCAAGTATCAGACAGCACTAGAACTCTGTAAAGACAGGATTACGTTGTACGTTGTTGAGATTGAATAAAAATGCCATCAAAATTCTTATAATGTAATGAGTACCTAACTACCTACTATAATATAGGTAAGGCCAAGTGATCGGAATATGTAGAGTATAAATCCTAAAGTTAGCGAGGAGACATACCAAGGAGTTGTTAAAACCACTAAATATCTACATTTCATTTATATATAAATATGTACATTTATTATTATCGAATCCCGAGATTCAGGTAATTTTAGTACAACTTAATACCAGGGATTGGATTGTTGCGTGAACATGTATTAATAAAAAAAAATATACTTCTAATGTAAGTAAGATATTAATATTATTTAATTAATTTTTATTAATTATTATTTTACACAAAGATTTAGCAATAATCCACTTACAAATTTCTCTTGGACACTGATTAAAATATGAAAAATGTGTAGTTAAAAAATATATAATTCGTGTCTTGCTAATTTGGAGCCAGAAGGTTCTCATAAATTTTTTGTCATCATCAGATCCTATATCATCATCTGATGGTGATGGTGTGAGGTTCAGGTTCCTTCCTCTTTATCCGAATTGTATGGCTGTCCGGATTCGGTACAGCATGTGAAAAGTTTTTCTGATAAAAGTTTCTTCCTCATCTGGTTCATCATGTTCGTTAATTTATTTTGAACCTGTGCACGGTTTGCCATCGCAATCAATCATTGCAGATAGCGGAACAGTTAAATGCTGTTTTTTTACAAGTGCAACTACGGCCACAAGAAGTCTTGCAAGATATTACAGAAAGTGTTTTAGAAGGCGCTGGGTCATCTAAAGTTTTGATAGGTTGGTAACCGTTTTCGAATTTTCATCCCCAATTTGAAGGCTCATTCTTATTTACAAGCCAGCACCTGTACTTGTCAATAAGTCCGAAGTAAATGTTGTGCAGTTGCTCCAGAAGTTGGCGGCAAAGAAGCCAGATTGAATTTGCTTTTCGTAATCGTTCGAGCAAACATTTTATAACGCAGATCATTAATCGATCGAGTTTTGGAAGACTGCTCTTTCTATTGTCTTCACTTCCAGTTCATTCTAACTGGTCTTCACTTCCAGTTCATTCTAACTGGTCTTCACTTCCAGTTCATTCTAACTGGTCTTCACTTCCAGTTCATTCTAACTGGTCTTCACTTCCAGTTAAAATGACTAGCAAGTCGATATCTTCTCCTAAAATTAATACTGAGTCAGATTTTGCATCGTTCTCCAAGGCAGTTTCTACAATCAAAGTATCAGCATCTTCTTTAGCTCGTTTAGTTTTGACACGTTTTGATTCCATTTTCTTTTCTTTGTTTTCGTTCGGTTTGTCGGCGGTTCCTCTTCCATGGGATTAAACAGATCATAAAAGGCAGATTTTTTGCACTTTCTCATACCATTGATGTCAAATAATGGTAGAGGTGCAACTCGTACTTTAAACAATCTTTTATTATGTTTTTTTGGCAAAAGCTATTTTCCGAAATATAATTTCTAGTTCAACTGCTACTAGTGTCTTCTACTTTTACAGAAGAGTTTACTGTTGCAAGAGGAAGATCTCTATCCTTTCTTGAAAATGTCTTGTAAATGTTTGTTGTTTTGGACATGATATCTATTCCAATATTTTGTGCCTCATGACAAGTTGATATTCATTTCTCCAGTCACGCCCCTGTATTCAATGAAATTAGTTTATCCAATTAAGCGAATGGGTTCAGAGATTATCAAAAATCTCGGTGTCTTGCAAATTACGTTTTGTCTAGAAGTGCGTTTGTGCAGTCTACGTGTTGTTCACTTGGTAAAGATATTGTGCCAGCAAAATCTTCAACAGATCTAGTAATGCTGGTCAAAATTGGCGTGGCTAAAATCTATTTTTTAAAGAACTCCATCAGATAATCCTCTTTCTCGGGTCAATCCTCCGCTGCTTTTCATTGAGCGCATGAGTGTTTGCTCAATTGTCATGCTCAATTGAAAACTTTTTTGACGTAAAATCGCTTCATCTTTGTCTATTCTCTTGGGAGTGTGGCACTTATTTCCACCCATGAAGTGAAATGTGTGATACTCGTCAATGGATGTTGTGATTGTCAAATATGTATTGACAAAATTCGGGTTTTTCTTCGGGAGCAGTGTGAGCAATAGCAGATATTTGAAATAAAGATACTTCACGATAGGAAGCACAAGAACCAATTGTACCGAACAAGTCGATTAAGGAGTTGGCTGCATATTTCTGATTGATCAGTGCTGCGAGACCTAGTAATATTGAAGAAATTCAAGAACTTAATATAACCGCCGATTTAATAGCATGAGCAATAGCTATATATTTCCGAGAAGCTTTCTTTGTAACTTTTTTGTTTAAGTATCAGTTCCTCTAAGAAAGTCATTAAGAGCTTGCTCTAATGTCGGTATAATATTCTAATAATGTTGAGCTTTTCGTCTTCGTCGTCTTTACTTTTGGCTGTTTGCCAGGCTTCATGCAGGATTTTGGAACTGGTGTCACGGAAACAAAAGACAGTCGATTTTTCATCCACTTTTCAATTCTGTCAATGAAAATTGTCATTCATCATAATTGTCTTCAATAAATCCGTAAATATCTTTCATGGCGGAACTTGTTGTATGGCTTTCTGGTCGTCCACAGACTCACCTAAGTGAGACTGTGGGATCTTGAATACGTCGTAAAATCTGTAAAAAATATAAAATTTTAGTTTTTTTATTTATTTGGGTTTATTTTTAGTAACTTTTTATTTTCAGTGTATTTGTACGCCGTCAGGCATATCACAGCCCATATACACCGAAAACCGAAGAGTATAATCCGCTGCATTATCTTGCAGGCAGTATGGCTTCATACATAGTTTTGCATGTAAAGTGGCACCCACATGCTTTTGGCTTTCATATACGGTCGCTATATAGAAATTGGCAAAATTTGCTTAATCTACCCTATCAAAAACGTATTTTTTTTAAGTCTTATACCAATGAAGTAAAACTCTTATTGTGAATAAATAGCAATTCTACCGTAATTTTCAGTCAATGCCAAAATACTATATATGTGAAGTTCTGTTTTCGAATGGGATGTAAAATTGGTATCAGTTTCGCTACACATAAATAAAATTGAGTTCTAGGTTTTTCCGTTCATAAAATTATGGCTCTGGTGAGTACTTCTCATTAAGTATAGATAACTTAATTATTCCCAAATTCAGACTACAAAAATTTAATAAATGTTTTCTCATAAATAGTATCCGCTATTACAATGTAATTCCAAATGTAATATTATCACTTAGCGAAATAAAGTTTAAGAAAAGTTTAAGATTTGTGTTAAGACAGGTTTGACGAGAGGTGCTTATTACACATAATGATGATAACTTAATAATCATGATGCGTGGTCAATGTCGGTATCTGAACTAGAGAAAGACAATACTGCATAGTTTTATGGTAGTTACTAATTTCACTTATTTTTTTTAGCTACTGTAATTTTACAATACCTGACAAGGCTCCTTTACAGCCGCATAATGAAACCATGTGTATTTATTAGAATTATTATTGGAAGTTTTTTTGAGTGAAGTTTATTATCTTTGTGATTATTTTGATAGGTTCGTAGGTAAATGAGTTTGTTTGTTTTTTCCTAAGGTTTTTTCTATTTGTTGCTTGTGTTTTGTTTTGTGAATCTTATCTCGATTATTATTTAATATTATTTACACCTATTTCTTGACAAGGCCCATGTACAGCCGCTATTCAACAAGCTGTAATTTGACAAATCCATGTGTACCTATGCGTTGCAAAGGAAATAAAATAAATTGAAATTGAATTGAAATTTCATTATGAGCACTATTTTGCGTCCGTTCTCATACGCAACAGAAATACATAAGCTATAAGTTATGACTACTGATTCACATGCACGCTATGAAATCAATGAAAAACAGCCCTAGTAGGTACTCTAGATTACGTGTTATTATGGCATGCTTGCATGTATGACTCCTAAGCTGGAAATGCTGGAATATTGACAACTGTATTGTTTAAAGGTTATGTTTAAAAATTGGAATCCACTTGGTCAGTGTCTTCGCCATTTCTTTATTCTACAAGCAAGCAGGGCGAGTACAGTAAGACACAGGGTCCGTCAACACGCCATAGATGGCTGGCGGCAAAAATGGGCACCAAATAATGGTGCCATTCGAATAAAGAAATCAATAAAAATATTATAAATTATTTTTTCGCCGTATGGTCTTAAGACAATAGCCTACCCGAAAAGAAAGGGCGGGTAGAAAAAAACCAGCTCTTATTTATTTTAGTTTTTAATAATTTAGTTTTTATTGCTAAATAATATTACAGTCACGTTCGGGTGTTGTAAATAGTATATTTTACACATCTGTAAAAACCATGTGAAAAAACTTTGGCAAATTTTGTACTTCAACATGCAACTTGGAAGCCAAGTCGGGCTGCGGCGGACGAATCCAACGAGATTCGCAGCCAGCTTTTACAATAACGTGACGTGAGTGAGGCTGAAATGTTGGTGATCCTTAGCAAGAACACAACCCTCAAGAAACAACTCTCGTCGAGCTTCACACTCAGTATGAAGCATCAGTGAATTATAGGAGTCTCTGAATATACAGACGAAACTTATGTAATTTATGTACTATTAAGTTTAAAGTAAGTTTATGATTTTCAAGTCATGAGAGAGAATATTGTGTAACATGAAATAAATGTGAGTACTTAAATTACACACGAGTGATTTTTTTTTGTACCTAGCATAATTTGTAAAACTTACATTGGACATAATTCTGCCGTATTTTATAATAGTTTATGTTTGTTATTAGAATTATAGAATAAAAAGTTTTTTCTATAAGTAGGTAAATCTAATAATAAACATGTAAACTATTTTACTTTGTTTTTAAATTGTTTCAGGCACATGTGATTGCGGTGCATTCATACAACACCGTCACCACGCCTCGCGTGGACAAGACAAACGTGTGCACAACATGTAGTAAAAGTGAGTCTCTTTGCTAACTACTTTCCGTTCCGCCATTTTTTCTCGCCGTTAGTCGTCACTGGTCATGAAAGGATTCTGTGCGCCTCGCGAGGCTCCTTTGCACATGCCACGTCTTAAGAGTATTTTACCTCTAGGACATGCCAGTTTTCTCACTTTGTTTACCATCACCGTTTGAGAGCACGTAGTAATGAGCAATACATTGTTTTCCAGCAGAAAAAGCCAATTGCTGCTCGACCAGGATCTACGACCTTAGGGTCCATCCCACTAGACCAGCAGTGCGCATAGTTCATATACATTTTTTGGTCTCTATCGATTGATCAATGTTATGTTTGAAAGAACACACTTACTTTCCAGGTTTCGCCACACGTACTGACCTTTTTGTTCACGAGACGAGTCATAGCAAGTTCGCTTGCTTCGTCTGCGATGAGAAGTTCGACACTTTTCCCTTGCTGACCAAACACAGGAACAAACGGTGTATGAAGACCAGTGTACTGCCGCGTCTCAAAACTCTCAAGGATGTTAGAAGGTGAGACTGCTGCTTTATAAGACCGGTATACATTAACGATATACGGGGCAGATGTCTGACATTAGTTTACGTGTTGATTCAACATTAGCACAACATTAGGTATGCAAAGATTAACTAGTCATTTAGTTAATCTATGGTTTTTTAAATAAAATAATTGGGCATCTGGTATACAGATGCCCAATTATTTTATTTAAAAAACGTAGGAACTATTATATTTTAATAATTACTACGTGACAGTGCGACTGACACGAGATGATATTGTAATTAAATCGTTTTTTAAATAAGAGAATTGGGCCTCAGGACTTTTTGGCCAATTTTCGTTGGTATAAGATTTGTCCTGTCTGCTGGTTTAGGAGTGTGTTATTACTGGAAGAAAGCGTAAGCCGAGTCTGTCGTGGAAAGCAATGGTTGCGATAAGCTCACCACTTGTCACGACTGTCCAATCCACGGTGAAAGGAGGCCCATTGAGGCTCCGCCTACCCCTTCGGGGAAAAAGGCATTTGTTTATGTATGCATGTAGGTATCGCTTCCTTAGTGAAAGTGTCCATCGCATAATCAATATTTCAAATTCAGCATAAAAGTGTGTGTCAGTGAAATTAGTGAATATGATACTTGTTTAAACTAGGAGCAAGTAGAAAAATAGTCATTATTTAATTGCAGAATCGCACACTACAGAGGAACAAAAACATTGCAACTATTCGAGTTAAATATACCTATTGCGCGAATAAGAGAAATGACAATCGAAGAAGGAGTCGCAAAGACGTTCAAGAAAGCGATAAAAGAGAAACATAACCTGATCAAACACCGGACAGTCAAAGGTAAAAATGAAGACAGACAGATCGATGAGAATGATATACTGCACAATATTTTAAATGATAATGTAATGTCGGTCATTGTTAATTTACGTTTACCATGTCATGACGAGACCAAACCGAAGATAGAACCCTCAAATGAACCACTTCACAATGATAGTGATGTTATTCCAAAGGCTGAGCCGATTAATAACGACTTTGAAAAGCTAACTCCAAAGACCGAACCAGATAATAATGACAGTTCTGAATGGACCCACATAGAAACTAGAACACAAAGGAAAAGGCGAAACACCACCACTATAGCATCGTCGCTCGACCCATCCTGTCCAATTAAACAGGAACCATCGTCCAACGTCGCGACCCCTAGGGAATTACCGGCAAATAATATAGCCATATCCAATCAAAGTTTACACAAGGTTTCTCGGGAAATAGAAGATATTAAATCTAAACTCGAAATTCGTTTTAACAGAAAACTGAAAAAAGTAGACATAAAAACACAGAACCAAAGAAAAGAGGAAATCAAACAAAATAGGGTGACAAGTGAAGCGCTGACCACACAGACCGGAACAGTTATTGCCGCAAAAAAGTTGAGTCCACTGCCTAGATGTAGTAGGAAATGCGGCAAAATAATCCCAGAAGAATTCCGGCAAAAAGTCTACGAACATTACTGGAGTTTGGGCAATAGAAAAGAACGGCGAAGGTTTAGCAGCACTCTTGTAGATCGTATAATCCGAAACCCAAACGATATATCAAAGAGAAAAGGAAATGAAAGGTTAAAAAAATATGCCCACAAATATTGTTTAAAACTGGAAACAGAAAGTTACAATATTTGTAAAGCCTGCCTTCTAAATACTTTAGGCGAACAGTATGACGTACTGCAACATCCAGAAAGGTTACAAAAATACAAAACGGATATGAGGCATACTGAAAAACCCCAGGAAAATCCAATTTAAATATAAACTGAAGATTTCGGACATTAAAGTTGAATATATCACTCACACAAGATAATATGTTTTGGTGAAGAGGTAAGTTAGGGTGTCAAATGCAGAAACACGATTGTTGCTTGTGTGATTCTCCAAAAAAAAATATACACTTTTCACTAAGGACGCGGAAATGTTATAATTTCGTAGAAAGTCTCAAGCGAAAAACCGTGTTAACAATCATGTCATTCGCATGGTGTTTGTAGAGACAATTATTTTTCACAAAAATTGCTCATTTTATTTTCAACGTCTCTGTTTATTTATTTTTAACTAAATAATCGAGACCCACACGCGTTATTCGCTTACGTAAATTCAGATATATAAAAGCCAATAGCTGATATAGTCCGGATTGACATATTATATGGGCTACTATAATATGTCAATCCGGACTATATCAGCTATTGGTAGCGATTCTGTGCATCATCCTCTAAATCAAAACTGCGCTAAAACTATGCGGTCCCCTTTGTTTCAGTCTATTAGATAGAGCGCACGATAATTTTAGTGCACTTTAAATTAAGAGAATGGTGCACAGAATCGCTACCATTATGTATAATTCATCGAAATCGGTTCTACCGTCACGACATGATTACATACAAACATTTGCATGAATCTTATTAGTAGGAAGTATAAAATAGGGTTTATTGTTTCAGACCAGTTCCAGTTTGTTATATAATGGACAAAACAGCGCAGCCCACAAACAGTCTGCCCAGAAGCGAGGTTCCGGAACAGTTACAATCTGAAAGCAATAGTATCACAGGAGACAATGTTCAACAACAACAAGAATCATTAAGTGCTGATGGCAAAACCCCCGGCGTACCTGCAGAAGAGTTAATACCAAAATGGAATGAAATATCAGAAAAAAAAATTCAACCACACGAGCCAGAGAAGCCATCAGAAGAGAAGAGATCAGAGACTACATCTGCCATTGAAGAAACAAATACAAGCTTGAAAGAATTAGGATCAAATATGGATAAATTATCAGACAAAAATATCCAAGGACCACATGAGACTATACAGATGACATTTGTAAATGAAGAAGCTTTCGGGTCTACAACAGAAGGAAATGCTCAAAAACAAGAATCTATAGATATGATAGAAGATATTGTAGATTCTGAAGGCAGTAAAAAAGCCGAAATAATTATTGAACAAGTAAAAAATTCCTTTGATACGTCACGTATCAATGAAAAAACTGCAGGGTCTGAAAACAATAATGAACCAGAAGAAAATAAATCCGAAGTCACAGATAGACCGAAAGAAAATGTATCCGGGGCTTGTAATACAACGGGAGAAAATATAACAGAAGTTAATAAAATAGATAAACCCAAAGTTGATCATAAACCAGAAGAAAAGAGAATCGAAGTTATAAATGAAACATCAGTAAACGTTACTGAAAATAAGAGATCGGAACTAAGCAATGAAACAAAAGAAAATGTATCCAAAGATGATAAAATAGAAGAAAAAAGAACCGAAGTTATTAATGAAACAACAGTAAACGTAACCGAGAATAAGATAAATGTAATCATAGATGATAAAATAGAAGAACAGATATCCGAAGTTAGCGATGAACTAGAAGAAAATGTTCAAGCAATAACATCATTTGAAAGCGATTGCACAAATAAAGACAATGTGGAATCAAAACAAAATAAAACTATAAAAAATATTGAACAAAACTCTTTAGAAACAAGTGCCAATGAAAATAAATCAACAACTCGAGAACAAATTGTCAATAATGAACAGGTAGACGAACAAAATCTAGAAAACTGTTTACGGCTTCCAAAACAGCAACTAAAAAAATTTAAAGCTCTAAGCAATCCTAGCGAAGAAAGTATGGAGATACAACTAGAAATACATTCCATGGACAAAGAAGATAATGCAATGGACATAGACAATGATTTGGAGAGTGAAATCAAAATGGGTAGTTCGGATAGTGATAAAACACAGTGACTTGTATTGTACTATGAATGATTTGGGTTCGAATACGGGCCAATACGTGTTAAGCGCCTCTAGCGGACGATTCAAGAAACTCATCAAGATGAGATCCACATAGGTAGAATTTATTTAATCTATGGAGTCCTGAAAAAATATCGTATTACCTTTAAACTAGAGTTAAATCATAGTATGAATCAACGTAATACCTATCAAACGGAACATAAGCTGATAGGCATTATAACCACACTGGTGGAGTTTTTGGGAATAATCCTCATAATCAAATACATTTAAAACGTTTTAAGTCTGTACTTTACCTATTTTAAAACTGCTTCGCTAAAAAGCTAGGTATCCACATTTCATGAGTGCTAGAACGTTTCGCAGCGTAATTCTTGTGGACCCAGCTTTATGCCATGTAATTTGTCTATTTTCACCAACCAATAGGGTTAAATACTGTCAAATTGACAGGTTTCTATGATATTTATTATTTATTTATTTATCGAACAAACTGATTACAAAAATTTGGTTAGTAATGTCTTAAAACCTAAGTTAGGTTTGTCTAGAATAGACACTATGTTCTCGATGAATTAAGTTTTTATTTTATAATACGTTTAAAACACGAGCAATAACTATAAACAAATGCATGAAATATTTTAAATACCTATATCACTATCAACTAGCTAGCAAACGCACAAAAAAAAAAAACTGTCAAGTTAATATAGCATGCGTTGTCTCGTTTTGGTTGGTGAAAATGTGCTCTTATGCTGATGTAAATTATGTACAATATATTTTTTAGTGATTTTATTTTACTTAGTGACATGATTTTCAGTAAAATCTATTTGTATCAATAAACAGTGATATTATTTTTGTATTGTGTAATTTAGGTATAAGTTACGGTAGATAAGTAAGGACTTATGAAATAAGTATGAAGTCTGGGGTAAGCAGAGCCCCAATGGGTCCTGTGTCACTGGATTGCACAATCTAAGATTGTTTTTAGGCCTTTATCAAAAATTATCTGAAACAACTGGGTAAAATGAGAACTATGCAGTAAACTGATTTTTATAAAGTTTAATAATACTATTCAACAATGCGTGCGATTTATTGGTGTTATGGGAATGTATGCGCTAAATAACTACGCCAAATAAATAAATCGCACCACCTTCGCTTTCTACTGAAAAATTATATAATACAAAAAAAATAATACCTATATTTGGCTATCAAAATAAATACAAAGTCACAAACGAAAAGAAATTTGAATTATCGAAAAATATATTACAATTTCTGTACAAATTTGACTTTCACAGCCCAAAGTTACAGTTAGGATAAATGCATGACGCACGTGTGGATTTTCTAAGGGTGATTTACACAAAGGGCAAAGATTGGACTTAGAACTAGCACCGTAACTGAGATCTTACAAGAAGAAAAAAGACCTTATACTTTCACAGAGAAAGACTAGTTACTATTTTGATAGTGCCCCTTTTCTTTTGCCATTCAATTACTTGCAGTTTGCATATTACTTTCATAATGGATACACTGCTAGAATTGCACAAAATACAGGTATTTTCGTAGGTATTAGACGTTGAAGTTCTCAATAAAAAACCGTTCCAAATAAAGTAATTTACAAACCGTTTAAAACGTTACGCTGTGCTAAATTTGATGAAAACATGAAACTCGTAAGGCTAGTGCAGATTATAATGGGGCAGCTTAGGTAAGAGTGTTCAAATAATGGATCAAAATGAAAGTCTTTTCCTTCAAGTGTTTGATAATAATAGATTGTTAGGAATGTTTTGCCCTTCAAGTGTTTAATAATAATGGATAGTTACAAAAGAACCCTTCAAGTATTTAATAATAATAACTTTAATTTTTGTTGCTGCCCTGCATTACTAGCTTAGTCAAAACTAAGCGACACCTGTCTAATTCCTGTTCAACTCGTTCAGAATACGTAGGATATACAGAAACAAGTTCAAGATATCCATATACAAGTTGATGGTGGCCAGGATATATTCCTCTGGTGAGAGTACTGTCATCATTTGCTGCGTGTCAAAGATCAGGAAGAAACCGAAGAAGATTGCGCCGGTGAAGGAAAGTGCCACCTCGAAGGCAGATGACTGAATGAACAGTTGAAGGATTCCGCCCACTAGTAGGACGCTGAGGCCGGCTACCAGTCTGAAAAACAATGTTAAGATTCAGAGAAGACTGAAAATCAGTATTCTGCTCCCCTCATAATAACAATTTTTTTACACTCGATCATGTTTCGATCAACTTGCAAATTCAATTTTGACGTTAAAATAAGAACGAGAACAGAATAGATTAATAGTTCAGTTTAGCTTCGTTCGTTAAAATTTCGGTCAAAATACGATCCATTCATATTTCCATGTATTGTCAGTTGAGGAGAAAACGATTTAGATCGGAATTTGATCTTAGCTTTAATTTGGCTATTTTTTTATACGAGAATTGGCCTTCTGCCGAAATACGGGTCTATTGGTTGATTTTTGTAAAACAAACTCCATTCTAGATTTCCAATTTAAAAATTCACATCACCAAAAATATCATTTTTATCTCTCCGGATCACCCTCGGAGTTAATTAGATTTTTGAATAACCTGTACGGAAAGACGTGGCGAAAGACAGAATTAATATTACATATGATTTATGTTCCCATTGCAAGGCATCATAAGATTTTAATTTAATTACTAGTAACAAGATCGTTGATTCAGCACGCCCTATGTCATACATCAATTCTCTTTGTAGGATGATCCTACAATCCTCATATTGATGTTGAAACTCACCCATATCCGACGAAGGAGAAGTCCCGCTTGGTGTTGAAAGTGAACAGAGTGAGCGAGAATACGACAGCGAATGTGAGCGCTAATGCTTGTAGCACGATCACGGTGTTGTAGTAGGAAACAACCACGCCGATTGTGTATGCTTGCACTGCGGTCTGGAAAATAGACAGAAAGAAGAAATAAAATAATTTGCACGCCATAAAAACAGGTCAAGTGCGAGTCGGACTCGCGTGGAGAAGGTACCGTACAAGTAGGCTACCATAGTTACCACTCATCGACCACAAAGCTACTAGACGCCTTATGTTTTCATTTCTATTAACAAAACATTCGTGTCAAAGGGCTGAGGTATGCAGAGCGCATGCATGCATGCTGATTGGCCGACATCAACGCGAGCTGCGTCACAGAATAAATAATAAAACGCATACTGCTGTTCGGTACGAATACCCATGACGCTTGACCTCTAAATAAAATGATTCCTGAAATTGTAATAATGAAATTAGCTTACCTATGAAACGTAATGCTGTCTTTTTTTAAATTAGATTTTTGTACAAGGAGCCATGTTTCTTCTCGTAAAGTTATTTATTTGATATAAAACACAGGAGATGTTCACGGGTCACGAAAGTGGTTGGAACTAAAGTAGATTTTACGCGCGGTGTCTTATGTATGACGTATTAGTCTAACGTTATGCCAGAAAGTGTTTGCCTTGCATGTGCCGTCTAAAGGCTGTGTAGTCGATGTTACCACTAGACCAAGTGAAACATTTTAGTCAATGAATACATTTTATACGCATTTTCTCTACGAATATTTATATTTTTCGTAGGAATTTGAAGATTTAGAATTTTCATTTAGGTTTTCCTGTGAACTATAAGCGAGGCCCAAAGCAATTTTTTTTTTATTGCTCTGTACAATGATAGTCAACCTTGTACCTCGTCGTCTCTGCCTCCTTGTTCAGCAGTGGACGTCTAAAGGTTGATGATTGCTATTCCGAATTAAACGAATCTGAATTTGTATAAATTCAATTCACCTTTACTAAAGCCGGAAAATCTTTTGACATTTGCATACTCAAGGAACACTCATTTAAGGAAAACAAAAAGGTTCAGAAGGTCTAAGACAAAGTGTCCTTGCGAAAGTTAGCGTAATGCAAAGACGCTAATGTATGGAGATGACTTATGTGATCGATAAATACCGATCGCCATTTCTTACCCATTTAAGCCGTCCCTTTTCCCCCTAAATAGCACAGAAAGACGAAGCTCGCCGCTGCATTATGTACTTATGATTTGAGTCTTATATGCCACAAGTTAGATTTTAAATTACATCGCTTTGCTTGTCATTTGCCTTTGAAGTGAGTGCGAAGGGAGCGGCGGCCGATATGAGCGAATGAACGTTACGCTTTCGCATGGACCGGTGTTCAATTGTCTACATAAGCAGGTATGTTGGAACTTACGAAAGCGGCTAGCAGGTAGAGATTGGCAGGCGAGTCCTTGCGCTTAGCGATGAGAGCCAATAGCGTCACCATGCTTAGAATGAACGCTACAAATACCAGCCAGTCACTGAAAATAAAGAAATATTGCTAGTTACACTAAAGGTCAGCATCGTACGCATCAGACGGAATCGCATTAAAATTTCCCTCCGAGAATTTCGATGCGTGCGTGCTGACTAGTGGATGCACTTCTATGAAGGATATATTAAAGGAAATAAATAGAGCTTCAATGAAAGTTGAACTTAATTGAATGATATTCATCATCAGCACCCTTTAGACATCCACTGCTGGATGAGGCAATAAAACACAATGGAAGGAATAAAGTTTGGCAGGCGGATTAATAATCGGATCGCATCAAATAGATTTTAGTATACAGCTTGGTGTTGTGGTGTGTCTGGCCTAAAAATAGACCCCTCCATCTGTGTTTAATAACACTCTTTTATTTACCAACTAAAAAAACAAATAATTAATTTACTTTCAATAAAGAGGTAGCTTCTCTTAAAGGTAAGCCTGTACCAAACTTACTTCTTATGTATGAAGCCTTGCACCGGCTCAACTAGAGTCAGCACTGCAGCAATCGCCACAGTCGTCAGCAGCTGTACCGTCAGCAGTCCGTACACTTTACGGATGAAACCGAGGCGGATCGCCTTGTCAGCGTTCATCACATTGTTGCGATAAGCAAAGTCATCCTGCAATAATAAATAAGTTTTAACTCCCAAAAAATAATGCAGGAAAGGCAAACCGTAAAAAATGCACCGGCAAAATGCCCAAGGTGCACTGAATCCTCACAACACACTGGTCCTGTAACCATTGATCATGAGGCTCATTTCAAGGTCACCATACCTCAAGCCACCAAAAAATCAAGTTTGGCATAGCATTCTACAGGGGAGGCTTATGTCTAGCAGTGAACTTCTACAGGCTGATGTTGATACCGCAAGCTGGTCGCTGGTCGCTGGCCTAACGCAGGTTGACCAAGAAAGAATCAGTGACACAAAGTAATAGTAACCAATTAAGTACCAGAAAATCTCTCAAATTAAAATCTTTTGGAGTAACAAGGTTGGCTATAGACGTCCGGTACTCGATTTTAACTATGGTTTGAATGTTGTCAGTGATCAACTTGAACCTTTTATACTATTTTTGGCTCCAGGAAAGGTGCTTTGAATTAATTAAGATTTGAACAACAAGAAACTCTTCAAATCAAAAGAATTTTATTCATAGAAATCACAAGGATCATTTTGAATCATCTTATAAATTACTCCTGTTCCTTCTCGTGATAGAACTAAATAGGATAACAGTACGTTAAGGTTGTTTTTATGAATAACTGGAAATCTTTCCTGTGACAAAATTACTCTGATAACAGCAAGGTTTTTTTTAATGGACACCTATAAGCCCTACCAGTGACAGAACTCTCAACAGAGGTTTGTTAGGTTGACAGTCAAGTGACCATCCAAGAAAACGATAAATCAAATCTGCCCCCTACCCACCCCTCTATGCCTGTAAGGGATGTCTATAGTTTTACTATAACAAGTAACACACTACACTATGCTACCTTTTTTTTTATTTTTATGCTACTTGGCAAGCAGACAAGTTTACGGCCCACCAGATGGAAAGCAGTTACCATAGCCTATGAACGCTTGTAACACCAGAGGCATCACACGCGCGCCGCCCTGAGACATAAAGATGAAAAGTCTCATGTGCCTGTGATTTCACCGGCACCCGTACCCTTCAAACCGAAACACAGCAATGCGAACACTACTGCTTGGCGGCAGAAATAGGTACAGTGGTAGTACTTCCCCGGACGAACTCTTTCACAAGAAGTTCTGATACTAACATACCTACCTAACTACTACCTTAAGAGTTTCTAAATAATTAGATGTTGGTCTTATCATAATAGTTCTATTGGTGCAACATACCAACCAATCGTATTACATCACACCATATTATTTGTAGTTAGACCTCCTTGTGAAAGAGTAGTGAAATTACAGACACGTCCAATTTTTCAGCTTTTTAGCTAGGCACAACGCACTTTCACATTCTAGGTATTACCTACATTTTTGAATAGGTAACCATAGGTAAGCATAACATGAGGGTTCATCTGCCAGATCCGTCACTTTCACATAGATAAGAAATCTTTCGCTTATACTTAAGTAACATTTCTGGTTTTGAATGATTTGTGTACAAAGTTTCAAGATTTAGATGCTGTGCCGAACAAGGAAAACACCATACAGTCTAACAGATAAGTAATCAAAGATAAAACGTCTTATTTACAATTCTTATCAACTAGAGGAAATGGTAATGACACCATAACAATAGCCAATGGTTTGAATGACTTGTATTTGAGAAAATGAGTATTGAAA
Source organism: Epirrita christyi (assembly GCA_951392215.1). Taxonomy (NCBI): domain Eukaryota; kingdom Metazoa; phylum Arthropoda; class Insecta; order Lepidoptera; family Geometridae; genus Epirrita; species Epirrita christyi. The sequence goes on along the minus strand of OX595837.1, from coordinate 14,706,957 downwards.
AAACAGATACAACGGGAAAAATATAAGTTTTAAGTGAATGAATATTAAATAGCTTGAATCTTAGTCAATAGAATAAGCCTGCTGTTTGAAAACAATGTCGAATGAAAACACAAGGCCACCATAATATGACGAAATGACCAACCAATAGTTTTCTTCAGCAGTAAATTTATCTTACCTCGATAGATTCTTTCCCACCAAGCTCACAGTCATCTTGAGCGTACATCAAAGGTATTGTAGCAGCCATTATGAGGTCTAAATCTTCTTTCTAAGGTATTTTTATTACGAATATTATACTCTGACTAAAAAATAGATTTGGATTTCCCCTTTCGCTACGTTTGCGTTTCGTTCGATTTACGTATTTTTGTGTTACCAACTTTCTGGAAAAAAGTACCTTTCTATTATCTTTAATCATTCATCAACATCACCCGTTCATCTATTGCTGGGCTGGATAGTGGGTATACAGGGCTGCGCTTAGGATATCCAGGATACAATTAAACATCAAATGCCTCGTGTAACGTGGGACTTCAATAAGCGAAAATAAACCTGGCTAACATTTTAATTGCCCGGTTTAAAATCATATTTATTTATTGAATCTATGTAGTTATTATATTATCTAAACTTGCCTCGTCATGTAGGTAGTTAATTATTGGTTTTGTAACAAAACCACAGGACGTGGGGTAATCTCTTGCTATTTCCGAGACGTAGCGAAGGCAGGTAAAATGCAGTTTTGCACAGCTTTACACGCTGCTAACTCTAAATTAATTTTTGTGGGGAAATCTTACGAGCTGGTAACACAAATTTACGATGACATTGCCCAATTGACAGTTAGATAATGACATTAGGTTTAGTTATTGCCAGGTAAATAAAAAAAAAGATAACATCGGAAGATCCCCTCCTTCCTTTGTTCTAAGCCCGCAGTCGAGTCATGCTTTTTGAGGCCCAATTCTAGAGAATTGGGCCTCAAAAAGCAAAGGCTTTGGGAATTTAGTCGTTTAATTAGATTAATGAATTGTTTGATTAGAATTAAACAATTCATTAATCTAATTAAACGATTAAATTACCTATTCTCTAAGTAAATTACAATATAATCTCGCTCGTGTCAGTCGCACCTGTCACTATTAGCACAGAATAAATATTAGTACAAGTACCATCAGTACGTAGTAGTAACTATTACTAAAATAATCTTCGCATGCATACGCGTAGTCGCGTAGGTACTACTAATGTACTGGTTTCTCGCAAATGTGTTGAAAAACGTTGTATGACACACGTGCGGAAATTGGTAGGTATTTACAAACTCGTGACTCTGGTAATCCCTCGACTTCATCTCGGGCTTACATTCGTATACTCGTTTGTAAAAACCAACTTACCGCACTAATATCATTATCATAAACAACTAGTATTACTTCGTTAATTAACAAAAAAAAGTTTTTAAGTAATTACTATTTTGAAAATAGATCTTTATTTAATTACCTACCACAAGAGAGTATTATACTTACAACAAAGTATTATGTAACACTGAGTAGGTACCTAGATAGATTACCTAACACTTTATTGATCACCACACAGAAACAATAAACAAGTAATTTTACGATAGAAAGGCAATACAAAGGGCAGCCTTATCGCTGAAAGCGATCTCTTCCAGCCAACCTTACAGGTACCTATTATAAGTACCTACTACAAAAAAATACAAGTGAAACAGTTGGGGCTATCTTTTGATCGTTTGCAACGGTCTTGATATAGCTCAACTATTTCATTTGTATTCTTAAGTATATTTGTTAAAAAAAAAAAGAAACAGTTAACTTAAAAAAAAACATTGTAATTCAATACCCCAACTGTTCCAGATCACGGTTACCTACATTTATTAGTAGGTACTCTTATAATTTTTATTTTATTTTATTAACTTATGTACTAAGCTTAAAGTGTTTTGGTAAAAAAAAATCTACTCCACCGCTAGCAACGCCCATGAAGGCAGAGGAAACAATTCTATGTGTTATGTAGGTATGGGCATAAGTACCTAGTTAAGTATTGTTGATGTAGTTAGGTACCTACTGCAAGAAGATAATAGGTACCAATCTTATAGCTACCTAGGTATACCTACCTACCTACATGTAAGTTGGTAGGTACCTACGTAATTCCCTCCGGTCCAAGTAAATACAATTTTCCCTCGCGGAATTTGATTTGGTGAAGGAACGATGTCGTCGCCCTCCAGACTACACTGCCTAACTCGATTCCATTTTATCATATAGCTTTTATCTGCTAAAGTACCTACGCGGCTACCTTACAATTGGCTTTAAATGGTTAGATACTTACATACCTACATATAATTTATATACACAGACACACGCCTTTATCCCCGAAGACATCCAATGCTGGATGAGACTCCTCATAGCATGCAACATACAACTCATAGTGTGTAATGGGTGGAATTGCCATGATAACCATCACGCTTGACAGGCGGATTGGGTGTTAAGTACTCAGGTGGATACTGCTGCCACTCCCCTGGCGTAACCCCCTATGTGCGAAACGTCAATGATATACCTACTACACTATATGGTATAATAATTTTTTCACGCCACCTGCTCGACAATGTCCAATTACAAATCATGCAACCTCAACGTAAAGTAAAGCATTGTCTCCCTAGGGATTAAAGTGATTTGAATTTGGAACGTCAAATTCGTGTGCAGACCATGGAAGTAATAAGTACTTATTACTTCCATGGTGCAGACTCATGGAAAACTCTGAGTAAAAAAATGCCCATATGGCATTGTAAAGAGGTTTGTTCGAAAATCAAACTGGCCACCTTAAGCAGAACTCAAAAAAAAAAAGAAAAAGGTGCGTTTATAAAGAATGTGAAACAAAAGATTCTTTTGTTTCACATGAAATTGTTTAGTAACCATTGTTTAGTTTTTCAGTAAACTTTATTGCAATATTCATGTTGATAAAAAATTACAAACGATAGTGATTCTACTCCAAAGTATATCAAAACAGACGCTTTAGAGATTATTGATAATCTACCGCAAAAATCAAAACAAGCCCTGGCTTTTTATTGTCTCGCAGAAAGTGTGAAAAGTAGAGTATGCTCCTCTGGAATAAAGCCTGTCTTCGTCTTGGGCAGCTTGAACCCCTCGCTTCACTCAGGACTATAGTATAGGACTATAGTAGGAGGACTGTAGTATAGTATAGGAGGGACTAGAGTCCCTCGTTACGCTCAGGGTTCAATATGCCGCCCGCGACATAAGACACTGCTTTATTCCCTTAGTGCATAATCTACTATACCTACGCATGTACTTATGTAAAGTGTAATACTCTTACCAAATAAATAATTAGGTATTGATTATAACATCCTCTTTCATAGAAAGAAAAAAAAATCGCAAGCAGGCACCTGTTTTGCTACCACAGCACCTATTTTTGGTCACCTATTTTATCGAGGACTTGAATAACTCTGCGATTCTGATAAATCGAAGCAGACCTTTGTGTAAATCGCGACAACCTTTACTAGTAACTATAATTAGTTCCAAGTAGAAGCCTTTTGTCAGGCACTCGTATCCTTGGGATTTCCGCAAAGATAAATAAATAAATGCTGGACATTTCACACAACATTATACAGCCCCAAGTACACTGAGAAAACAGTTCATCAAAAAATATGGTGATTTCACGTAAAGTAGGGAGCATACGGAAATAACCATAAAGTACGATGAAACTACTGTTGCTGCTGCTAACCATATATTATGATGAGCTGTCACCATGCATTAGTAGTTCGTATCACCGTATGTCCGGACTTACGGTGACGGTAATCGTAATGGACCATTACTTTTTGAGAGAGAGCATAACATTACATATGACTGTCATCATATTTTTGTATGCTTTCCTACTATTTTTATGTGCTCTCCTCTAATTTCCGAGTAATCCCTATTATTTTATCATACTATTTATCCATGCTTTCCTACTATTATTGTATGCTTTCCTACTATTTTTAATGTGCTTTCCTCTCATTTCCGAGTAACTCCTGTTATTTCATCCTACTATTTATCCATGCTTTCCTACTATTATTGTATGCTTTACTACAATTTTGAATGTGCTTTCCTCTTATTTCCGAGTAATTCCTGTTATTTCATCCTATACCATTTATCCATGCTTTCCTACTATTATTGATGTGCTTTCCTATTGATTTTTCTTACTATTTTTCTATGCCTCCTGTTGTAGTATGGCTCGGGTATTGTTCCTTTTTCTTAAATATGTATGGGCCAATTAATAAAGATAATTGACACATAGAATAAGCAAGAGTACGGTTAAGAGAATGATGATGATGTATAGTCGTTCATCGTCATCACTCCCGTAACCGTACTTTTGCACGGTTATGGGTCAGAGTAGATTACTAAGTGTCAATTATCTTTATAAATTGGCCCACACATATTTAAGAAGAAGGAAAAATACCCGAGCCATGCTACAACAGGAGGCGTAGAAAATTATTAAGAATAAACAATAGGAAAGCACATCAATAATAGTAGGAAAGCATGGATAAATAGTAGGATGAAATAACAGGAAATACTCGGAAATGAGAGGAAAGCACATTCAGAAAAAAGTACCTACGCAATACAGAAAATAACCCTAATAAAGTAGGTACGTCTAGACAGAAGTACCTACTTTATTAGGTATTATTCTAGAACAGTGGATTTGGGATTTGGGGAATTATTTGCTATAATGGAAAAACATATGACGGATTAACATTTTAATTAAAAATTACAAAATATTATTAAATAACGCAAAATATATAATTTAGAGTAACGGAGTAGTAGTTTTGGGGTAACGGAGGCGGGCTCGCACCGTCTCTTGCCAGAGGGCGCACGACCTCCTGTCACGGACCAGCTGAGGGTCGAGACCACTGTTCCAAAGCTGACTGCACCTTATCCGCGTCACCTGTACAAAATTGCAAGTGGTTAGGTCAAATAGATTTTTATATATGGGGGTCGAAAGTAGCTTTAAATTTGGGGTAGTAAATTCTGCCGAAGTCAGCCTACAAAACTCGAAAGGAAATTAGCTAAATTTACCTAAATACAGTATTTTGTGACATGTTTACTTTATGGTACCATAAAGAGTATCTCTAATTAACATGGGCTTTCACATTAGATATTTTACTTAATACGAGACTAAAATCAATACCTTATTCAAATCCCTGGTGATTGATCCTAGAACACGACGCGACTTCAGGCGTGCTGGACAGAGAACGGGATCGAGACTCGGGCTTTGCCAGGATACCCAACGTAATAAGATAGGCACGTTGAGCCCTCCAGGCGTTCACCAACCAGCCATGGTTATGTACTGTCACAAGCTTTTACATCAACAGCTTGCATAAACTGGTGCACTAATCTTAAAACACTTATTTTTGTACACGAACAAATGTTAGGTATTATGAAACCCAGCTGATCTTTGTTGCACTTTGTTGCTTCAAATCACTTCACATTTTGTAACACTAACTATAGACAATCCGTAATATTTAAAATAAAATTACAAACAAAAGGCGGACCGCATGTGCTTCCCTGCTAACTAAATAGAATAAAATGACCGGGCTAGGACCTACCCGCGTGCCGTTCGCAGTAGACTGGTGATTTCACATTATTTTAATATGCCGGTCATCCAATATTATGAATCTGTATTCATACTTTAGTAAAACGATAAACGTATTTTTGTGTGATGATCACGGTATTTTGGAGTGCCGCGTCAAATATTATGGTTCCGTAATCATATTCGATGGTAATTTGTTACGTAATTGTATTTTTGTGTACTAGTCATGGTATTTTGGTGTGCGGTGTCATATTATGATTCCGTAATCATTATTTGATGTTTGTTCATTTGTTAAAATTAATTTTTGTATGCCCGTAGTCACATAGATAGATAGATTAACACTTTATTGTACACCAGGAATACATAAAAGGATTTATTAAAATTAGCAGTAAAATGGGCGGCCTTATCGCTGAGAGTGATTTCTTCCAGACAACCTTTAGATGGACAGTAACAAGCGAAGCAGTAACGAAACGGCGGAAGATATAGTCCGTAGTCGTATATTATAAGGATTTTATGCATAGAAGCTTCAAGAAAATTGATGCTAACTACAAAAATAAAGTGACGAAAACTGTTATATCTTAGGTATCATCGAATTTCTGCCAAGCAGACATCCAGCAGACCATTTCATATTACGTAGTGTTATTTTAAGAGGAAAGCATCGTAAAGTATCGATTTAATCTTATTATATTCTGTCACCGTTTATTACGGAGAATGGTCATCATAATATTGTATTACTTACTATTCAAACTAGATTATTTTATTATATATACATGATACAACCTTATTTTAGAACAATTCATCGTATTTTTGAAAGACGTATTGATATTTTATAATGAAGCCAAAATGACATTTTTCTCAGTGTAATTATATAGTCAGATATGCATGAACTAAAATTAGGTTACCTACTTATCAAACCAATGAAGAAAGCTGAAGAAAGTTTTTTCGCACGTAAGTTACCCCAGTTAGGTAACTTAAACTACCTTTTATGACTTTAACAAGGTCAACTAAACAGGTCAGTTGGAAGACCATTAAAACCACCTACCACATCAAGTTGTATTATCGATTCAGTTGGCCGCGCATTATTTTTACTGACGATAAAAGTTTAGTATCACTGTCATCGGTGGCTGTGGAAAGGTCGGAGAGTAATCACCACTTTTATCTTCGTTGTAACTGCTCTTTGGCGCACTATGAAAAATAACAGTGTTTCTTCTTTTTTGAAAAATATCGACTACCTATACACCACGTACTTTACTATTCTCCTGCCTGACGTTTCGTTGACCATTTTGAGGTCCTCCCTCATGAGCACCGACCGCTGTTCATCTCTGATGATCTGACCGTGTTTCATCTTTAATAGGTGCCGTGGTGTATCTGGCCTAAGAATAGACCCCTCCTTCTCCTCCCGTGGATGTAGTAAAAGCTTTATACTAAGGGCTTACACCAAGGGATCAAGGGATGATGGTTTATAAAAAGATATAAACTAAACGAAATATAGAAAAAATAACCATCTTATTAGTATCAGTTGGTCTGCAGTGAGTGGCAACCTGAATGAATGCACTAGGATGGCCACCAATAGGGATAAATGGCGAGATATCGTGAGGCGAGCCACATCAGCCTCAACAAAAATACTTTATGACGACCACGACCACTCTGTCAAGAGTGCAACGACTGAGAAGAGAAATATCCAAAATGCAAGTGTTGAAAGTTGGACTACTAGTCATGATAGCTCTACTTTGTCCCCGTTTCCAGTGCATTAGAGATGACGACGGTGCCAGCGAGAAAAATATGAAAAGTTATGTGCATCTAATGATGTCTTGAATCGCCGTTGTTTGCGTTTTGTAACCTTTAAGTAAATGGTGTTTTCTATTTCTAGAGCGAGTAGAGCCTTTGCATGAATTACATAACTTTACCATGAGCTACCTTCCACAAGGCTTTCGTTTTGCCTAATAAATAAATAATAAATAAATAAATAAATAATGCTGGACATTTCACACAACATTATCTAGCCCCAAGCTAAGCAGAGCTTGTGTTATGATAATAATAACTAATAACCGTAGACTATTCGTAGGCCCTCTACGAATTCTGGTGTGATCTACACAAATGTTGCATCCAAGTCTCTGACGACCGTTGTTGATTTCGATAACAACAGTGTTTTGTTTGAAGACAGTCTATTGAGAAGCTGGTACGCGCTACAATTCTTCATTTCTCAGTCAACTGATCGAATGATAAACTCTTTATTGAGCAAAAGTACACAGTTCTATAAATATAAATACTTGACGAAATAACAAAAAATAAAATATAACTTCACATAACACCCAACAGTCACATACGTAACCATGATCCCACACTAAGATTCCCTGTGTCGTGGGTATCAGGAACTACGAGTACTTAGGTACACCATGGTAACACAACACCCAGACCCGGAACAAATATTTGTAGATCATACAAACATGCCCCACAGTGGGAATCGAACCTCTCGCATCTCAGCCGGCTACACGCTCGCCGCGTCAGAGAGGTCGTCAAAAGAATTGTTCTTATCGCTTAAAGAAATTTCTTCCAGCCAACCTTAAGGATGGAGAGGGCTAATATGGAAGAATATGGGATAGTGGTGAGAGTAACTAATGACACATGTCATCAAACATGTTATACATGCTTAAATATTATAACGTTTATAAATAAACGGTAATATAGAATATCGATATCAAAGTTGTTGCCATCATTAACATGATTAAAGACCGCATATTTCACTCCCGCGCACAAAGGGCATGTTCTGGCTTCGGGCACTCGCAACTCCATTGTCGTCTCATAGCGTCGCCCTCGCCGGGAAATTTAATTAGAATTCCGCTGGAAATTTCACCCATAAAGATGTTCATGATAAAAGAGTAGGAAATTCAGGTAGGAAGACGTATTCTGGATCCAAATCGGATAAAAGTTGATTTAAATTTTTACACTAAGTAAAACTTTTACGTAGTACTATTAATAGTAGTGTTATATTGGCTTTTACCTCATCACCGCAAATGGTAGGGACAGGAAGCCATATCAAAGTGTCAAACTGGGTTATTGTAAAAACAGATGACTGTCAGACATTCGAAATTAATTTAATAACTTGGAAAAAAAAACTAGTAGGAAAAACGATTGCAGGATTTTATACCTACTTAATTTTTTGTCTTATATGTTATAGTGTATTATCTTGTATGTTAGATAATATGAAGTCCATTAGTGGCATAGTTCAGGTAGTACCTTCATGCAATTTAAATTAATGGCTTCGTTTTTCTATTTGGTGGTTTACGAACAATCAAATAGAAAAAAAAAGAAAAGAAAAACGGCATTGCTGTCTTGCATATACGGGGTGTAAAAAGACAGCTCCCGAATACTGAAGGTACCGGTAAAGCTACCTATACGATAGCTATATAAAATAGCTTTCGCCTGAGAGGTGGTTCATACCGGAGAAAATCTTTTTTTTCGTTTCGTATCGTATTTGTCAGCCAGCAATGAACGCATTTATTCCGGCCGCGCGAGTTCAACGCTCCCGGTCAGCTGATTGACCCGTAGGGCCAATATTTTTCATGTGCTTTTCATTGCTTTTTTTGACGTTTTTATTTATTAACGTGTTTTTAATGATGGAAATTAGGTTTTTGTGTTCCTTTCACGATATTTTATGGATATTTATAAAGAAAACACGAAAAAAGCGGACCGAAAGTGAGCATTTTTTTTTCACGTTTTTTCAGCTTAAATATTTTCAGAATCATGGTCTGAATGCACTGTTTCAGTTTTCGGGAGTAGTCTTTGTACGCCCGGTATACATATATTTTAGAACTCACTAAAAGATCAAAAGTTCGTTACAGTGATTTTTTGCCCATATATAATGCTCCTAATTGGATTTCGTGTTTTACCAGGGCTTATAAATGTTTTCACAAAAATAACAATTATCCTGAAGCTCCAGAATAGGTCCATTGAACTGGGCGAAGACTCCAGCGATATTTATCAGTAATTGAAAATGTTCCAATCCGTCGCACCGTCTAACTGAAAGCCAACAAAATGGTTTAACGACGACATTTTTATTGCGTTTTCGGGCGTTTATTAGAATAGAACCTTCCTAAGTAATACCTTCCCGATAAGTTTTGCAAGATAGGCTACTTTGAAAAAAGTCAAGTGTTTTGATTAAACCTCTCTTGTGAAATAAGTTATTTACTTACTTATAAGAGAATTCTTTAAAATAGTAAAAAAAAAACATTAATTTATTTTCTTTTAAATTTTTATTTATACGTCATTGGCGTGCAATGAATAATGAAAAACCATAATATATGCCAAACTATGCAAGATATCGAATTGAAATAAAAAAAATATATTCATATGTAATTTTTTGTAAAAAAAACTTAACAGTAAACAAAAAATTAACCATATCCACTATAAATATAACATAAATTACCTGAAAAAAGCTCTATTAAGTAAGTATTCCATTAAATACTCATCTGGTATTTGCTGCCGCTTGATAACACAATTCAAAGTCAATAAGTCAAAAGTATATTTTTCATTTACTTAAATCACAAAGTTAGTTTCAAATAAATTAAAATTACTCCTGTTCCAACGCGACCAAGCATACAAGACTCAGGGCAACAAACACGCGGCTGGCTTGATTTGATAATCCTTCTTACTAGTATAGGTGGGTAGCGCCTGTGTGCTGCCTCGAGAACAAAGATAAGCTGATATATAGAAAAAAAAAGAACTTAAAAAATTTAGGTAGATTAGAGAGAATCAGCAAAAGATCACAAGACAAAAACTTCCGCATAGCAGCAATCCCTTCGCATTTTATAATTGGAAACATTCATATCTGCATATTCCAATCAATTGAATGGAACGCAAAAAAAACAGTTTTATACCTTCCATTGATGGGCAGTTCTAATTAACACGGGCTTTCTTTTATTGAAACGTTCCAATTCAGTTCTATGTAAGCAGAGACCTGTTACCAATGTAATATAGAAGATCGATGTATGTAAGCATATTGAAATGGGTATTAAAGCTTGTCGTCCACGAGGAATTTAGAGAAAAGCTTATTAAAAGATTCTTGATAACAATATTTCTACATTTTCTATACCTAAGTAGGTAGTATTAAAGAGGTAAAGTTTGTGAGATTGGATGACAAGGTATCTCCGGAACTACTCATCTAGTTCTGAAAATTCTTTCACAAATACGAAGCTAATTGATTCCTGAGTGCTATTTCACGCGGACGAAGTTACGGGAGTTCAGCTTGTATTGATAAAGAGCTGCTGCCCGCGACATCGTTCTATTTGTTGGGTTAACTTTTGTGTATTGGCATTTTCAAAGAGTCCAAACACGACTATTCTATTGTAAATCATTTATGAGACCTGAGGGCCTAGCCAAACGGCATTCGCTTCGAAGCGATTCCATTTCTACAGTCGTAAATCAATACAATAGACCACGTGACATATCGATAGCTAACGTCAGGACTTTTCTACTGGCGTCATCGCTATTAGAATGTTACTCTGTCTAAGGACTCAGTTGCACACGTTCCAACTCCATCATCAGGTATTTTATTATTCTGTAGGTATCCTTAAAAACCACACATTAAAAAAAATTGTTGCATGTGAATTGGGGGATTAGGCAATCGTCGCTCGTGGTATAGGTAGATAAACTAAGTCTGTCCTTATATACTCCGAATACGTGTGTTCTCACACGTGGATTGGTAGCACATGTGGTCTGAAGTTAATAGACAGAGTTATACTTCTCTATTCAGTAATTAGTTTCTAAAATGATGCCAACTGCTCAATGGATTTACCAGAAACTCCTATCCAACGTTTTCAAAACGAAGGTAATCATAACAAAAGCGGATGGCAAATATAATTATATTTTAAATGAGCAAAGATCGAACATAGGTACCCAATGAAATTACCATGATTATTTTACGTTAAAAAATAAGAAAATTAGGCAAGTTTTCATTTTGTAGTTCGCTAAAACTTGTGTGAAGGCCTATAGCTGATACCTAGGTGATCCACCTGCAATGCCTAGATTTTTGGCAATTGTCCATATGCGTCAGTGACCGCTTTTCATCAGAGACGTCTACTTTATATAATTGTTAGCTGGTATATTCAAACTTATCTTTTTATTCATCTATGGCTTAGTTTTAATATACATTATACTGAAAAAAAAACTCAGCTTTACCATTTAGAAAGAGATGTCTCTTCCTAAATGGTTATCGAACCCAATATAAACAGCACCATAAACACGGATGATTTAACTTTTGGACGAAAGTCTTTGAAATAGGTCATTACAAACACACTCGATCTAATAGATGTCAGAAAGTGACAACACGAACTGTCGTTTATTTGAAAAGTAGAAGAGGATATTAGAGGTGCAAAGATCGTCCAACGAAATAAAACCAAAAGGAAACAAAGACCCGTGTGCTCGGATAAATGTAGTCCACACATAATTCGTATGACGCCCATACAAAACTATGGTTTTCATATGAGATTTGTAAATCAAAATCAAAAGTATATTATTCATTGAAATCACAAGGACCATTTTGAATCGACAATACATGATACTAACTAACCAGCTAACATAGACCTAATAAAATTATTATTAATATATTATGTATGCAAAATGTATTTGGTATATAATCATTTTGGAAATTTGCCCACAGTATCACTGTTTATTTAGTACCCATCATAATCAACTTCAACATGCGTCCATACGTGAATTACTCCATGGTCGGGTGCAATTAGCGGACGCATTGCGGAAGGCTATAGAACCAGCTCGTTTTATGCGCTATTGTGCTACCTGCCTGCACTGTAGGTAATAAATCTGCCTTTACAGATACATTTTACAATTTATTGTGTTGTACTACCTATTGTTCTCTTTTGGCAACTGTTTTCATGTTATTTTAGGTGGAAATCATAGTTATGTTTTGAAAATTTTGTGTGTTTGTTGGATGTTAATTTGAACTCATGACCAGGCAAATACATGCGACACACCGAGCTAGTTTTTTTTTTACCTTACCTTGTTGTGTAATAGTAGATTGTATCATAAGGGAGCAAAATAATATTTTTACGGCGAGGGCGCTTTTTAGAATCCAGAGGGAAGTGAGGGATGATTCTTTAGTAGAATCCCGAACGTAGCGAGGGATTCAAAGTACGTCGCCCGAGCCAAAAATATATTTTGCGCCCGAGTGTTACACTCTACTTTTCATCACCCTCTATGAGAAAATAAAAGGCGCCTCATATTTTATTTCAAAACAATACCATGAATTTCTAACAATCCGTGAATAACTTTTTATTTAAAAAACAGACTTCCACCATTGTATTCGACTAAATAATTGGATGAAAAAAAAATATGAAAGAACCATAGTGGTGAAAGGATTATGATACTTTCTGAATGCAAATGCTTGGTTTGTTGCTGAAAATATCAAAATCGCCATATGTATGCCTACAATATTTGAGGATTTTCTTTAATTCCTCATGGATTCCATCATCAGAACTGGATTCTGAAAAAAGAATTTTCCAAATCGGTTCATAAACGCCGGAGATATTATGAGGTAACAAACATTTAAAAAAAAAACAACCGTATTGAGAACCTCCTCCTTTTTCTAAAGTCGGTTAAAAATGACGAAATCGCGGGCTGTAGTTCGCGCGTTTATAATTTGTTTTTTTTTATTCAGCCGGTGGCGCGACTATGAGCCGTCGGTACCAGCCAGTATTTATTTAAACAATACTTGCGTTCGACTTCTTTGGCGCTGAACACTAAGATTTTCCAACTTTGCCGCGCCCTTATTTGTGTTTGATTCTATCCAAGATGTTCCAAATTCAAAAAGTGCGCGGAAAAGATAATTGCGGCGCACTTATTTGAGTTTGATATGTTCCAAATTTAAAAAGTGCGTGGCAAAGATCATTGCGGCGCACTTATAGAAGTTTCATACAGAAAACACCACCTTTGGGTGCACTTAAAGGCGAACCAAATCGTCCTTTTCAAATAGATGGGATGAAAAATAAATTTTCTCCTGAGCACCTTTCCCAATAATTATAGTAAACTAAAATTGTATGTGGGGTAGTTTTTCATACTAAAACCAGTAATTAAATAATCATCATCATCACCAGCCTGTTAACGTCCACTGCTGGAAGAAGCCTCCCCCATTGAATACAATGGGGGGATTTGCCATAATCACCATGTTTCGGATTTGGATTGGTGATCACGGTTTAGTTTTAAGTACTCAGTTGGATGCTGCTGTCAATCCCCTGGTGTAATCTTTTAGTAAACTAAAAAGCCCTAAAGGGCTTTTACTACATCCACGGGAGAAAACGAAAGGGTATATTCTTATGCCGGACACACACGGCACATGTAAAATAGATTATTTTAAAACATTATACCTAATTCAATAAAAAAACTAAGTAAATCAAGTAGTTAAGTATATTTATTTTTATCTATTAGACTCTTAATGGTTGAAACCGATGAGCGTTGCAAATTTGCAACATACGTAGTATCTCTTAGTAGTTAGTAGTTGCAACGGATTACAGACGAAACAACTTCAAGCGGCGCGGTGACAGAATTGCAAGCAGGTACTTCTAACTAGTCTGTGGAATTGTATTCCAGGGGGAGGTTCAAGAAAATTAAACAACAGAATTTTTGTTATTGTGTGAACCTCCCCCGATACTAAAACCTGGCTACGCCCGTGACTGATGGTTCATAAATAGATAATTTTACAACTTATAATACATATCAATATTTTAAATTAAAAACTAAGAAAATCCAGTAGTTTCCAGTACTTCAACAGTTAGACCCTAAAATTTATGACAAATATAGTATTTCTGTCACCGCGCTGCTTGATGTTGTTTCGTCCTTAGTTGGTTGCAACATCATAACGCTTATCGGTTTCGCGACGGTGTTGCCAACACAACATGTGCTAATAACGCTACGTGAAAGGTAAAAATCATTCCTTATAGTATCTTAGTATTTTTATTAAAAAAACAATTATTTAAATGGCATGGTACCCTAAACTTTTTGCCATGCAACGTTATTTGTTTTATGAAAATGCTCAACTAAATCACTTCAGTTGAACTGTAAAGGAGCTGTTCAAAGTAGCAAATCTTTACAAAGTAGTAACTTTGTTCAGTGGCGAATGACCACGATCGAAATTACCAAACCATAAAATCTAAAATTACCTAGGGAGCTTTTGGTAGCCAACGGCTTCATGGCTGTCCGACGCACGGCCAATATAATTAGACCTCTTTCAAACCTCAGATGGCCATAGTAAAGTAACATCAGTAGGGATTTTGAAATTAACAATCTGTTTTTTTTTAAATTATGAAAATGTCTTGTCTTTTGTAGGTAACAATATAATCAATGCAATAAGGTTGAGTAAATGAATATGAATATGAATATGAACATTTTATCATCATCATCAGTCTGTAGAAATTCATTGCTGAACATAGGTCTCCTTAGAATGTCACGACGAACGGTCTTGAGCCGCCTCCATCTACCGACTTTCTGCGACCTTAAAAATTTAATTGGTCCATCGGTCGGCTTTCCTACACTGCGTCATTTGGTTCGACGTCACCACTCGAGAACCTTTATCCACAATCGATTATCAGTTCTGTTTGCTATAAATATGGCTTGCCCATTGCCACTTCAACTTGCTAATTATTCTTAAGTTGAGGGATTTTATTTAAAAAGCCACATAAACTAACGTGTAGGACGTGTATTCCATGTATTTGTGTTAGTTACTTCGAAGACGGTTATGATTTTCTCATATATTCGGTTTAAACTTAAAATCAAGTGCCTAGTAGCCATCGAAGTCACCTCGACTGTGGCCTATATTTACCTCATTGCTGTATCAACTAACGCGGTTGCGGTCGCGATCAGTCTAACTCTCATGTTTCTGTACTAGAAGCAGAAATCGGCAAACCGTTGGTCTCTGGTCGAACTCTAGCACTAAAGACTCACATAACATATAATTGTTAGTTACAACATAGTTAGTTGTTTGGTTGTTAGTAACATTGTTGCTAGTTACCACTGCACTCTAATTACTACTGCTAATTTAGTATACTTATAATATAACAATACAGGATTCAAACCAGAAGGCAGAAATAGACAGGCGTTGGTCTCCAGCCGAACTCTAGCACTAAAGACTCACCATAAAATCAGTGTTAGTTACAACATAGTTAGTTGTTTAGTTGTTAGTAACATTGTTGCTAGTTACCACTACACTCTAATAAGGTACTACTAATATAGTATACTTATAATATAACAATACAGGATTCAAACAAGAAGGCAGAAATAGGTAAACCGTTGGTCTCCGGGTGAATTCTAGCACTAAAGACTTACCATAACATCATTGTAAGTTACAACATAGTTAGTTGTTTAGTTGTTGTTCAGGAAGAGACCCGTCGTGGGATTTGAGGGCACAGCTGTGCTTTATTACCTTTTTTGTTTAGTGGGCAATAAAAATAGCGCATCTGTTCCATTTTGATCCTATTACAAATGTAACTATTTTTCTAGTTTATGATTAAAACTGCCGACAGAAAGAAATCAGCTCCTAATTATGGTTGTAATAATGAAGTTCATAACGATAGTTCACAATTTGACCAAGACGGATCTCTTTCTGGGGTCTGATTTTTTTATGTCATCGATTGACTACCTAACCGTCAATAAAATTTCGGAAAATTTATATTACGAAAAATAGCACTCCTGAACAGACTCTAGTAACATTGTTGCTAGTTACCACAACACTGTTATAACTACTAATTACTAAGTAACTAAGTAATACTAAATTTGTATACTAATATAACAATATAGCATTCATACCAGAATAACCCGCTATCCACGTGACCAGCAGCCCATTTCATAAAGAACCGGTCGCAGTATATGTAACAGTTTGTGCGCTATTGCGTATTTCAGCTGGCTTGCGCTTTAGTGCGGCGAAGCCACAGTGTAAATGAAAGAGTAGATTACATGATCGATCTTTTTAACTAGAATAAACATTCATTCTACTGACAACCTCTGTGGCGTGGCGGGCGAGTAGCCAGCTGATATGCAAGAGGTTGCGGGTTCGATTCCCGCTGCGGGACAAATCTTGTACGATCAGAAAATATTTGTTCCGGGTCTGGGTGTTATGGTACTCGTAGTTCCACATGATACAGGGAATCCTAGTGTGGGATCATAATTACGTATGTGACTGTTGGGTGTTATTATTATTATTATTTTGACAAACAAGTTTTGATTTTTGATGGGATTTTCAGATTCCCCGAATTGCTAAAAGTGTAATCTTCAAGAATATTATAGTGTATTCAAGTGTATTCTTCACCATGGCGGAGTGTATTGGGAATAAGGCTCTACGTCAAGAAATTGTATTTATGTATGATTTTTGTAGGTATCTGTAACGGTGTCTTGGCTTCCCCGCTTTCTGAAGAAGTGGAGATGCTCGTCAAACTTTATTTACGGGTAGTCTATAGTTGTTATAGCATATTTAAATGAGGAAATGATATTTTAGGGGGAAGGCTTATGTCTAACAGTGTGCTTTTACAGGCTGTTGATGATGAATCAACGGTGCGTAAAAACTAAATACCTACCTAATATACGATGTTGGAAAATTGATAATAATTTCTGTTTTTTTTTTTAATTTTCTGTGACGTCATATGAAATGAAACGAGAAACATCAAGGCACTTTATATGATACCTTATCAAAATCCATCAAGTAGTTTTGGAGCTATGAAACAGATGAATAATACATACTTACATACAATAGTATGTATATATTTTACTTTGTTAATCTGTTTCGCTAAAATCTGCTAAATTCATAACCCTCCTTTTGGCTTGACGTCAGATAAAAATTGGGTCATTATGAAGCAATGCACTCATGTACTCATAGACTCATACTCGTTAGAAAACAGAAAATTAATTTACGTCATTATCTCGACTGCAGCTCGTAGCATCGTAGCGCCATGGCCCCGTAGCGCAGTGCTACGTCGTAGCTGCAGTTTTTCCAAGCGCTTTATGACTGTCATAGAATGCCATTTCGCTTTTTTGTCGCCTTTTTCAATTTATGCCGCTGGTTTTTGCTGTGTTGATCTGTTGTTCCGTACCAAGTTTTAGAAAAATAGACTAGTTATTCGAAGCTGAATGTTTTCAATTGAAATGTTTTGAATTGTTGTAAGCTTTATAAATATATTAAAATTGTTCAAATATGTATATTTTTAACAATTGCAAGTTTTTTGTAAAATTGTAGAATATTAGGATCGTAACAAGTGGAAATAGAATTAATAATTGTGGTTTTCTGCACTATATTGAAGCATGTTTCCCACGTACCTACAGGGAAATACATGTGAATTTATGTCTTCGAAAAAAAAGCAAAGGGTTCGACAAGCCTTTTGCTGCTCTGAAGAATAACTAAATAAATTCCCTGAGTAAGTTATTCTGTGAAATAACTGCAATTTCAGATAGTTCACAAATCACCATAATTTTAAATCAGGATATTAAAATGCACATAATAATAAAGAAATAATTAAAAGTGCACTCTCAAAGGCACAAACGAATGAATACAACGGCAATCCAATCTGGTTTATGTGAGGCACTAGTGAGGGGCTTCCATCATTCACAGTGTTTTAAATAACTACGCTACATTACAGACTTACTTTCATTTGTTTGAAATATATCATATCTTCATAAAATATAACCTTCAGTAAAAAGAGGTAATTTGAGGTTTTGCCTAGATAGATAGATTAACACGTTATTGTTCACCAGGAACTTAGCATTGGCTAAAAATGAAATTGCTTAATTAGCAGCACAATGGGCGGCCTTATCACTGAAAGTGATTTCTTCCAGGCAACCATTGGATGGACAGTAATGAGCGAAGCAGTAACGGACGGTGATGCACAGATTAAAAATAACAATAGATATAAGACGGCAGTGCGGTGGTGATGTTCACCAAGCTGACCAGTTGAATGAATGGAATGAAATGAAACCAACTGAATGTCAAATGCTTTTGAAGTTGTGGTTTTTAGTATGTGATGTTTTTTACCACCGATTTGATTCCTATCAAAAAAAACATAATCATACTCAAGTTATGGGATACAAACCTACGATATTCGACCGGATAGTGAAGTGAGTAACGTAAATTCATCCGCAAAGCTACATGGTACATAACAGGGCTAGGGGCGCCAGTAAAATTGCTGCAAATCCCCGATTTCCAAATTTCTGTTTATCTGAAACTCATTGATGACTTAAATTCTTAGGGTCTTATTCATAATCTTTTTATAAACCTAATTTAGTTAAAATAGATTTTGTTTTGTTCTCTCTGATGTAAAATGCCTTACATCAAAACAAGACAATATTTTAACTAAAATAGGTTTAAAAAATTATTATGAATAAGGGGGTAATACCTTAGATAGCAATACAAGTGCCTCCTTCAGTACATCTCCTAATAAACGGTGATTTGTGACCTTTTTCATGATATTTAGTCACTCAGTGACATTCAAACATCGCAGTCCAGTTCGTACACTCACGCTTACTGAGAGTATACGTGTACGCTTCAGCATTAGCATACTATTGGTCCATTACCTGAATGAAAAAATAAATGAAAAATTGGTTCATGTGATCACATCTCTATTGACTTTAATTAAAAACACTTAATGCAAAGCTTTGGCATAGTTACTTTGTATTAAATCTTTTTATTAATTAATTTTTCATCACAGAGCCATTTGTTTTCTCCAATTAATAAATTGCAATGAAGTTATGGAAACCTGTAATGACAGCAGTGGAGTTACAATCAAGGAATTGTTATACTATGGTTATAATGAAGTTTGATAGTTGGAAATAGAGAATTCATATCAATAGTTCTTTACACCCTTAGCCACAGCTCGGCCGCTAGTGGCCACTTTTTACTTTTTCATGTAAAAATGTGCAATTCTAAAACACCAAGCCACAAGTAGCGGGTGCTGGCTACTACTATGCTGGGAATTCATACAGAATGTATGAGAATGTATGAAAGTTTTCAACAAAACTTTAAGTGGCCACTAGCGGCCGAGCTGTGGCTAAGGATGTAAAGAACAATTGATATGAGTTTTCTATTTCCAACTATCTAACTTCATTATAACCATAGTATAACAATTCCTTGATTATAACTCTACTGCTGATATTACGACTAATATTGGTCAAATTTGCGTAGGCCCTAAAATCAAATTCCAATTAAATAAAAAAAAAAAACTCAATTATTTGTCTAAAATATATCATATCCATATAACATCTGTCATAATATATCTATCTATCCATATATATATCTCCATATTTCTTTAAAAGATAGCAAGATAAGATACTTTGATGTGAAATGGTTTAGCTAAATAAAATAAAACATAATAATTTATTTATTTTTATTTATTGGTTTAGTTGTTTTTACGACAAAATGATTCATCATTATCATAATCAGCCTATAGAGCACAACTGCTGGATATAGGCCTCTCTCCTAGAATGCTACGATGACTGGTTTTGAGCCGCCTCCATCCACCGACTTCCTGCGACGTGTATATAAGTCTTTAGTCCTACGAGTGCAGGGCCTTCCTAAAATCATTATAAATAAATAAATGCTAGACATTTCACATTCCTTCGTTGCAGGCGAACCTTCGCCCGCCGCGCGTGCATTACAACGTGTTATCAATTTGAATCTTGGCTTTATTTTAACAAAAAATAGAGCAATGTATGTAGACCCGTGCCGGCCCTTCATTCTTCCACGTAAACAAGAACCGGTGACGCAGGCCCGAATTATGCATGAGCACGTTACCTGCCCGATCCAATTGGAGGATAACGCGGCCTTAGCGACTTGGACGGCCTACATCATATAGGGATGACTCTAGACTTGATTCAGTGTTTTTTTTTATACAACTTGGTAAGCAAACAAGTTTACGGCCCACCTGATGGTAAGCAGCTACCGTAGCCTATGGACGCCTGCAACACCAAAGGCATAACACGCGCGCTGCCGACCCTGAGAGATGAAGATGAAAAGTCTCATGTGCCTGTAATTTCACCGGCACCCGTACCCTACAAACCGAAACACAGCAATGCGAGCACTACTGCTTGGCGGCAGAAATAGGTACGGTGGTAGTACTTCCCCGGACGAACTCTTTCACAAGAAGTTCTACTACTAACAAAAATTGATATTTTTATGCAGTTCAAAGTCTATCTCTTTACCATATTTAATCAAAATCGGTTTAATTATTATTAGTGTAATTGAGTAACAAGCAAAAAAACATCCGAATCTATGCAATTTTTTAATTAGGACCATATTAGTACCGTGATGTGTCTGGCCTAAGAATAGACCCCTCCTCCTCCCGTGGATGTAGTAAAAGCCTTACGGATTACACCAGGGGATGGGCAGGAGCATCCATCTGAGTACTTAACACCAAACTGCGATCACCAATCCGCCTGCCAAGCGTGGGTGATTATGGCAAATCCCACCATTGCATTATATGGGGGAGGCTTCGTTTAGCAGTGGACGTCTAAAGCCTGTAGAAAAGACCATCTTAGTTTGTTTAATTTGTTGTTACTTTCAGAAAACGTATAATAATGCTCTTTTTGGCATAGTGAAGATAAAGTTTTGTATATATTAAATTTTTTCAAATGATATCCGGAAAATAATATTTTTCTCTGTAGTTGGTTAAAACATCTTACAAATTTTTGAAATCATGAAGTCTACTGTGCAGTTTTTAGACAAAAATGGCTGGTTGTTGATACCCAGACGTGCAAATGTACATGCTCCTTAGGGACGCAGTGACTCGTAGTTTTCTTGAGCTATCTCATGTTTTTGTCCCTTTCTGGGGAAGGTCTACATGTCTATTACATAGACGAAAAAATACTCTTCTTTTCCAAAAGGTATTCAACGATCATGTAGCATAATGCTGCAAAGGCTTTCTTCAGCCTTTTTCAGCTTACACTGTTCTACGAAAATCCAACATCAATTTGCAGCCCCATTTCGTAGTAACAACACATAATAATTTCCCTGGATTTGCACTACGCGAGAATTTAATCCAAAATCTATAACGCTAGAACTACTATCTGTGCGGAGAATTATTTGGTAACCTCAGCTTCCCGGCGAGTGTATCGAACGAGTAATTTTTGCACATACATCGCTGGCTACACACAGGATGTTTAATATTAATTGTAGGAAAAAGGAGCAATGGCTGGATAGCTAGGGAGAGTAGCACAGAGATGTGTGGTTGTGTAGGCCCTAGGATGGGGTCCACAATGCACGTTGTTTATCCGGCAGGGTGCGGGGGAGGGGTGAGGAGCGCGGGCGGCGGGGCTCGCGGCCGGGCCCAGTCCATCGCCGCTGCCTGCCGCTACCGCCCGTGACGCGAAGTGATCCCCTCTCACCCCGACCTTCAGCGAAAGAACGAGACGTCTATATCAAGTAAGTTTACAGTCTCACCTACCTATCATCACCTGTTCTGTTATGTGATTGCTCATTACCAACAGGTCAGGATCGGTCGCGGAAGTGATTGATTAAGATTTAAGGTTTCACGGTCAAGGCAAGGTCTTAGAACGCAGCGCGCTACGGCCGCGCTGTCATTTTGCCATAACTGTCCTGAAAGCCTGACCTTGTACGAACCATGAATTCTTTGTTTCTGCCTCTAAGTGCTTTAGTTTTTTTTATTCTACGCTATTCTTTCGTTTAGCCTCCGGAGTAACAATAGATACGTGAAACTCTAGCTACGTATTTACGTGTGAGTAAAGTGCCGAGAAATGAGAGAAAATTGTCTTTTAGTCAAAGAAGGAACTGCGCAAAAGCGTGGCTTGAGTAAAGTTACAACTACTACGACAGACGGTTATCATAACATAGGAAAATCATAATAAGGCCCTGCAGCTAACGCCTTTGATGCGTTACTTTCAAACGCCAACGAATTATTTTATTACCACACAGCTATTACAAAAGGTTTAAAGATACAAAACGGCCTTTTTACAAATCGGCTGCATGTTAAAAAAGATTATTTTTATGTAGGTATTGCAACTGGGTTAGTTATCTTAAAATATACTTTTAAAAATAAAACAGAAATCAATTTTAAATATTATATGCAAGTTGCCAGAACATATTTACTCACACTGAAAGGCATCATATTTTTTTTTGTTATTATCCTGACTATAGATATAAATTCGCTAAAAAATACATGTTCTCTGCTTGGGAAGCTGCTACGCAGTTTCGTAGCGCTAACATACTTAGCATACTACGTGCAAGTAAACAAAGACGTTAAGAAAACTACGACAGAGTGCTACGAATATCGGAAAGTGGTGACCGTAGCACATAACATAACGACTTACTGAAAGAAACACTCATAAGAAACACTCGAATAATGGATTAATGTGTTGTGGTTAATGATAGAAATGAATAAAAAAGATTCACTTTTCAAATTGACTGTATTTATTTTGTTTGGTGATAGAATGGCGATCAAACGAACAACTTTTGTTGATAATAAGGATGCTGTATATCAGTGATAAGATCAAGTATTTTTCCTGATTTTAATTTGCAACAAAATATCAAACGGAACAGGAGTAATTTTAGTTTATAAGGCGATTCAAAATGATCATTGTGATTTGAATGAATAAATTATTTTTGATTTGATTTGATTATCTGCTCAATGTATAATTCCGTATTAATATCACAAAGACTATTGAAATGTCATTCTAACTGCATCATTACCTGACAAAGGACACGGCATACACTCTAAAATAGTCCACTCGAAATATTTTTTATTATTGTACACATCGCTAGAACATTCACGTAACTGAAAATTTAGCCTACTACATAGTTCATCATGACTTGAAATGCTAACAGCATAACAGTCAGTTACTAAAAAAAACATAAACTGTCCCCAATATTAATAATCCAAACTGAATTTTCACTGGATTCATAGTTACTGGGTTCAGGCGTAGTTTCTTCCGGTGTACGTGACCGAAATACAGCATGTATGCTGGAATATACATTGTAGTATACTATACTGTACGCCGGTTTAGAAAGCGCTCGTTAAGCGAATTGTTACGGGATCGACCGGGGTCTCGGGAAATTCATGCTTGTGTGTATTATTTACTATATGAAAGTGTTATCAGGTCTTCTTATGTTGAAGTTTATTTAAAACTTAACGTAAAGACAAGCATTTTCAGTGTGGGTACAACAAAACCTACAACTTAAAGCATAGTCGTCTTTCTACTTAACACACTTTTACCGCTCTAATGAGGTGAAAAGCGGAGGGGGGAATTTTTTTTTAGCTACTATCCATTTAATTAACCCTCGCGACGGTAGCAGGATGCTTCAAAAAGAAAATAGATTATATAGATGATAAACTCTTTACACACCAAATAAAAATACAAAAGAAAGAAAGGAAACAAGGATATAAGAAGAAAGGAAACATTAATAAAAACAAACAAAACGTCCAAAAAGCAATCTCTTCCAGACACCCTTTAGAAGTGTTTAACCTCAAGTGTTGAATGTATAAGGAAATACTAGGACCTCACGGTCCCCTAACCATTCAAATATAATTTTTCATTTGGATCTATCCGGCCCATCCAACATGGCGAGGACAAATAAATTTGGCTACCACTAGTTTGAAAGCGGTTGTATAGCCCTTTTGATTAAAATTGTGAATAAATTATTTTGAGCAGATATGCCTATTGTACTTGCCCAAAACGGGTTTACTCGGTGTATATACACCAAAGTAGCTCAGCCCTTTCGCTGGCTCATACTGATCCATTTTGGTGGAGATTTAGAGTTCTCGAATAGTTTAAAGATACCTATAAGTTCTTTACCTCCTTTAAGTTTCTTGACCTCCGTGGTGCAGCGGGCGAGTAGCTGGCTGAGACGCAAGAGGTGCGGGTTTCATACCGCATGATCTGCAAATATTTATTCCTGATCTGGGTGTTATAGTACCATGGTACTGAATACCCACGACACAGGAAATCCTAGTGTGGGATCAGGACTGTGATGTACGTGACTGTTGGGTATTATGTTTATGTATGTTTAATTTTTTACTTGGATGGACTCTTGTCCTCCCGTTGATGGCGTGCACATCAAGTGCACAAACAAAACATTGGATTGCTAAAACTTCGCTTAAGAACTTAACATATCTCCAGTTCACAGATAGCTTTGGCCTACCTGGGCTGCAAGTACCTACGTAGGACTCGATTCGATAAATTACGGGACAATATAGAGGTAATAGTCCCGTTTTGTCGAACTTTAATGTCAAATTTATCGAATCGAGTCCTACGTACTTGCACTGCAGGTTTCATAACACAGAAGCTATTTCAAGCTATGTGGTATTATGTTTATGCATTTGTCATCGGAACGATCTGCAATTAGTTTCCTGTCAAAGCAATAAATCACCAACTGACCTCAAGCAAATATACATCTTTATAGTGACTGTAGTACTAGTACTATCAGTTGTTTAGTTAAAGACTTTTTCACACACAGACGACTAGAGTCAGGAATATGAACAGATCATAATTTTACTTTAAGTCCGTAAACTGTTCACAACATCTTGGGTCCCAATCTCTAACTCTGTATTTTAGAACGCGATATCACAAAAAAACACTGCTTTCTAACGTCTGTGGATAAACCTTTAGATGCGTAGTAAAGTGGTTACTATATCTGACTTTGTTTGAACTCCTCTACATGTTTTGAAGTCCGTTCACGTCACTGAAAATGCACCGATGTGTGCGGAAATAAAGGTCCCTGACCCCTGGGAACTAAACTACTCCTCAACAACTAAGTGAAACTTTTAGATTCCCGGATCAAAGAATGTAACTCAATTTATTTTCTTGAAAAACAATGCAAAAGTTAATTAATTTCCGAAGAAACTTCATTTATCAGGAAAGTTCCGTTATTGGAAACGATTGCTTATCTTTTGAAGTATTCTCATTATGCTTCGGCTTAGGGGTGCAGAGTTAAATGCAGATAACATTGTAAGTTTTGCTGAATTAATGACATAACGATGTAATATTAAACGTAACATTAAAACAGCGCCAAGCCAAAACATGAATTCTACTTTTTAAAAAAAGAATTCAAAGCAGTTACTCAAGTAAAACTTATTTTAGGAAACTGCATAAATAAGGTACGTAAGATGGAATGTTAGCAAAGTGGCGCGAAATACAAATGTTATTATGTTTTTTGCTCTTTACAGCTCATTAAACACATCTAAAATCATCTATTTTTTTTTAATAAATAAATAAATAAATCTTAAGATAGCAGATACTGATTTTGCGGGAATCAGGAGACCTAACACACATATTTTAATTGATAAGTATCTCATAAATATCAATAGTTTAGCTACGGACATAGGACATAGGCCTCTCCCATAGAATGCCACGACAAGTGGGTCATCTCAATTTTAAGCAAGAGGTCCATGTATCATCATTTTAATATTCCCACAGCTCTGACTCGGCAAGATGAAACTAGTATGTATTTTAAGAATGCAAAAACTCTGTAGCTCTTCCGTGGATTCGAACCCACAAATCTATGATCAGTTAGGCGGGTACGGTCACTCACTGGGCTACCGGCTCAGAGTTTATTAACTTGAGCAGTCAGCTGTGCGTGCGTGGGAGGGCATCGAAATAGCGCCGCGACTACGTGGGCGTTCAAGGTTCAGGACTATGCAAATAAACTGTACCCCGTAGTAATGTTTATGTGTTAGTAACGTAAAGAGGCGTGTACTTTACTGTTGTTTGTATCTAAGTAACTCACAGAAGAAACAATTATAATCGTTCGTGAATTACGGTGTTTTAATTTGAGAAGCGTTGGGCTAAATATACAAGAAATGTTTTGAAAGCTACGTTTTCAATTTTTAGAGCCAAAAAAGGTTTGGATAAACACAAAAACTAAGGCTATGTAAGCAGAATTGAATTTAATTCGGGTTATGGATGTTTGTCGTCACTATATAGGCCTGAGTGGAAATACATAATTGAAAGCGACGATAACAGCTTGTAACAGTAGTGCTAGATACCCACTGTAGGGCACGATAATAGCAAAATATTGAAATAGCTAAAACGAATTAACGTATCTGGCTGAGATGCAAGAGGTTACGGTCGTATTTCCTGATACCCACGAGAATCCTAGTGTGGGATCAAGACTACGTATGTGATTGTTGGGTGTTATGTCGTCTCAATAGGCCTGAGTGGAAAATGTGGAAATACATTATTAGCAAAACGATAATAACAGATAGTGTCGGTAGTGCTAGAAACCCGCTGCAGGGAATATAGCTAAAACGATTATAAATAAATCATCAGGCAACTGACCCACGGTTAATATTAGTTACTGAACTTACTAAATGTACAAAATAAATGTAGTTTCTACCAAAATTCAAGCTTCTTAGTGCTACTTTCTTCATTTGACCTTTAGATTCCGTGAGCCAGCACGATACATCATCCAAAGATAGTTGGCACTAGCTTCAATTTATTTTTTCAATGGTTGGTAACATTATAGTATCTTCAAGGACGAGGCCATTCGAAATCCCTTTTTTGATTATATTTAATACTACCTAAAAATAGACCCTCTCGTCTCCTCCCGTGAATGTCGTAAAAGAAGTGATTACACCAGGGATGGGCAGCAGCATCCACCTGAGTAATCAATACCTATACTGCGATAGCCAATCAGCCTGCCAAGTCTTGTGATTATGGCAAATCCCCCTATTGTATACAACGGTGGTATTGTGGTCACGTCCAGCATTGGACGTACACAGGCTGTTTATGATGATAATGATTATTTATTTTGACACTTCTGTCCATACCACGCTAGCTTTCATAATCTACTCATCAACTTTTCGGTACCAAACACTACAAAAGCTGTTGAAAGTCTAATCCTACCTGCGTAAGGGATTTCATGGGGTATTTTAATGTCTTATAGCCCCTAAGTCCAAGGTAGCGCGACTCCCGGGCACCGCACTGCGGTTGGCTGCGGCAGGATTGATACGGGCAATGGGGTGTTTACCTGACAAATAACCAGAATAATGGCATAAGTTAGGCTGTTTTCGTGAATTTTCATAAACTTTAACCAGATAATGAACGGTTTTTACTTAAACTTATAAAAATTAGTTTCAAAGTTTGACGACATTGCTTCTTTTCGATGCGGTTGTATTTGAGAGATGGCTTTTAGGTTTTGTGGGCTGTCATAATCACTACGCTTGGCAGGCGAGTTGGGGATCACAGTAATGGTGTTCAGTATACAGGCAGATGCTGCTGCCCAACCCCTGGTGTCGCTTAGTTAGCTTTTACGACATTAACGAGAGGAGACGTACGGCTCTATTTGTAGGCCGGACACATTACGGCAACAGCAGTTGAAAGCAAATAGCGCTTTTACTGTTATATTTGCGCGAAAGTTAGGTATGGTAGACCAATGCCGGTTGGCATATATCACATCCTTTTGAAGGCATGCGATATGTATCATCCTATGTCTTTTGTACCCTAGAGGACATGCCTGTTTGCTCCCGATGGTTTTAATCTACGCATACATTTTTCGAGAGATACCTAATAATATCTATAAATGCACGTATGGGATTCAAACCTACAAATTCCCTTCCACTGGGCCAATACGGCTCAAGGATTCAGGCCAAAGCACACCGGATGCGTATGCAGCACGTAACGTAGACATGCGCATACGGGTAACGCATACGTCCACGCTTACGCGTTAGTTTGGTGTGACGTCCAACGGAAAATGTCATTGAATATAACGTCATCACTGCCGCGTTGATGTTCCGCTCTGCGTAGGGTCCACCGTCTGTTTGTCTCATGGGAGCTGCAATGCGTAACTGCACGCGTTTCGTCTACGTCCAAGTGCACGTTACGCAAGTGGTGTGCCATGTCTCATACAGTTCCATACATTACAACGTAATGGTACGTCGACCTGCACATCTACGCGTACGCAGCCGGTGTGCTGTGGCCTTAATCCAACTTAATATCAGCTTATAACCTCCTGTATGTCACGGACGTAAGTAGGTACTTAAACGTTAAGTTTCCTTCAAGTTTATTATCGATTAAATTCTTGTTATCGTTGCTGTCAATTATATTATAAGGTCAGGATAATGCTTTTAATGTTAATCAAAGCGGCCTTGGGGGTGAAATAATAATATATTTATATTTTATAACAAAATATTATGCTGTTCTGTCACCTCGACAGCCTTACCGGCTGGTAAGGCAACCTACCAGCCGGTAAGGCTGTCGAGGGTAGGGTAACCTAGGTAGCCACTTGCCATTTTCACAGATTTTGTGTAAGATTGACTCTATACAAATTTAATAACAAAAATGCAAAATAACCAATTTCCAAGGGCGTGCAAGAGGTTCTCCAATAAATAAATAAAACCGATAGCGTTCTACATACATACATAAATACACGCCTTTTTCCCCGAAGGAGTAGGCAGAGCCTCAAAGGGCCTAGTCTTTTCGCCTTAGGTTGCACAGTCGCAGGAATATAGACGTGACTAGTGGTGAGCTCATTCCCACCATTGCTTTCCACGACCAACTCGGCTAACATTTTCTTCCCGTAATAACACACACCTAAATAAGCCAGCAGCCAGGCTATGACAGACAGACATCTGACCAACGGAACCTATAATTGGTTCCGTAGCTACCCTTGAGGTACGGAACCCTAAAAATACTTGTAACTGGCAATCGAGATGGCAAATTAAAAAAAAAACAGTGGTACTTGTTTTGAATAAAGTCCCGATCAATCGTCATATCATTCTGTGTCAGTATGATTGTAATACCACTTATCAGTAATAACATCCTCATTCAGATCATGTGCATTGAGTTGTTTGTAACAAGACTTATTGTTTCATAGAAATGGCACTAGGACTTCATATCATTGCCTACATTATTACAAATTACATGAAATTAATATATCCTATACACTTATTGTTAGATAACTTTTCATTTAAAAAAACAGACTTCCGCCATTGTGTTAGAATAAATAATAGGATGAAAAAAAATGAAAGAACCATAGTGGTGAAAGGATAATGATACTTTCTGAATGCAAATGCTTGGTTTGTTGCTGAAAATATCAAAATCGCCATATGTATGCCTACAATATTTGAGGTGTTCCCTCAATCTCATGGATTCCATCATCAGAACTGGGTTTTGATAAAAATGGGACCAATCTGGAAGTATATCTATTCAAAAAAAAAAAAAATTTCAAATCGGTTCATAAACGCCGGAGATAGGAAGGAGGTAACAAACATTAAAAAAAAAAAAACAATCGAATTTAGAACCTCCTCCTTTTTGTGAAGTCGGTTAAAAATAGTGATTATCGTTGGGGAATAAAGGTTCTAGTGGCGACCACAGGCCGGACGACGCGGTAGAGGAAGACCCTCCAATCGATGGACTAAAGACATTATAAACGTCGCAGTAAGTCGGTGGATGGAGGCGGCTCAAGACCGTTCGTCGTGGCATTCTAAAGGGAGGCCTATTTCCAGCAGTGAACTTTTACAGGCTGATGATGATGATGAAACTTATTGTTAGTAAAATCATTATCATCATAGACGTCTACTGCTAGACGAGTCCTTTCCATAGAATGCAATAGATCATGCCAAATCCCATGATCATGACCACCTTGGCAAGCGGATTAGTGATTGCAGTGTTAGTGTTAAGTACTCAGGTGGATGCTGCTGCCCATCCAAAATCAAAGTGAAAGTTAAAAGTATTATATCCATTGAAATCACAAGGATCATTTTCAATTGTCTCATAAATTAAAATGACTCCTGTTCCAACGCGATCAAGCCTAGAAGAATCAGAGCAACAAACACAAAGGTGGGAAAGCGCCTTGATAACAAGAAGCTGATACATAGAAAAAGAGAACTTAAAAACCTTAACCTTAACTGAGTTATTTAAATTACATATTAATTCAAATAACTAGTACATAAATAAGTTCAGGACATTTTAGAACTAAATTATACAATCCTAACTATATAGAAGTAGAAATTAGAAGCGTAGCGGGCGTGGGTTCGAACCTCGCCAGACGAAACTTTTTGCTTGTTTGACTTCTAACAAAGTAAAAGTAGTGTTTAAATTATTGACCCAAAAAGTGTAATAAGTATAATGAGCGCTCTATGTTTGAATTACTGCTCAGATTTTCTTTTTAATTTCTCTTCTAACGAGGCAAGCCGCGAAGATTTTTATTAGTCCGGAAATTAAGCGCTGGCTGGAGTTAAGTGGGCCGAGAAGTTGGACGCTCGGGTACTCGCCGACCTAGGTACAGGAAATTGACAATAGTTGCGGTATAATGTAGAATAAACAGAATTTCGTAAAGATTCTCTTTAGTAAGTTATAAAGAAGAGGGTACTTAGAGAAAGTAGATTTGCTAAGGATGCTTTGCTATTTTATCTGTAAATATTTAATGCACGGGCCGTAGCCAGGTTTTAGTATCTTGGGGTTTCAAGAAAATAAAACAAAAAAATGTATACGAAATGTTATTTAAAATTCATGTAAAAAAACTTTCGCCCTCAGCGAGCGAACGCTTTATTGTTTTGGAGCAGAGCGAGCCGTGAAAATTTTGTATTTAAGAAGTGTGAATAGCCAAATTTTTTCACTCAAACATATTTTTTATCGGTTCATATTAATGTAATAATCCTCGCCTCTCCTTATTTTAATATGATAATAATGCGTTCCGTGTCATTCTTGTAATTTTGGCACAAATAAATGTTTTTTCTTTCTTTCTTTCTTTCTTTAATGTAACATTTTGAATATTTCGGGGGGTTTGAACCTCCAAAACCCCCAAAAACCTGACTACGCCCATGATCTCATGTCGATTAAAAGTTAGTGCAAGTATGAATCGTCTGTCAATAAATGATAACGAATATCGTTTATTACGTGCGTGGTATTATTACGTCATCTGCCATTCATTAATTAAATCAAGAGCTTAGTCACATTTTGGAATCGGAACTTCGCAAAATAAGACCCTCATTATCATCATCAGCCTGTCATAAAAGAGCTGATAGAATGCCACGACGTACGGTCTTAAGCCAACTGCATCCACCGACTTCCGACCGCGACCTGTATATGAGGCTGAAAAGCAGTTTTTCTACGCTGTGTTTCTTTGTGGGTGTTTCGCGGCCGTGGTCTCATTGGATCTGTTACGGTGACCTAATAACACGCTATTAGGGTACACACACACTTGACGAAAATGGAGCAGGCTTTTTGTTCAGACTGTTGTGTAACATTTTAGAAAGTTTTTCAGCGATGGCGATTTTGAAGCTTTTTATACTATACTAGCTGACCCGTGCGTGACTTCGTCCGTGTGGAAGAAGATAATGCGGCTGCAGTGAAACAAACAAACCCCTAAAAACCCCTAAAAACTCCTACAATCTCCTTTAACCCTGTTTTTAATTTTTTTTATTTTAAACTTGAGGTCCTGAAAATATTTCAATCTCATCAACTACACCGTGAAACTAACTTTTACTGTATCGAAATAGACTTAAACCGGACCAAAACGTAAAGTGTAATTTATTTCACATTGAAAAAGGTTTTTGTGTTTGTTTTCAGGAAAATTTCAGCAATCGCTGAAACATTTGTAATTAATTTCACATAAAGAATTTACATATGAAATTTCAAGCATCAACTACCAACCGTTTCCGAAGTACAGAGCATTTTTGGTTTACATTAAAAGTCCTTTTTGGACACCTTAGAGGGCGAACTTTCCAAATTCCTTTCTTAGTACACACCTACATTCTAAAAGGAACACACCCTCCAAATTTTATGTCTCTACAACCAGCGGTTTAGGCTGTGCGTTGTCACTCGGTTAGTCAGCCAGTCAGGACTTTGCCTTTTATTATATTAGAAGAAGATGGCCGTCTAAATAAGAGAATGAAACACTAGTATTCAATTATGCAATAAAGAGCATTCTTTGTAAGCAGGTAGGTACTTATTAATGAACTCAGATGCGTTTAGCACGCTTGCGGTAACAAAATAGCCCATTCTGCCGCTCGGGAAAAAGTCTACGAAAGTGTGCGAACGGCCTATTTCATAGCAGCCAGTCATAAAATAGGTAAGTGAGCACTTAAAATCAGAAATAAATCACGACTAAAGCGACTGCTGGCCTATTTTCTTTACTAAGATCATTATCATGATCATTAACGCCAATCCGTTCCGTAGCGTTGTCAGTTTGCGCTTAACCCATTTTAATTTTATTTCAGTGTATTTGATTATTGTGTAATTTTGGTGGCATTTTAACCGGTGTAGTTTATTTAGGGAGGAATTATGTAAATTATGGAGGGAATTGAAATTATAAGTGTATTGCTTTTCAAACGGGTAGAAATTTTAACAATTTAGTAAAACTGCCACCGCTTTTACTAGAATATAACTTGACTGAGACTTTTGACGACCTCCGTGGTGCAGTGGACGAGTAGCCGGCTGAGACGCAAGAGGTGCGGGTTCGTTTCCCACTGCGGGACAAATGTTTACATGATCTGCAAATATTTGTTCCGGGTCTGGGTGTTGTGGTACCATGGTACCTATTCGTAGTTCTTGATACCCACGACACAGGGAAACCTATGTAAATGTTGGGTGTTATATGTTTAGTTTATGACTGGACCCAATTTTATAATAACTTTTCATTTAAAAAACCGACTTCCGCCATAGTATACGACTAAATATTTGGATGAAAAAAAAATGATGAAAGAACCATAGTGGTGAAAGGATTATGCTACTTTTTGAATGCAAATGCTTGGTTTGTTGCTGAAAATATCAAAATCGCCATATGTATGCCTACAATATTTGAGGAGTTCCCTCAATTCCTCATGGATTCCATCATCAGAACTGGATTTTGAAAAAAATGGGACCAATCTGGAAGTATATCTATTCAAATAAAAAAAGAATTTTCCAAATCGCCGGAGATACTTATGCGGTAACAAACAAAAAATAATAATAATAATACAACCGAATTGAGAACCTCCTCCTTTTTGGGAAGTCGGTTAAAAATAATATACCTACTTGACATTGGCATAATAGATTAGACTTTCCTCAAAGGCCAAAGAAAAGGAAACCTATAAGTAAATGTAACTAACATAGAACAAAGCATAAAACAAACACTTTACACTAGTAACATTACTATTCCTTCCAGCAACTCTCTTGGGTTTAGCTGACAGCTGTACCAGCTCCAGATTACTACATGACAAGTTTCTCCGACCCCTTGAATCACACTTTTGCAATTTCATATCAATGATTCAACACGTACTCTTTCTATGTGCTAGCTACATCTATTTTTATAACAACGGGACGGGTAAAGCAAAAAACAAAATAATAAATCAGATATGCGTCTTCTCTCGAACCACGCATAGTCTAGGGTTCCAAAGTTTAATCAAAACAAGACTAGATGTCACCACTAACGCAACATAGTTAAGAACACGCTATGGGTTTTATTCCTTGGTTGGAGAACTCTCGTAAGGCCCCTCTGCAAATGGTTGTAGATTTTTTTATATATTTGCATAGAGATCATGCCCAAACGACTAACAATCTGTGAAAATTTCAACTGGCTACCTGGCTGTTCCATTAATTTGAGATACTATGTTATTGATAAAGAATTGATCCTTGTAATTTACTCTTTTGATCGCTATCATAAAATTACAGAATGTATTTTTTTTTGTAATATAGCGTGTTCGATTCCAAGCTTTGGGAAGTGAATTATTTAATATCCTTGAATGCAGTATTGCTGACTTTGAAAAACTACTTCAATATTTAAAGTACTTGCCCTCCATGTAGCATGGACGTGGGACACACTATAATTACTTAATATCGATTATGCCTAGACTGGTAGGCCTGGTCTAAACACATACTTAAACTAAAATTTGTAATAAGGCCGTATAGGTTTGATATCACTGACACGTGTCGGCCCCACTCCGTCCTCGTCCCGTTGCAGTGTGAACATAGCTTGTAGTAAGCCGCTCGTAAAGATGTCACTTGCCAACGGCCGGAGGGTTGAACACGGATACGATTTGGTGAATTTGCAGCGTGACGCACTTTGTAAAGATTACTCTTGATTTTGTTTTGGATTGATGGCAATCATGACGCAGTTTATTTTTTATTGACATGGAGGACCTACACACGAAGGCAAAAATAGGTATCTATGGTGGTAGTACTTCCCGGGACAACCTCTTTTACCAAAAAGCTCTACGACATCTGTTCAATGAAACCCGTCGTAGGATTTAAGGGCAGCTAAATAAATAAATAAATGCTGGACATTTCACACAACATTATCTAGCCCCAAGCTAAGCAGAGCTTGTGTTATAGGTACTAGATAACTGATATACTTAATACTATATAACATTTAGTACATAGATAGATATTTTTTTTATTATACATAGAAAAATACCCAGAATACCATCTCATCATCTGCAGCCACCTGCGTCGCAGGCGAACCTTCGCCCGCCGCGCCACAGAGGTCGTCAAATAAAAAAAAAAAATGAGCACAGCTTAATAACCTAATTTTTATACTACTTGGCAAGCAGACAAGCATACGGTTTACCTGATGGAAAGTAGTTACCGTAGCCTATGGACGCAGAGGCATCACACGCGCGCTGCCGACCCAGAGGCATAAAGATGAAAAGTCTCATGTGCCTGTAATTTCACCGGCACACAAACTCTTCAAACAGAAACACAGCAATGTGATCTCTTACCTCTTTTGGATGGCTGGAAATACAAAAACGCATCTGTTGCGTTTTGATCCTATTACAACTGTTACTATTTCTTTAGTTTAAAATACAACTGAATTGAGAACCTCCTCCTTTTTGGGAAGTCGGTTAAAAACCGACTTCCGCCATTGTATTCGACTAAATATTTGGATGACAAAAAATATATGAAAGAACCATAGTGGTGAAAGGATTATGATACTTTTTGAATGCAAATGCTTGGTTTGTTGCTGAAAATATCAAAATCGCCATAGGTATGCCTACAATATTTGAGGAGTTCCCTCAATTCCTCATGGATTCCATCATCAGAACTGGATTCTGAAAAAAATGGGACCAATCTGGAAGTATATCTATTCAAATAAAAAAAGAATTTTCCAAATCGGTTCATAAACGTCGGAGATATGGGGTAACAAACATAAAAAATAAAAAATACAACCGTATTGAGAACCTCCTCCTTTTTTGGGAAGTCGGTTAAAAATGCCGACAGAAAGAAACTAGTCCCTTATTATGGTTGTAATACGTAATCGGAACGTTATTTCACAATTTGGCCACGACGGCTCTCTTTCTGAACAGACTATTGCAATGTGATTGGATGTGATACGATGATTGACGACTTTTAACAAGTTTCTCTTTTTACCATATCGTGGGCACTTTATTGCTAATTAAGATGAGAAATTAAATATAGTAATGATGAATTACCTTTATTAGATAATAATCATGTTGGTTTATCCGAGCTAAGAATATACCCCTCCGTCTCCTAACCAGGGGATGAGCATTCATCTGAGTACTTAGCACCAATACTACGATTTCCAATCCGCCTGCCAAGCATGATAATTATGGGAAACCCTCTTGCATTCTATTGGGGAGGTCTCATATCAGTGGATGTCTATTGTCTACTGGCTGATGACGTTGTATTTATAATATCCAATAAGCCCATTCATAAACAGTATTATCCCCTAACTAAGTCAATAATTTCAAATTAGGGTTTGTCCGCTACACTAGCTGGCTATAATCACTTGATTTAAATGTATGATATTCGATCACGATTTATGTATTCTGTCGGTAAATTACCGACATGCATCAATATGCAATTATGCATAAAGGGGGCTGATCGCTTTCTAGATTCTCTTACTATCTCTTATTTTGTTTAGGCTGGTTAAATCAACAATTTATTTTTAAAAAAATCGGGGTGTGGCTGTGTCGTGTGTTTTACGTGAACACAACATTATGTGACGCAGCAAAACAACCTCAAAATAGCGTCGCTTCCCCTTCACCGCGCGCGATGTGTCACTGTTCTTGCTCAACGTAACGAATTCTTTGATCATTTAGTTATCGAGTGGTATAATTAAGCTTTGGATGTAAATGATAGATATTATATGACTGAAACACCAAACTGTATCCCACGATTTCCTTACCATCAGTTTTCTAGATTGCCTACCACTACGAAAGCAAATTTAATGACGTATTCACATCAATATAAGGATGTCAAGTCTGACCATTTGATTTGATGTTTGTGAATGTTAAATGTTTCAATTAAATGTTTGTGTGTATGATGCATTTATTTTTTCAATAAATCGGTACGAAAATAGATGTGATTTTTAAAATATTTTCTTTTTATAATCGCTCTTTTAATTTTGTACATAACATAACATTATACAAAACAGTCCCATATATAGTCCTGATCCCCACGCTAGGATTCCTTGTATCGTGGGTATCTACGAGTACCATAGTAGCATAACAACCAGACCCGAAACAAATATTTGCAGATCATGCAAATATTTGTCCCGCTGCGGGAATCGAACCCGCACCTCTTACATGTCAGCTGGCTACTCGCCCGCCACGCCACAGAGGTCGTCAAAACCTGTATAGTATAGATCTATAGAATAATTATGTACATTCAGAATACTGTATTGCTTCCAAAAATCGTATCGTATCGTATCGCTACGAAACTGCTACGCTCGTAGCTCAAAATATTTTTGGTAGTGGAAAAGTTAAGTAATGTTATTTTTCAGCAGAAATAGTAAATAAACCATTTTATTAGCTCTAGAATAATTACTAACAAGACTTTTTTCAAGTTTTTAATAGGACAGTTTCATGAAAGAAACCACTAGTATCTACATACATAATAGAATTAAAAAAGAATCACACGAAATCATGCAAAAATACTTCACTACGGCATACTGGTGATTATCTGCAAGGTGGTGCAGCCACAGGCAAGGACGTACTCAGGAGTTTACAGGGGGGGCAAGAAGGGGGGAGGGAGAAACATAATTTTTTGAGGAGTTGTCATTAATTTCAGCATTGGCACTTTATTTTTGTTTTTATTTTGATGTCCAAAAAGAAGGTTTAAAATGTTTGTCACAAAATATATTGAGTTGTTATTTTATGGTTTTAAATAAACTCCATATAAAATTTGTCATTTTCTCTTAAACTTTGTTTCTTGAGCACGTGTTCGCCATTATCACCACGCTTAGCAGGCGAATTTTGGTGATTGCAGAATTAGGGGTAAATACTCAGGTGGATGCTGCTATCCCCTTAGTCGGCTTGTACGAAATCTACAGGAGAAGAGAGAGGGGTCTATTCTTAAATAAATAAATAAATGCTGGACATTTTTACACAACATTATCTAGCCCCAAGCTAACCAGAGCTTGTGTTATGGGTACTAGATAACTGATATACTTAATACAATACATTAAATAGATAGATATTTTTTATTATACATAGAAAAATACCCAGAACACCCTGAACAAATATTTGCAGATCTTACAAATATTTGTTCCGAGGCGGGAATCGAACCTGCAACCTTCGCCCGCCGCGCCACAGTGGTCGTATTCTTAAGTCGAACACACCACGGCCGGACGTATAAATATTATGATTAAGCTATTTCTATATTAAAATGCAAACAGATGAAATATGACACCATTATTTACAGAAAAGTAACACCCAGGGCATAGTTTTACTCGATGGGAAACAAAACCAACGAGTAACTGTAACAGTGTTACTCGTTGGGAACGCTCCCAATATTATTAATAACACACTAATGTACAAAATGTAGTAAATTAAAATGAAACAATTGAAACAAGCTCTGTTATCTGAAGACCGTTGTATTTTTTTACGATTAAATTCAACCTATTATCTACTATCTATTTCTATTGTAACTCATGTCTAGAGCTGCCCCTGCTCTGGCTACGCCCCACAAGGTTGTTTTCCACTTATTATGTCAAATGCAGCCGGTACCAGGTCACTGAATCACTTGGCACTGAGCCACGGCGCAGGTGTTCCGTCTATGAAACTACACTTTTGGGTACAAGTTGAAATGTGAAAATAAGAATCCAAGAAAGACGAATGCACTTGATGTTGGAAATTTTGCTTCAATTATTTGGGTTGTTTATTTATTTGCTTCACATTTTTTTAAATCAAATCTGTTATTACTTTTTCATGTGATTATTTATATGTTTTATTTGTTATGATGACCAGTTTGGCGTGGCGGGCGAAGGTTCGCCTGCGACGCAGGAGGTTGCGGGTTCGATTCCCGCCTCGGAACAAATATTTGTACGATCTGCAGATATTTGTTCAGGGTGATCTGTATAATAAAAAATTATATCTATGCATAATGTATTGTATTAAGTAGGTATATCAGTTATCTAGTACCCATAACACAAGCTCTGCTTAGCTTGGGGGTAGATAATGTTGTGTGAAACGTCCAGCATTTACTTATTTATTTCATGTACAGGGCTTGTCTTAAGCTTTTAAGAGCACTTATTGTCCATATAATGGTAGCACATAGCTGGAAATATTCAATTTTGGGCGTTGTTACTTAATGTACAATAAAAGTTTTACGCAGTCAAAAACGTGGGGTTAAAAATTCCACAAATTTTCAAATAAATAAATGCTGGACATTTCACTCAACATTATCTAGCCCCAAGCTAAGCAGAGCTTGTATTATGGGTACTAGATAACTGATATACTTAATACAGTAACATTACATAGATAGATATTTTTTTTGTTATATATAGAAAATACCCAGATCACCCTGAACAAATATATGCAGATCTTAAAAATATTTGCTCCGAGGCGGGAATCGGACCCGCAACCTCCGGCATCGTAGGCGAACCTTCGCCCCCCGTGCCACAGAGGTCATCTATGGAGATAAAAACTTAAGGAAAGATTGTAGATTCTAACCAAACTGACTAAGATCGTACGTTCCACAACCTGGTTTGCACCGAGGCCATATTCAGACAGAGCGTCTAACTATAAGTTTATTAGGACATTCTTATGCAGAACTGTCCAATAAATTTAGCTTTATCTGTCGGTTATCGCGGTGAGTTGAACCTAGCACGATACTGAAAGGTCGGGAGGTTAGGCTCTGTTCAGACTATCAAGACTTACTGAACATGTCAGTGCGTTCTTAGTATCAAGAAAAATATTTTTAACTGATAACTGGGTTTGATACATGTATTTGTTTCATTGCCAACGCAGTTTGTCTGTCCAAATTTTGAGGGTGAGTAATTGTTTTATACAAACTTTCATCATCATCATCACCAGCCTTTAGACGTCCACTGCTAGACGAGGCCTCCCTCATAAATACAATGGGGGATTGCCATAATCACCACGCTTGACAGGCAGATTGGCAATCGAAGTATGTCCGGTTGAGTATTCAGGTAGATGCAACTGCTCATCCTCACCAATGTTCCATGATGTTCATCATCCAAACATACTATATGTGATAACACGACAATTATGGATTTTCATACTAACATTGCCGGCGTTGCCTAGGTCAGCATCGATTTATCTCGAAAAGAGTTCTCTAAATAATGTATCAATAAGTATGTTTGAGAATACGTATTTTTACGCACATGACATAAAATAAATAGGTATCTGCTTATACTTACGCTCTCAGCATGATCAATTGATCACTCAATTGAGTGTAAGAAGAAACCGGCAACGCTTTTTGATCCAAACACCGCCAATTTAAAAGCAGTGATGTGCACCAATGAGTTTCACGACTTCCTTGTCACTAAATTTGCTTGCGACCTAAAGAATTGCACTCTTAGGCTTTCATACCGTTATACGCGACATCTAGTTATGAATTTAGTAAACAACTAGTTTATGAAGTGCCAGATTAACATGATGGATAACCGATGATAACGTTACTTTTTTACACGTTAAAAACGTAACGTAACGTTTGTTTTTTGTTAC
Source organism: Epirrita christyi (assembly GCA_951392215.1). Classification (NCBI taxonomy): domain Eukaryota; kingdom Metazoa; phylum Arthropoda; class Insecta; order Lepidoptera; family Geometridae; genus Epirrita; species Epirrita christyi. The sequence goes on along the minus strand of OX595837.1, from coordinate 14,666,551 downwards.
GTATTTTTTAAAAATATTTTTGTTGTTATTTTTCTGTTGGTACATTGTGCTTGACTATTTTTAACCGACTTCACAAAAAGGAGGACGTTCTCAATTCCGTTGTATTACATTTTTTTTAATGTTTGTTACTTCATATCTCCGTCGTTTATAAACCGATTTGGAAAATTATTTTTTTATTTGAATAGATATACTTCCAGATTGGTCTAATTTTTTTCTAAACCCAGTTCTGATGATGGAATCCATGAGGGATTGAGGGGACTCCTCAAATGTTATAGGCATACATATAGCAATTTTGGTATTTTCAGCAACAAGTTATTGTTTGTATGCCTTTAGCAAATAAAAACATGCAGATAGTCGATGGCGGTTCAATGGCGGAAGTCGGTTTTTTAATGAAAAGTTATTAGAAAGGACAATTTGATTAAAAAAATAGTATTAATTTCAACTTGATATCATTATCCAAGTGTTGACCAAAAACCACCATCAAAGAACTGGTGAAGAAGTAATTATGTAGATAATTGATTGATCGTGATATTTTACATAGCAGCTTGACGGTGTGGATCGAGCCTAATTTTAAACTAGAGTATCGTTCGAGTATCAGTGCTTAAAATCTACACCAGTTTGGTATATAAGGCAAAGAGCTTATAAAATTGAAAGACAGTTCACTTTAAAATTATCAATATCTTATTTGTAAACTAAAATATCTGATGAGAAATTTCGAATAAAAAGCTGCCCCGGTGTTATCCTTTAATTGGCTTTTACGACATCAATGAGAGGAGACAGAGGGGTCTATTCTCAGGCCGAAAATAACACAGCCACGGTATTAACTACTCTCTGTTAAAACTTCCAATTGCAGCGAGTAACCATATCGTGTCACAAGAACGAAAACACTTACCCTCTTATTCATAATCATTTTTTAAACCTATTTTAGTTAAAATAGCTTTTGTCTTGTTTTGAAGTACCTATGCCATTTTACATCAGACAGAACAAAACAATAGTTATTTGTTATACAAGAGTGCAAAGTTGCTTTTTAACCGCCTGCTCAATTTTGATGACCGAGCAAGGGATTCTAAAATTCAAAAATTAGAATCCTGAGTGCTAGCGAGGGAATCAATAGAGCACGAGGTGAAAAATCTTTGCACTCGAGTGCAACACGTAACTTTTCATCCCACCTCAGCGAGGAAATGACAAACATTTACAATCACAAGATACTTTTGAGCATTTTTAACAGTTTCAGTCAATTCTGTTTGTCAAATAAACTTCCTCGTCGCTAGAATCACTCATTTTAGGGTTTTCAAGTCTCTTGTTTTTAACCTAAGGTTTTTACAATATGACGTGAAAAAAAAATGGCGCGCGTAAAGCAAATGAAAAAAGAAGTACTACACCAAGAAGGTTCCGAGTTTGAGTTTTTAACAAATTAAAAAAGGTTTTATGATAAATTCGGCACCGGTATTCGGTAGAAGCAAAGCTATTTTAACGAAAATCGGTTTCAAAAATGATTATAAATAAGGCCCTAAGAAGAAAAAACAATATATTATGTTTCCTATTTAAGTTTGAAGGACTCCTAGTTTACTTCAAGCAGTCACCACCGTTTTATCGGGCAAGTAAACTAGGTGAAAATTAATAAAGCACTAGCGTGTGTTGTTTTAAACTTGTTTGTGAACGTTCAAAATATAATTTGAACAAAATACGATGAGCGGTCACGTCAAACCAAAATATAACATTACTGTCGGAAAATAGTGTTTCAACAAACTACAAAGGTACTTTGCATCTGTTGAAGTAACTTTCGACTGTGCTGCCCTACGTATAAAGGTTATTTTATTTGTGTGTGTAAAAATGCGTGGTCCGACGAAAATTGGTAGTTATGGACTAATGAAAGTTCACGCGAAGCTTTTGTAGGTGTGATTTATAAATGGACATTTTTCTTGTAATTTGTGTAATTTACGATTTTTCATTGCCACAAATTACATGATAATTAATGGTCCGATTCGAATTACTTTCAGGGTTACTCCGGGGTTAGATTGCTGGACCGAAACAGAGAACAACCTTATTTTCTGATAATGCCTTTTAGCGATTATTTCACGCTAAATTTGTGTCAGCGAACGAATGAACTTTGAATCGCAAAATGATCGCAAACAACTTTGTTATTCATTCAATATGAACCACATGAGGCCCTGATAACCTAAAATAACCTAACCTAAATTATTATTTATTTGTATATGTATTCTTATACACAGCGTTTATTTTTAGGCGTCTAGAAAACAATTGTGTCGTATCTATGACGCTCACTAATGTTAGAAGTCATCATCACCATCATCAGCCCTTAAAATTCCACTGCTGGACAAAGGCTCCTCCAGAATACCACAACGAACGGTCTTGAGCCGCCTCCATTCACCGATATCCTGCGAAGTTTATAATGTCTTTAGTCCATCGAGAGAAGAGCCTTTCTCTACTGAGTCGTCCGGTTTGTGGTCACCACTCGAGAACCTTTATTCCCCAACGGTTGTCAGACAACAGTTGTCGTTTCGGATGTTAGAAGTTGGGAGTAGGAGTATTTGTTGTTCAATAAATAGAGCGTGTGAAGTGTAACATGTTATCAGAGTGACTATGTTTTATTCTGTGCTCTGTAATTACTAGCTTTTTTAAACGTAACTTTTTAGTGACGTGACGTAGGAACTTTTGGGGAAGCCGTAGTTACCTACTCAATTAATTTGAACGTAGATATACATATACGTAGGTCTTCCTATACAGGGTGTTTTTTTTAAATGGGACAGTATGGGGATATCCGAATCCATAAGAGATACGGGAAAACTGTCTTTGGAACCATTTGCTCATTTTGTATGAAAATGATTTTGGCATAGTTATTTTTTTGGTCAAACATTTTTTTTATGCGTATCGACTCATTTTCATGTAAGGGTTGTTTTATTATATCGGAAGAAAAAAATCTGAGCAGCAGAAGTTAGTCAAATTTTATTAAATGTTTTCTCATACAAATTGTAAGTAATCTGGTACCTACGTTAATAAAACTATCGCAATAAATTTTCAAAATGGCCTCCCTCTTGCTATTTCCAGGTACGGGTACGTTTCAGGATACCTCTTGTGGCAAAGATTTTCTTATTAAAGTTTGACTAAGTTCTACAGCTCTGATTTTTCTCATATCACGAGATCATCAGAGCAGTAGAACAACATTCACCACACATCTTTGTCTAAGGCCACAAGAGGTATTCTGAAACGTACCCGTACCTGGAAACAGCTAGAGGGAGGCCATTTTGAAAATTTATTGCGATAGTTTTATTAACGTAGGTACCAGATTATTTACAAATTATATGATGAATTTGAATAACTTCTACTGCTCAGATTTTTTTCTTCCGATACAATGACACAATCCTTACATGAAACTGAGTCGATACGCATAAAAAAAAATTTGATCAAAACTACTCATTTTTATGGAGAACTCACGCTTGACCAAAAAAATAACTATGCCAAAATCATTTTCATACAAAATGGTTCCAAAGACAGTTTTCCCGTATCTCTTATGGATTCGGATATCCCCATACTGTCCCATTTAAAAAAAACACCCTGTATACCACAATGAACGGGTACAACTGGGGGCTTAGTACGGGGGTACAGTTAGGGGGTTTTGATAGTTTTCTAAATTATATGAAGTTTCGTTTCCATCCAATACATTTAGTGACAGCGTCCTTAGTTTTTTTCTCGTTTTCGCTAGGGGCGTTGCAAGTATATGTATGGAAGCAAACAAAATTTCATAATAGTTTCGTAAACTATCAAAACCCGTACTAAGCTCTCTGAAACTAAAGGAGCACTATCGATTTTCTGTCTATAACTTGTTATCTGTCTATATGTGTTTATTTGTTTGCGTAGCATTTATTATAATAGTATTATATTGATATCTATTACTTTATTTTTATCAAATTATTATAAGTATTCGGATTTAAAAAATCAAGTTATTTTATTTACGTAGTTTGTTTTTAACTCTTCTGTTCTGTTTTGTTATGTATTCTTTTTGCCTATAAGGTTGCCTAAGGGAAATTGCTTTCAACGATAAGGCCGCCCATTTTACTCTGCATATGTATTCTTTTATTGTTATAGTTTATTCTAGTTCTAGTTATATTAGTAGTTTTATAAAGTGTTAATCCATCTATCTAACATGTCTAAATAGAAGCTAAAAAGGTAGCCAATTTGGTTTATTTGACATGTCTACAATAATTCCTTTTAAATTTAAATTATCATTATTATTATGATTGGTCATTTATATTATCTACTTAATTTCATGATTCATTAACATAATCATTGTGTTGTACTATTATTTTGTGAATATAAAGATAAAGATAATTTTATTTGTTTTGAATATGGTAATTTTACATTGGTGGTTATAATTCACACGTCCAACATACTCAGTCATACATTATGACATACAAATAATTTCGTTCCCATAAGTAGGTACTAGAGTAAGTAGATACCTCAGAATAAGGACAAGCAAGGAAGATACATCTATTCCATGTCATAAAAAATATCATCAAAATAAAATCAATTAAAATCCTAGGTCACCATACAATTATTCTAATGTGTCATCTAAAAAGTCATGTATACTATAATAACATTTTTTAATTAATAATTGTTTTACATTAGCTTTAAATAACTTCTCATTAAGGTTTTTTAATGATTTGCAACAATGCTGTTTTGTAGCTGGGTTTATATAGTCTGTTTCCATCTCGTCTGTTCCGGACTGCAACGTCAGACATACGTGGAAACAGATTAGGATTATTTCTTACAAAGAATGCCATTTCACAAATATATAGGGACGGAAGTGTTAGAATTTTATATTTTAAGAATAGTGGCACGCAGCTATCGGTCATTTGCATTCTAAACATCGATCGAATGCACCGCTTTTGCATTTTAAAGATGATGTCTTTGTTGGTTGAGTTTCCTTAAAATATTTTCCGAAAATATTATATTATTGATTCTAATTTTATTTGTTGAACTCAAAATTGAAGCACCCTAACAGCGTTCATGTACCTACCTACAAATAAAGTATAGTAAGACCTAATGCTAACAGACAATGTACTATATGAAAGAAATAAATTAAATATGAAGTTGAAAATGTTCTCAAACAAAACTGGCAACTACCGCTGAACGCGGTTTTCAACTTTACGTCAAAGAAATATTCTTTTAAAATAATATTGTAGAAATAATTTAAGTCACGTCTCCGCTCTTTTTAATATGGTCGCTGTTAGATTAAAGCTGTCTTTTAAATCATTTAAACAAATTTTGACTTAAAGAAAACCAGGTTAAAACACAAATTAAACTAACCGCTACATATTCAAAGGCTTTGTACGTTAGTTTATTCTGACGAAGTTGCTACATATGAACGACCGAACGGCCGGCGCGCGTACAAAGCTGCATGCACTTAGTCTCGATCTGTGTTTACAAAGAGTATTAAGTGCATCACACACGTAGCAGATGCGGTAATATTTTATATACGCATAAAAACTTATCGCATCTGAAGGTATCACACACGTAGCAGATACGATAATATACGAAAATGATACATTCACGCGGAAACCTTCAAACTGTATTGTATTTAAATTTGTATACACAGATATCACCTGTCCATCTTTTGATATATATGTCGGTGCCTACAGATGTTTGACGGTAACATATAAGTGATCTGCTATACGTGTGTGTTGCCGCTTGAGTTTAGTATATAGAGCGACATGGAGCGCTCAGATACAGATATCTTACCGCATCTGCTACGTGTGTGTCACAGTTTAGAGGAACCGTGGCGTTATTGTGCCGAGATGTGTCCGGCCTAGAATATACCTCTCCTTCTCCTCCCATAGATATCGTAAAAGCCGACTAAGGGATTACACTAGGGTATGGGCAGCAGTATCTACCTAAGTTAAGTACTCTACACCAATACTGCGATCACCAATTAGCCTACCAAGCGTGGTGATTATGGCAAATCCCTTTATTATATGAGGGAGGCCTCGTCCAACATTGATGGACGAGGCCTCTCTGCGACGACTATACCGGCTGATGAAGATATATAATTATATAATACTAGTTGCGCCCCGCGGTTTCACCCGCGTGAATAATGATGAAAATTGATGATGATGATGATGATGAAAAGTAGCCTATGTGTTAATCCAGGGCGTAAAGTATCTCCATTCCAAATTTCACTCAAATCCATTCAGTAGTTTTTACGTGAAAGAGTAACAAACATCCATCCATACTCACAAACTTTCGCGTTTGATGATGATGATGATGAAAAGTAGCCTATGTGTTAATCCAGGGCGTAAAGTATCTCCATTCCAAATTTCACTCAAATCCATTCAGTAGTTTTTACGTGAAAGAGTAACAAACATCCATCCATACTCACAAACTTTCGCGTTTATAATATTAGTAGGAGTAGGATACTTAGTTCCCGCAGCGGTTGTTGGGTCTGCGAGCATAATATTATGTTCTGCCCATTGCCACTTCAATTTGCTATTGTACCACAGAAATAATAGTTAATTTTAACGATGCAAGTAGAAACCACACGAGGTGAATGGGGTGAGAGCTTTCAGTTGCTCTCTGAATACAATTTTATGTCAAAGTGCATCGATGCATACTAATGCCGAAATAAATAGACGATACTTAGCACGTGCTAATGCTTAGCATTTTCCGCGTCACTCTCTAGCACGTGTATTTTAACATTTGTGTGACAGTGACAGGGACAGTTCTAAGCATTAGTATGTGCTAAGTAACCTCTATTTATCTCGGCCTAAATATCATTCAAGTACTGTAGCACTATGAAAATCTGGGATATAATAGTATATTATACTTACTATTGGATAAAGTATAATGGTATATACATTATCCAATACTAAGATTGACAGATTTTCATAAGTAACCACATATCAAATCAGTGCCGTGACTAAAACTGACTCACTGACTACCAATGATTCAACTTACAGCCTAAACCGTAAGTTGTCGCTGAGGAAGGTTCATTCCTTTTGTGGTATGTTAACATTAAGTCTTATTAACTAAACACTAACATTAACTAACTATTAACTCTAAAATTTACCCCGTAAGGGTGCAGCGTCGAGTTGTTTCTTTTATTCAAACACTGCAAAATAATCACATCATCATCATCATCAACAGCCTTTGAGCGTCCACTGCTGGACAAGGCCTCCCCTCACATATGGATTATATAGCCTTCATTATCGCTCATATGTTTTAGTGGATAGTATTTCATAATATGTAGTAGATTGTATCATAAGGGAGCAAAATAATATTTTTACGGCGAGGGCGCTTTTTTGAATCCAGAGCGAAGTGAGGGATTCTTTAGTAGAATCCCGATCGTAGCGAGGGATTCAAAGTACGTCGCCCGAGCCAAAAATATATTTTGCGCCCGAGTGTTACACTCTACTTTTCATCACCACTATGAGAAAATAAAAGGCGCCTCATATTTTATTTCAAAACAAAACCATGAATTTCAAGCAATCCGTGAATAACTTTTCATTTAAAAAACAGACTTCCGCCATTGTATTCGACTAAATATTTGGATGAAAAAAAAATTATGAAAGAACCATAGTGGTGAAAGGATTATGATACTTTCTGAACGCAAATGCTTGGTTTGTTGCTGAAAATATCAAAATCGCTATATGTATGCCTACAATATTTGAGGAGTTCCCTCAATTCCTCATGGATTCCATCATCAGAACTAGATTCTGAAAAAAATGGGACCAATCTGAAAGTATATCTATTCAAATAAAAAAGAATTTTCCAAATTGGTTCATAAACGCCGGAGATATGAGGTAACAAACATTAAAAAAAAAAAAAAAATACAACCGAATTGAGAACCTCCTCCTTTTTGTAAAGTCGGTTAAAAAGTTGTTAAAAATTACGAAATCGCGGGCTGTAGTTCACGCATTTAAAATTTGTTTTTTTTTATTCAGCCGGTGGCGCGAATATGGGCCGTCGTACCAGCCAGTATTTATTTAAACAATATTTGGTGGCGCGACTATGGGCCGTCGTACCAGCCAGTATTTATTTAAACAATATTTGCATTCAACTTCTTTGGCGCTGAACACTAAGATGTACCAAGTTTAAAAAAGGCGCGGCAAAGATAATTGCGGCGCACTTATTTGTGTTTGATTCTTTTCAAGATGTTCCAAATCCAAAAAGTGCGCGTAAAAGATAATTGCGGCGCACTTATTTGAGTTCGATATGTTCCAAATTTAAAAAGTGTGCGGCAAAGATAATTGCGGCACACTTATAGAAGCTTCATACAGAAAACACCACCTTTGGGTGCACTTAAAGGCGAACCAAGTCGTCCTTTTCGAATAGATGAGATGAAAAGATAATTAGTTTAGCTGCGAATATTGTTCAATGATTTTACAGTGTTTTTTTGGTTTAGGGATATCCGTAGCTTAACTTATAATATTTATGAGATACTATCATTTAAAACATGTGTGTTGGGTCTCCTAGTTTTCGCAAAATCTGTTTTAGATTTATCAAAAAATGTTGATGAGCTGTGACGAGCAAAAAACACAATAAAATTTGAATTTCGCGCCACATGTAAGACGATCCACCTTAAGTGAGTGCTTTAATTCCAACAGTGGAAAAATTATAAAGCGATTATAACATTACAACTTGCCTATTACTCTGTACAGTGGTTTCAATCAAACTTTCGTGTACATTTTGTGTTAATGTTTTTTCGGCTCCGTGAGGGATTTGGGTGGCGACGGGTATGACAAATGAGCCCTATTTGCTGGAAGCACGTTACTCGCGAATCGCTTAGTTGGAAGTTTGAGGATCGCTGATACGCGTTGAGTTGGAAGTTTGAGAATCACTGACACCGTGTTTTACCGGTATTGCTGGTCTTACGATGACCATAAAGCTGATGAATCGAACCACAGAGGGTGTTAAGGCTTTATGGAGAGAAATTCTAGTCCTCTTTGTACTTCTGTTGGATCGAACCCCACTTTGTATTTCCTATCAATATGGCCAACATGGTGGATCTGTGTAAACTAAAGAAACTCTGATAGTATGCTATTTCTAAATTGATCAAAATAATTGATTTGTATTTTTGTTTGTAATTAATAAACTCAAAAACTTCTTAACCGATTTTAAAAATAACTATCCTACTCTATAAACGCCATGAATTAAAAGTAGACTAAATTGTTATTATGAGGGAGTAGAATAGTAATTTTCAGTCAATTCAAACAATTCAGTCTCGAATCGGAACTTTCATTATGGCTTTAATATATAATTAAGAGAATAAGCCTTCTGGTTTGGCCATTGTGCCATGTGGTTCACATTGTGTTTCAGCCTAATTGTTCATGTCAGGTCGTGTTCAACAAGAAACCTGAGTATGTGGCAGAATACAAGCCAGCATTGTGGAATAGCTTTGTAATTAGACGAACATAATGTCATGCCATGTACACAAACATCCATTGAAAACTGATATCTGTTTCCTAGAAGTATACGCAGAGCCTCTACCACAGTATATAGAGGCACATTGAAGCTCTGCCTACTCCTTTGGGAAAAAAGATTTTTGTTACAACTTTTAAAACGTGTAAAGTTGTATATTAGACGGAAACAGAGACGTTAACTATTAACATTTAATAACCGTGCAAGGTGAAACGTTTCGCAGGTGACGCGAAATTCAAATTGTATTGTGTTTTTTGTACATTACAGCTTATCAACACTTCTCGAAATAGCGAACACTGGTTTTGCTAGATAATAAGAACACAAGAACAAAGTGTCCTCCCCTTAAATAGAGACATTAAGAAAAGTGCCAATGGACACATTCTTAGCTATAATTTATTTTATAAATCTAGGTCAATGTTTAATTACTTATTAGCCTGCCTTGTGGCTAGATTGTAATGCTATTAGGGTACATAAAAATGTACGCTAAGTAAAAAAAAAAAAAAAATGAGACCTAACATACATGTTTTCATTTGAAAGTATCTCATAAATATCATTAGTTTAGCTACGAATGTCAATGAACCAAAATAACACTATACAAATCATTCATTGACATTCATAGTAACTACTAGTACTAATGATAATTAAGAGATACTATCAATTATAACATATGTATTAGGTCTCCTGATTCCCGCAAAACCAGTGTTCGCTATCTCAAGAAGTGTTGATAAGCTGTAATGTGCAATAAACACAAAAAAATGAATTTCGCGCCACTTGCGAAACGTTTCACCTTATCAAAAACGTTTGTAAATGCCCATGCCTTCAAAATGAATGTTGGGTTGCCATAATTTTTCCCAGCGTCAGGGATAGCCAAATTGCCAATAATAGGAATTAATGGCCGAGGTCAAGGGTGGCGGGTATTGAGTGTTTAATCTAAGGGATCTACAGTGTAGTAGGACATGATTGTAACAGAGGGCTGTTTATCTTGATAGTATTAGAAGATCGTAAGAAACTTCACAGACGATACACTCTTTGCTGAGTTTTCAAAATTTGGTCCGCGTACGGCTTGAGTAATTATCTGCAGTGCTCTGCACTACAGCAATTTTTACATTACTCAAAATTATCATTAAGAATTTTGTCAATTGATGGTCATTTTACTTGTCAAACGTTTGTTTGGTTGTATATACTTTATTGCACACAAAACTAAAAGTAAATGTACAAATGGAGGGCATAATGCCAAAGTCATTTTCTACCTGCCAACCAAGAAGGTGGTAACAATTAAGGCGTGCTAACACAATGAAAACTAAAAAAAGCAAAAAGTAAATAAATAAAATACATAGACTAAACGATATAACTTAAATAATAAAAATAAAATCTGGAAGAACGAAAGAGAAAAAAAAATTACGTATACAGTTTTATAGGGTAATGCTCACGAGTCAGCCTTTTAAAACACACTTTGGAGTCAACGATCTTAATATCAAACGGAAGCATATTCCATAACTTCAGCAGCCTCGACCGAAAAAGAGCTATCACAAAAAGATGTGCTATGAGCTGGTGTCGCTAGAAGGAGATTATGTGATGATCTTAGATGCCACTCATGAGTTTCTGACCGAAAATCAAAACGATTAGATAAATATTCAGGAGCATAACTTTTCATTTAAAAAACCGACTTCCGTCATTTTAATCGACAAAATATTTGGATGAAAAAAAAATTATGAAAGAACCATAGTGGTGAAAGGATTATGATACTTTTTGAATGCAAATGCTTGGTTTGTTGCCGAAAATATCAAAATCGCCCTACAATATTTAAGGAGTTCCCTCAATTCCTCATGGATTCCATCATCAGAACTGGATTCTGAAAAATGGGACCAATCTGGAAGTATATCTATTCAAATAAAAAAAGAATTTTCCAAATCGGTTCATAAACGCCGGAGATATGCGGTAACAAACATAAAAAAAAAAAAAAAAAATTACAACCGAATTGAGAACCTCCTCCTTTTTTGGGAAGTCGGTTAAAAACGATCTTTTAGAACAGTTAGTCACCGAGTAACTTTCAGTTAGGGAATAGCGGGGCTGCTGGTATCGCTATTCGCTTTCAAAAATGCTCTTTTTTATGAATCTGACATTACTTAACATGTCTGTTGCTCCTCAACCCTAGAAACTACCAATTTAATTCATTGTTTTATTAAATGCAGTAAAATATGACCTAAACTCAAACAGCTATATTTTTAACCGACTTCGAAAAAAGGAGGAGGTTCTCTATTCGTTTTTTTTTATGTTTGTTACCTCATAACTTCGTCATTTATAAACCAATTTGGAAAATTATTTTACTATTTGATAAGTTTGACTTTCGGATTGATCCCATTTTAAAAACCCAGTTCTGATGGTGGAATCCATGAGGAATTGAGGGAACTCCTCAAATATTATAGCGATTTTGGTATTTTCAGCAACAAGTTATTGTTGTGTATACCTTTAGCAAATAAAAACATGCAGTTAGCCGAATTCAATGGCGGAACTCGGGTTTTAAATGAAAAGTCTTCAATGCAAAACTGGACGAACTAGAAACTTTGCTTTGCTACAGTCATATATTTCACTAGACTTTAAGGCATTGAGATCTCAATGCATCTTATTACAAACTTTCCAAATGTGCATTCTCGAACTTTTCATACTAAGATTGAATTCTAAGTTAAGCGTAACTCGTTCTGCACGCGCGGTTTCTCTGGCGTTATGTTGATACTGGGAATAAATAAAAATACATTATTAATTTAACAAATAAGAATGAGAAATATTACTAAAATTTATTTATTGGATGTGACTAAAAAAAAAATTTGTGTAGAATGTGGCTGAGCCAATGATTTCTGCCTCAACTATGGTTTTAGTTTACCTTTGGTATGTTTAATTTTCTCAATGCATGGAAAATGTTACAGATGAATATTATACTATCAAGGTTTACATAAATTGCGAATAAGGTTCAAACTTCTTGCAATCATAATAAAGAATTAATTTTGAAAAACGGGAATTCTTCACTTACCGTTATATCGGTGTAGGTGCCGACAAGTTTCAACTCATTTCGAGAGTCTTTATCAGGGTGAGTGAACGAGACGTACTTCCTCAAAATTCTCGTTTTGACAAAATTATTGGTAAGTATAGTAACGAAATATTGTTTTGTAAAATAATAAAGAATTAAGATTTTTTTTATTGATTAACTTGATTGATTAATTGTGTTTTCCGTAATAATTATATTTAATTTACTTTGAACCGTAGTGTTTTTCTATCCGAATAGAGAGTTCTTTTTAAAACCACATATTCTCTTCTACTTTAACTGCAGCCGTACAAACAAACTGACAAATACATCTGATTATTTATACGTTTTGGATATTCATACGTATTGAAACCAAGCTTATAACAAATCTGCTGAAGTTTTCCCATCTCGCCTGGACGGAGTTCGGTATTATGTTTGCCGAATCTATATGAAGATTTCGTATTGAGTTTGCAATAGTTTAGTGGATAATATTGTTGAATGGAACAGCTGGCTTTGATTATGTTATTGACTGAACATTTTATTAATGAGGCGTTTTCGGCCGTCTCGAATCATGAATCAATTCTAGCGTTTAAAATAGGTTGCGCTGCAATCGTGATAACCTATATAACTATTGTGACTTTGACAAACTACAAAAGTGAACAATCTATTATAAGAATTTTTGATTTTCCATGTTCAGTTAACGCCATCTATCAAGCCAGTTGAAGCTATTGTTTTTAAATCGTAATCGTTTACGAAAGTTTCCCTACGAATGTACCTAGTATAAGATACCCTTGAACCAGTGCTGACCAAATTATTGACTTTGTTAGTAATAGTAACGTAAAAAAAATCGTAGTAAAATACGATTCAGACTTTTAATTTTAATTTTACTGAAGCGATCACAAGCTGGTATGCTATAAATTGTACTCTAAACATTCCGAGCAAAGCATATCCGAAATATTCCCTGCGTTGCTTTTTCTAAACTTAATGTGGTTATTTCGTATTCTATGACTTAATTCTGCACATATTTCTATAATTGGCAGATGGTTATTTCATGCAAGAATGTTCCGAAAATGTTCAATAAATCCATAACTTTTCATTTAAAAAACCAACTTCCGCCATTGTATTCGACTAAATATCTGGATAAAAAAATTATGAAAAAACCATAGCGGTGAAAGGGTTATGATACTTTCAGAATGCAAATGCTTGATTTGTTGCCGAAAATATCAAAATCGCTATATGTATGCCTACAATATTTGAGGAGTTCCCTCAATTTCTCATGGATTCTGAAAAAAATGGGACCAATCTGGAAGTATATCTCTTCAAATAAAAGAAGAATTTTCCAAATCGGTTTATAAACGACGGAGATATGAGGCAACAAACATAAAAAAAAATACGTATTTGGTATACAAGAGAACCTCCTCCTTTTTTGTGAAGTCGGTTAAAAATCAAGCTACTATGGTTATAATAAGTGATAAACGCTCTTGGCTGTGAGTTCAAGGACAATACCGCAAACCAACGTGCCTAATGTCCTGTTCGCAGGCAACGATAGCCTACATGGCAGACATGGCAGACAATGTACCTTTAGTAGAGCATAACTATGGCACGTACCGTGGTGTGTCCGGCCTAGTAATAGCCCCTCAATTTCCTCCCGTGGATGTTGTAAAAGACGACTAAGGGATTACACAAGGGGATGGGCAGCAGCATCCACTTGAGGAGTCAACATGTATACTGCGTTTACACATCCACCTGCCAAGCGTGGTGATTATGGCAACACCCCCCATTGTATTTTATGGAGGAGGCTTTGTCCAGCAGTGGAAGTATAAAAGCTGATAATGATGAGTGCCACTATTAGTCTCCGAGTAAAATGACGGATACGGATACGGATAAGAACATATGGATGGACGACGGAGAGATGGCGGAGATGATGAAGAAAGTTGAATGGGTTTAATTATTGCCATATGGCTACGTGCACTTAAAAAGAAGACAGCATGCCATATAAAATATACATACAAAATATCGGTCGTCGTTGACATTCATCATCATTGGATAACTTTAATCGCAGAAGTTTATAGACCTTCTGCTACTGTGCCTTTGTACTGAATAGTTTTTGAACTGAACTATAAGAGCTCATCGTAAGGCCTCAGAACAAATAACACAACGGCTGGAAATAATTGTTACAGGGCTAAAAGAGTGTTTTGTTTTTATTGGTGGCCCTATAAGACTGTTTTTTTCTAAACCATTACATTAGATAATAAATATCCTAATAATCTTTTAACTATTTATAGTCAGCACGCGACACTGGTAGCGAGTCTGTGCACCATTCTCTAAATTTAAACCACGCTAAAATTATCGCGGTCCCTTTTATTTCAATCTATTAGAAAGGGCGCGTAATAGTTTTAGTGCACTTTAAATTTAGATATTACTGCACAGAATCGCTATTACTGCCAGTTATTTTGATAATATCAGAATCCATAAGATGTTAGGATTGTAAGTACTGGTTGCAAAGCATCACGAGAACTCGGACTCGTTTTAAAAGCAAATTTTTCGTTCATCTGATAAAATAACATCAGAAATAAGTAGAAAAAAACTGGCCAAGTGCGAGTCGGACTCGCGAACGAAGGGTTCCGTACCATTATCTATAAAAACGGCACAAAAACACGTTTGTTGTATGGAAGCCCCCTTAAATATTTATTTTATTTGTTGTTATAGCGGCAACAGAAATACATCGTCTGAAAATTTCAACTGTCCAACTATCACGGTTGAGATACAGCTTGGTGATAGACGGATGGACGGACGGATGGAAGTATGGACGGACAGTGGAGCCTTAGTAATAGGGTCCGTTTTACCCTTTAGGTACGGAACCCTAAAAATATGATACAGAACAGGGACATGAGAAAAGAATTTCCTTAGCAGATTTTCGCTAACAAAATATGACGACACCTATGTATCTAAGTACATTTATTTTTCCCTCTCGGTTCGTATGTAAGGTATTGATTTTCCGACAGGTAAAGACAAACGGACTGGGAGCTTTTACGCGACTGCGGAAGGAAACAAGGTTATGTGTTCGCAACGTATGTTAATGCCTTCCGTCCCGCAGGTTACCGTGTTTAGCTCACATTTGTCTGTGAGATAATGGTGTTTATTTAGTAGTACTTAGTGTTTTTTTACATACAAACTTCAGCATCCTCTCAGGGGGTGAATTTTGGAAATTACTATATTAGTGCACCCCTTGACTATAATGTAAGAGAGCAATATTTGTATGTAAATATAAATATGTATATATGTTTTGAGATCTCGTAAACGGCTCTAAAGATTTCGATTAAATTTACTATACGGGGGTTTTTGGGGGCAAAACATCGATCTAGCTAGGTTTCTCTGAGAAAATGCGTTTTTCCGAGTACGATTATTATAGAGTGGCGCCTACAAACCGGACAATGCGATAGAGCAAGGCCCTTCCCACTCGATGGACTTAAGACATAAACGTCGCAGGAAGTCGGTGGAAGAGGGCGTCTCAAGACCGTTCATCGTGGCATTCTAGATGGACTTCTACAGTCTGATGATGATGATGATGATGTTATTTATAGATTGTACTGTGTTATTGTTCTTACAAAGGTTATTTAATCTTAATTATTGTTGATAACCAAACACCCGTCAGTTATACTGTAAGCAAACACAATCAAATGAATTTTGTTTGTAGGCTCGATATGAATCGGTAATGAACGACGCTTTGTATGGCTGTACGGTTGTTTTAACTATAGGTTACGTATTATTTGGCTTGGTTCTGGAAGACAATTTACAATATAATCTCATCTCAGTCGTCTTTAGATTAATCGTCAACTTTTCTATCAAAATTTCAGCTCAATCGGTTGTGTGGAACTGGTTAAAAATTTAGTTTCAAAATCACATACGCGTAAGTTTTCGTTTTACGTTTTTTTACTACATGACTAAAAAGTGAAGTTCAATAAAACAAAGTAAAGGTTAGTAAAGAAAAAAACATGTCTTTTTTGCATTTTTTTTTTGCTTTCTTTACTTAATACGAACGCCTTTTAAATAAGTAAAAATAATTTCAAACGAAAACAAACCTTTCTCTATATTTTGTGTTATTTCACGCTGTCCAACCCCTGAAAACTCACTATAAAACCTTATTTTAGATCAAAGTTAGAACAGAACGATTCAAAACGTGTTGTAACTTGTCACAGCATGAATGCAGGTCATGTTTCAGGCATTACTTCCTCACCATTAGGCGGCGCACTCATTCAAGCGTAAAAATTTAAAATTGCCTCGCCTGCTTTTATATTTTCCGCTGGGTACAACGACTCGACTCAAGTGCTAGTTTTGCCGAAAAAGTAGTTGAAATACAAGCCAAATGCGAGCCTGCCTCGCGCACCGAAGGCTCCGTATTCTTTGGAAATTATCTAACAAATCGAATGCTACAGATTTTGAGATAATTTTTTTAAGTGTTTTTCAATCAGAAATAAAGTGGTTGTTTAAATTATAGGTGGGTAAATTGGATCAAATTAAATGAAAAAGTTAAATTAAAAGGGTTTGTTAGGACGCATCAAATAATTTATTACTATTAAATTTATCACTTAGTGTATTATTTGTTTTATTTTGTAATTTGTAAATGTTATACCTGTGTGCTTGGAATAAATAAATAAATACTACTTCAATATAATATATTAGGTACCTGAAAAGACTTTGTTTGCACGCATCAAACATTTATTTACTATAGTACAAAATCTGTATTATTCGATTTGTTAGATAATTTACAAAGAATACGAATCCCTCGATGCAAGAGTCCGGTTCGCACATGGCTTTGTCTAAGTATAATAATAATAAAAAATCTTTATTGACATAATACATGATACATTAAATTATAGATTCCCTATAATTATGTATTTCAGCTGCTTTTGCTTATAGAAACGGACAACGAAGTTGTAAAATAAAAGGGTCCCTTTTTACTGTTTTGGTAACGGAACCCTAGGAAGGAAAAAAGCCATTTCATTCGCAAACAAACCTACAAGTTGAATTTAGTTTTGCAATGGAGGGCGCTCAATGACGGAGCTGGACAAATTACACTCAAGTGGGCACTCAAGTAGACACACAGCCGGAATACACTGCGACAAAATGCACGCTTTGTTGGCCGTGTACGTTTAGACTCATGAAAAGGCCAAGTGACCTTTTTAATTTTGATTTAACATAAGGTTTTGGAAGTTCAAAGTTAAACATTAAAATATGCGAAGTTTTTTTTTTTTTTATCGATTTGAAAACTAGTTTAGAAAGTAGAGACTGACTCCCGTATTCTCTACAACAGAATTTGGCTGCTAGTCACTTTTTTTGTAAAGGATTGGAAAATCTAAAATTGCTATAACTTTTTGGCAACCTCCGTGGCGGGTGAGGCCAGCTGAGACGCAAGAGTTGCGGGTTCGCTTAGCCAGCAACCTCTTGCATCTCAGCTGGCTATCCGCCCGCCACGACACAGAGGTCGTCAACATTGAAATAATTGATTGGTCGACATTGTTACATATAAAAACTGGGCTTTTGTTTCGATTTTATTCCATGAAAACAAATAAACGCAGAGTTGTTGGGCGGAACATCCACTCGTACGTTTTAAACCCCAGTTTTCCACATTTTCCCGCTATATTTAAAATGCCAACTCTCCAAGGGTTTAAGCGTTACATTTTCCCCTTTGTGAGAATTAAAGTAGGATGCTAGTACCTTGCAGACGTTTCGATGGAACTGACAGAGTGTAGGTTTTGCCAACATGAACGAACGCATAATAGCGATTGTTAATTTTGGAGAATTGCAATGTTACGCAGGCTAGAGATGACCTAGGTTCTAGGTAATTCAGCACGGCGTGGATGTCATCATCATCAGCCTATAGAAGTCCACTGCTAGATATAGGCTCCTCTCTAGAATGCTACGATGAACGGTCTTGAGCCACCGACTTCCTGGGACCTTTATTGATGACTTATTTTGACGACTTCTGCGACGCAGGAGGTTGCGGGTTGGATGCCGCCTCTGAACAAATATTTGTACAATATGCAGATCAGGGTTCAGGGTGTTCTGGGTATTTTCTATGTATAATAAAAAATATCTATCTATGTAATGTATTGTATTAAGTATATCAGTTATCTAGTACCCAAAACACAAGCTCTGCTTAGCTTGGGGCTAGATAATGTTGTGTGAAATGTCCGGCATTTATTATTTATAATGTAGTCTATCGAGAGGAGGGCCTTCCTCTACTGTGTCTTCCAGTTTGTGGTCGCCACTCGAAAATCTTTATCTCCCAACGGTTGTCAGTTCTGCGGGCTATGTGACCTGTCCTGTCACTTCTATGTTATAATTCTGCGAGTTATGTCAGCGATCTTGGTTCTTCTACCACGTAGTACCACGTAGTTTTTGTTGAATTTTTGTTTATGGTGTACAATAAAGTTATAATCTATCTATCTATCTATTCAATCACGTAATGAAACTCATAGAATAGCTCCCCCAAAAGCTAACTGCGCGAATTGGAGCTTGTCTATACGGCCATTAGTTAGCGACCACATCTCAGTGCCGTAAGTCATCATTGAACACGCACTGATTATTGACTTTCGTCTTGAAGCACATACATTAGGAGTATGTATAATATATACAATCAAATAAACACATATATATATATATATGTATATCTATAGGACTTACGGCACTGAGACGTGGTCGCTAACTATTGGCCGTATAGACAAGCTCCAATTCGCGTAGTGGGCTATAGAGGGAGCTATTCTATGAGTATCATTACTTGTGTCCTTCTGCTCCCGTGGATGTAGTAGAAGCCTTACTAAGGGATTACACCAGGGACTGGGGATTAGCATCCACCTTAGCACTTAACACCAAAATTAGATCTTCAATTTGACTGCCAGGCGTGGTGAGGGCATATCCCCTATTGTATTAAATGGGGGTGCGTTCACGATGCTGTTCGGGCTCCCACAAACCCTTCTCAATGACGCAGACTAATGCTTGATGTTATAGGAGTGTTGAAGGATGCGCTGACATAGTTGCCCCTTATTAAGATGCCAGCAATTATTTTTCTACGGGAATACGGCCGTGAATGTTTATATATGTAGTTTGTTTATTAGCAATGTTAGCAAAAGTTAGACGTATTAATTTATAAGCGCTAGTGCGGCATTGCTCCGCTTGGCGCAATGCTAACTTTTGCTGAATTCGTATTCGACTGTCTAATTTATCTAATTTTCGTTTGACTGGTAGCTTTTGGTTTGTTCGTGTTTTGATAGAACATTATGCTGACCTATTTGTTATTAAGAATGAAGGTCGAGAACTTCGAGAAGTAAGACAAAAAGATGCAGTGTCGGATGACACCCTCGATCTGTCCATCGATTGAGGGACGGTGTCCATCGATCGATGGACAGATAACATTTCAAAAGTTGCGGGAAGTCAGTGGATGGAGGTGGTCAAGCCCGTTCATTGTATTCTATAGCATAACGCTTTCAAACTACTCTCAACTTAGCTGTCACCTGCCGTTAACTAACGTTTTCCTCTAAAGGGAACTAAATTTCGGGTTAAAGGGTTTTTAATATATTTTGTAGGTTTTTAGGGTTCCTTACTTCAAAAGGAAAATACAGGATTCTTATAAGATCACCTTGTTGTCCGTTTTATCTATATATCTATATATATCTGTCAGTTAAGACCCTTTTTCTCAAGAACGGCTAAAGCCAACCAGCTTGAAATGTTTACAAAATATAAAGGTCTGTGAGCTTATAGTGCCGTAAAAAAATCAATGCATTGAAAAGATATGGCAATGAATGTATAAATTTTGTATGGAGATAGCACAATTCAAAAACCTTTATAGTATACTACAAACAGGTACTCATGGCTCGCATTTATTTTGATCGGCTTATAAACTAAAATTACTCCTGTTCCAAAGTGGCTGAATCTCGAAACTCTCGAAATTCTCGTTTGAACTCAGGGCTCTGCGATGATTTTGAAATAATTTACAGATTGGAACCCTCATGCAGGGTGCGAGTCTCACTCTTGTCCATTTTTTTAATAAGATGAATTTTCCGAGACACTAACTAAATTGCGGTGAACGAACAAATGTAAAAGAAGCAGGTGAACATATAAGCGAGAAAAACTTCTGCTTGAAAATATCCACCTAAACCTAATTTATTACCCAACTTTCGAACATTATTTCAACACATTGCAGACTGCACTGCAAAAGCCATTATTTCAACTCAGAAAGCGACCGTAAAACGCAGTATAACAGTGCAATTAGTACGAAGTGTGTACCTACTAACTCTTTGCCTACTTCCTCAGTTTGCCTACCTTTCGAACAAACAGTACAACAGGGAGCGGTGGATATCATGATAGTCCACCGCTTCTGCTGTTAGTTCGTTTTTTAAAGCTGAAGATAACAGGTGAAATTACTGGCAATGCAGAATAGAATAGAAAATTTTCTATGGTACATTTTTACCTGAAAATAACAAATAAACAATAAATCATTTAGGAATCTATAAGATTAGAAGTTAGACTTACATACGTCTCAGGACGGAGGCATGCCGTGTTAACGGAACTAGTTTTTACTGTTTTGACATAAGAAGTGCCATCTCATCTACTCCCAGTTTTATAAAAAAATACAAAGTGAGACTTTGTGCCGGTAAATGCCGGTAAACAGTATCCGACAATCTGCTTTCAACGCGAATTTTAAGAGGTATTTTATGACAGAACGCAGAGAGAGCGATGCAATAAAACAGTTTAAAACGTAAAAGCCGGCTTAATGGCCGTGTTGAGTTGCTTTAGAGGTTGGAGGAGGGTGGGTTTCGGATAACAGCGTCTTGGTCGCGAGACATAACCTCATAACAAACTAATATAGCATGAATTAAAGAGTTTTGGAAGAATCCGACTCCTAAGGATTCGTTATCAGCCTGTAGTATTCCTTTAAGGGGCTTGCGAAGGTCGCAAGCAAATTCAATTTGAAGCGAGTGTCAAAATTAGCTATCCTTGTTTGTCACCGGGGCCTCTCCCCCTGCATGCGCGATGGGTATACGAGCCGTTCAGAATTTGTATCAAATTAGGTCGTGTTCTTTAATACCAAAAATGATGAATAAAAACTTAATGTTTTTTTCACATCTTGTTGTTATTTTGTAACTTGACAAGATATGCTAGTTTCTAATAACAGTATATTAGAAAATACGTTGCTTTTAATACGAAACAAATAAGATGAAAACATGTCCTAAAAGTCGTAAAAATATACAAAATGGAATTCGCTTACATTTTGTTTGAGGTAAGTATTAAGTATTTGAAACAAGAAATATCAAGGAACCTAGATGAATATACTATTCAAATCCGAATAATGCCATAATATGGTGGAAATATGCTTGAATTACAAATCATTATGGTATTACGTTTGGATGGACATTTTATCCTGCGCTGGCTTCTTAACCTTTTCTAGCATCAAAGAGATTTTTAAAACCTTAGCACCATGTAACGAGATTAGCCCTCCACGTCACTTACACATGGCTAAGAACATCTAAATAGCACGGAACTCCGGGTCGTATATTCAGAAAAAAATACCGGTGTAAGTAAACCGATTTAAATTTTATAATCATCACCATCATCACCAGACTTTTGACTTCCACTACTGGAAGAGGCCTTCTCCATTATATGTAATCTGACTTTTTATAATTATCACGCTTGGCAGCCGGATTGGTGGACGCAGTATTGGTGTTGAGTACTCAGGTTGATGCTGCTGCCCATCTCCTTGTGTAATCCCTTAGTCAGCTTTTACGACATCTACTGGAAGAAACGGAAGGGTCTATTCTTAGGCTAAACACACCACCAATTTAGGTAATAATTACCAACAAATAATTTTTAAGATTTTGGAGAAATTTATTTGGAGTGATCGCTGCATCGAAATGGCACATAACACTTGCAAAGCAATGCTTTTCGAACAATGCATTCGCTACTGAATGCATTGTTCGAAACATTTCCAGACGCTGAATAGATCGTTCAAAGATCCCCTTTTAGTCCAGAGTATGCGGAAAAAGGCAGAAATTATGTTCTGTATCGACCACTTTGATAAAGGGCAAAGTCAAAATGGAACATTTTATAATCTTTTTTAATACAAAGGTTAAAGCCAACATTAAAACGGTTAAAAAAATTGGGTGTTGTACTGAAATAGACAGAATTGACCGACAGTTTTATGTGGTTTTATCAACGACCCTGTGAATTTCGTACCACCTAAAATAACGCCAACTATTGGAACTAACCCGAAATGGCATTTGGGTTATAATATTATTTCCTTTCCCCCTTATTCATAATCATTTTTTAAACCTATTTTAGCTAAACTAGCTTTTGTCTTGTTTTGACGTATGCCATTTTACATCAGAGAGAACTAAATACTAAATAAAATAGGTTTAATAAATGATTATGAATAAGGCCCTTTTTTTCTATACCACCCGATTATTGATGCGAACAAAACAAAAAAAAACAAATTTAAATTTGTATTATTAATAAAAAATAAAAAAAAACAAAATAAAAAGAAAGTTATTTTAGAAAATTTAAAAACTTTGGCTATTTTTAGTGTTCCATTAAAATTGGAATAGTTTTCATATTTATATATTCATAGTTTTTTCAAATTCAAACAAGATTCAGCTACAGTTAGTGCCCTGAATCCAGCTCACCTTATGCCGGTCATCATCAGACCCTGGAGCCTGGAGTCAATTTAAATTTTAAATTTACATTTTGAGCACAAGGTTATGGCAGCCAAAGTGCCTAAACCCCTTAAAAAAAGAATATACCGAATATACCTGATACAAAGATATCTAATACCTATTCAATATTTTCGGAGTCTTCCTCGTAGTCAATGAATGAATGAAATACGGTTCCAAATTATTTGATTTGTGTATTTTTTTATCTTGTGATTATTCTGTAGTCAATGACAAGGGACAAGTTATAGTGAACGAACAGACGTCGGTAGGTATATTGTTGGCCTTGTCTGTAGAAAATTGCACTTTCCTGCACGGTCCCGTCATAAGAAAATACTATTTTAAAAGCAATTTCTATTCCAATCTCAAAAATAACTGAAACAGGTAATTTTATATAGTCTTCATTTTGATATTCTGTATTTATTGTTCCAATTAAATACCTACAACCAATGGTACGCATTTAGTTTTATAGGCCACTTATGTTGCTTTCCTAGAGCATCAATTACTTACTTCAATTACAGTGACACAGATTAAATAAAAGTATCTACAGTAAAGTAACGTACACCATGAAATGTCCAGCGCAAATTAAATGCAAAGTAAGTTTACACAGAGAAATCTCAATGATTTTGAATCGCCTTTTAATCGCATCTGAAGCAAACAGGAAAACTAAAAAAAAAACACCCTTGAAAAAGGTATTTTATTTAAATATCTCGTAAAATACAGCAAATTTTACTATTATTCCTATAATCAATCACTTCTAAGCAATACTTCAATAGGTTTATGCATGCACTTAAAAACAAATTAAAAATAGACGAACATAAGAGGTACCTAACTTTGTTTTTTTTCATAGAGAAAATTTTATTTTATTATGTTTTTGATAAAAATCGGCCTTGCAATTATAAGGCAGTACCTATCTATTTAAAAAATTACCTGAATATTATACTTATAATATAAAATAAAAATCAATTCTATGATTTACATTTTGGTTGCAACAAACTCTGCTTGGTTATTTTTGATGATAATTCTTTATCACCTAACTAAAAATTTTATAATGTCTTACCAAGTTACGAAGGTTTAATAGGTTGTTATTTTTAAAAGTGACCACAAAGTGACAACCTTAATTGAAGGTAGGTTTCTTCAAAGTATTTTTCTACAAATAGGTAAAGCTCTTTGGGCAGTTTCATTTACTCAAGTAGGCATTATATAAAAGCATTTGGAAGTTACCTTGTAACAACCACAGTATTTTGAAGAACAGTTAAGTTATTCTGCTTAGAAACAGAACCAGACATTCACCATGCAAGAAATACAATTATATCATTTGTCCTAATTACACTTCACTCTAAATTACAGTATTTTGTAATCACTTTCCGTGGTTATAAGTAATAAATGTCATCAAACTGTCTTCGAATTTATCATTTGTCGTGGGTAAAATGCGTATTGGAACAAGCGCTGTTATATCGTGTTTTTAACCGACTTCCCAAAAAAGGAGGAGGTTCTCAATTCGGTTGTATTATTATTTTTTTTTTTTTTTTTTAATGTTTGTTACCGTATATCTCCGGCGTTTATGAACCGATTTGGAAAATTCTTTTTTTATTTGAATAGATTTACTTCCAGATTGGTCCGATTTTATTCAAAATCCAGTTCTGATGCTGGGATCCATGAGGAATTGAGGGAACTCCTCAAATATTGTAGGCGATTTTGATATTTTCAGCAACAAACCAAGCATTTGCATTCAAAAAGTATCATAATCCTTTCACCACTATGGTTCTTTCATCATTTTTTTTTCATCCAAATATTTAGTCGAGTACAATGGCGGAAGTCGGTTTTTTAAATGAAAAGTTATTCCGTAGCCACTCTACGCACTTGATAGTATTTATCCGTCTACATAAATCAACGAGAATGTAATCATTTAATAACTTTACTTACAGAAACATTAATACAAGCACAAAATTTTAGAATACAAATGAAACTGTACAAGCAATCTAAAAATAACTCAACAACAATAATGCGTCGAGCCAGATAAGCGCCAGTTCTCTGATATGCTGTAAATAAGCTCTGTCGAGAGTTGCATATTTGCATCTTTTGAGATCCTCAGCCGAATCGGTTTGTAGTAGAACATCTCGTGAAAGAGTTTGTCCGGGGAAGTACTATCACCGTACTATTTCTGTCGCCAAGCCATGCTAAGCAGTAGTGCTCGCATTGTTGTGTTTCGGTTTGACGGGTACGGGTGCTGGTGAAACTTCAGGCACATGTTTTTTTTTTCAATCTTTATGTCTCAGGGTCGGCTGCGCTCGTGTGATGCCTCTGGTGTTGCAGGCGTTCATAAGCACTGATGTCTCAGATAAATAAGATGGTGCAAGCGTATCAACGCACGTAGCGTCCCAGATCAAAGGGCTATCGTTCAATAATAAAGTTATTTAGGCTGCTGAGAGTTCACTTAACCTTGGCTACAACTTGCCCATAACTTACGCTTTTTTATTTGAGTATACCGAATTAAAGTTGCATGTCCCCATAATTTTACCGGCCCCTTCAAACATAGTAATGCCAGTAATGCGAGCACTATTGCTTGGTGGCACAAATGAATACTTCCCCGGACGAACTCCTTCACAGAAAAGCTCTGCTTCTACTAAAACACTTACGTAGACATTCACTGAGCTAGCTATTTCTTCCTAAACTGGGTCACAATGGTACGTCATGCATGCAATCAGTTAAGTGCTTCAAATCGAGGACACGCTGATACTCATACACGTTTAAGATTTGCGGTGGATTGGTCAAAAAAGTTTTATTTTACTTTTTTGCTAGTCTGTTTAGGTGTTTCCTTGCTGCAAAGATATAGTTTTAGGTAATAACTTATAAAAAAAAATGTTGAGTGAACTTTTACCTATTTTAATGAATATTTGTGAGATTTGGTGATTCCTAAATCAGATTTGGGTTTGGCTTTCGGAAACACACGATAATTAATTGAGTAAGCACTATAAATTTTTGTAAAATCTGGATTTTATGGTTATATCCCAAAAATAACCATCCGAGCGGGGATTGAACCTGCGACCGTCTCTTTAATTTTTGAGATATGATAAAATTCTAATACACCATAAAAAGCAATAACCATTTATAAAATCGTTGCGTGACTGACTAACTATCAACGCACACTAAATCAAAAGTCCTATATAGACACCTGAGTAGGGTACATTTCTTTTGAGGTTTGGCAAAATTCACCCCGTAAGGGTGTGTTTGTATGGAAAAAAACTCCAAGCGGACGAAGTCACGGGCGTTCCACTAGTTGGTAAATAAAGATATTATTGACGAGCGTAGTATGCACCTAAAATTCAGTGAGTGGAGAAGATTTTGCGCATCTAAAATGACTTTACAGAATGAATTTGCTTTTTGGATTTCATTGATTCTTTCTAATTTACAATTTATTTTGTTTCAGGTGTGTTTTGAAAAGGATGTGAAGTGGAGCGCTCTAAGACGCAGCTCAAGCCGCGAGCGGGCATGGCGCTCCGGAGATAGTGTCAGGTAAATATTATGAGATAATTGGTTCATCATCATCACCGGAACATGCAGCATAGGACGGCTCCCCATTCATTGATCCGATGACAGATAAGTCGATTCAGTTACGATAGTTCTATTGACTTTCAGCTATTGATAAAATTGCAACTGCCGAAAAGGAATTGTGAACGTGTCCCTATAGTGTAATACTTTCTTACTCTACTGTTGCTTCCATAGGCTTCTGACAGGTATACTTTGAGTCAATGACAGGTGTCAGTTAGTGGTGACGGAGAGTGGTGCCACGGTGGTTACCGCCGGTGACTCGAGAGAAAACTGTTTTCGAGTCAGTTATGTTACAATTTACGCGAAGATAGTAGCGAGTCAGCGTTGAGTGGAGCCAGTGACTGACTCTATGTAAATCAGCCTGAAGCATTTTTTTCTCAAAACATGTAAACATGACACGTGTTTTATTTTATTTTCAAAATGATTACGCAATCCCGTTATACGAGTAATACGAGAATACAAAGAAAAATCCCAAGCATAACAAATATGTCACTGCAAAAATTTCCCAGTGACCTCGTTAAACATTTTCATTTGGAAAGTTAATATCCCAGTAAACATGCTGTGCTATAATCCAGAATGTTCTGCGCTTGCAGCGAGACGGAGAAGAAAAATATAATTAAGTAGTTTGTATGTGGCACGGACTTTGTAAGGGACTTTGAGTACTTCACTGTAGAAATGGGACAGTAGAATATTATTGAGGTCGTTCTATACTACTTCCTACTAATATTATAAACGCGAAAGTTTGTGAGGATGGATGGATGTTTGTTACTCTTTCACGTAAAAACTACTGAATGGATTTGAGTGAAATTTGGAATGGAGATACTTTACGCCCTGGATTAACACATAGGCTACTTTTCATCATCATCATCAATTTTCATCATTTTTCACGCGGGTGACACTGCGGGGCGCAACTAGTACTACTCTAATCATACTACTCATTTATTAAAACCATAGGAACAACTTTTAGGAACATTAGATCACGTCATACATTATAGTTTTAAATTAGGCAAGTTATGTAAGTAACTACTTAACTGGAGGGGCGCTAGAAACAAACAAACATTTCACGTAGTAATTAATTATACGAAATCAAAATACACAATAACCGATTTTCAATTTTTGTTTTTGCTGTAAAAAGCATTGTCCAACAAGTACATACCAAAAAAATACGTAATTGAATAAAAATACCATGTCAAAAATTATTAGCAGCTGGTCAATCGATATAATAGTTGAAGGATAATAACTTTTGAAACTACCATGGTTATTAACATAATTATCACTACAAACGGAATATTTACCATGATTTTTGAGCTTTATTGATTCCCGATATTTTGGGACAGTTTCATGCGCCATGATCACGGGTAAACTGACTGAAACTGTTTATCCGTGATCATGGCGCATGAAACTGTGCACTTTCTGTGAACTTTCTAGTGGTAATTGAAGGATAATGTTGGAATCTAGACATTTTTCCTGAGTAGGAAAAGTTTTTTCTTTTTCCCTTGTCTTGTTAACATTAGAAGAAGTCTTCTGATGATAACAAAGCCCACTTCTCCACCTCAGAAATAAAAATAGTGCCTCTATTAAGTATCCACTCTAGTCCACTGATCTAGTTTAGTCCATAAGTTGACTGCGTAGATACCCTCAGGGTTTATCGATATTAGACTGTGTTTCTCATCTCTATTCCATTTAATATTTTTCTATCTATATACTATATTTTTCAAGGCTGCATCAATTTAATCTGAATTGAAACTTTCCTGGTTGGGAATAATTTTAAATTAAAAATACTGCCACTATTTCCCTTCATTTTGCTGTCATTTCGAGACTAAAACCTCTTCATCATGAGCACCGCCCGTGACCGCGTTCAACGGTAGACCGCCGAATACGAAAACAGTCAGAAAACAGGGGTTATTAGCCGTAGTTTTCATAAAAAAAACGGAAGATACGTAGGAGCCGTTTTTGTCGTTACATGGTATTTATTGGCCAAGATTCTTGTAAATCGTGCTGATATCATTAGAAAATTAAATTTACTTGAGTGATGACTCTACTAATTTGTACTAATTTGATACTAATTTGTCATGTGGTCATAATTTTTTTATAGGTGGTTGGTTTAGTGGAACGCCAGCATGTATTTTTTCCATACGAACTTCAATACCCTGCTGTACCCTTAGGGGTTGAATTAAAAAAAAAAAACTTTGTGCACCCCTAAAGGCCACAAAAGAAATGTACCCTAGAAATTTCAGGTCTCTAGGACTAATACACAGGCAAATTAGCAAAAAGTGTGGACCTAAGTCGTGTAGTCGTGGATTCTTATGGAAACGTTAGATGACACGAAAAGAAGCTTATCCTAGGTTTGCACCGTTTCTGGCACTTACGGAACCCTTTTAAATATTAGGTACAAACTTAAAAAGGCCGTAAATTTTAAAATAGAAAGAAATTACTTGATGCAAGTTAAATTACGTATAGAGAGACTGTCTTAGTGCATTATGATTTTAATAAAAACCACGTGCATGTAGGGAACACAGTTTTAAACAAATGCATGTTCCGTAAAAAAAAACCAGTATAAAACTTCCGGCGGATGTAGTACTAATTAAATGAATAAGGTTAAGTCAATTTCCAGAACTACATTAATTTTCCCCGAAGTAGAGCGACAATAAAATATGGAAAAGTGCCTTCCGTGAGACGCACCAAGGTGCAAACCTGGTAATGTATTTCGATAATTTTTCTGATAAGTCTATCAATTTGCACCGACTACCTTAATTTTACCGGAGCCGTAATAACCACAAAAAAATTTTTTTGTAAATGTTTTTTTTTGTATGTTCCGTATGTCGGATTTAAAAAATACTTGGTGCAAATGTAGATCATAACGGTTCAAAGTCTATGCCAAATTGCACCGACTACTTCTATTTCCCCCATTAAGTTACGGATATTTTAAGGTTTTTCAACCTATTTCACCCTGTTCCGGAGGGTGAAATTACTGATGCTTATTATTAGAGGTGATTTTTAAGCCATACAAAACAATTAGAAAAGTTTTCATGACTACATCTAATTAGTTCCACACTTTTGCAAAAAATCACCTAATTTGACTGTACTATAAAGGTTTTAGTTGGTCAGTCAGTGAGTTACGCATCGATTTTATATTTATGTATACCTATTGATTATGTAAGTACTACCGACCTCTGTGGCGTGGTTGACGAGTAGCCAGCTGAGATGCAAGAGGTTGGGGGTTCGATTCCCGTTGCGAGACAAATGATTGTATGATCTGCAAGTATTTGTTCCGAGTCTGGGTATTATGATACCATGGTACTCGTAGTTCCTTACACTCACGACACAGGGAATCCTATTGTGAGATCAAGACTACGTAAGTGACTGTTGGGTGTTACCTTTGTTAAGTTATGGTATGTTACTGTCGCTAGATGGAAAAATGGGGAAAAGTTAAACACATATAATAAAACTCTTTCTATTATCTAAGCCAAGCTCTAGAATTTATAGTAAAGACAAGTACTTAAAACGACAATGTTACCAATGTTATAATTTTCATCAAACCATTTTCCAATTAGCGGGTCGCACGGCCAATATAGCTCTGAGCGAAGTAGCTAAAAAGCAAATTTATGGTCGAAGCTATATCCCGACAGAGCCTATTACTTGCTAGGGCTTCCGTTGCCCAATGTAGCTTGACCCCGTAGGACGACCACGAATTTTATAACTCGGGTAATTTTGGGTTGATTTTTATTTTAATTCGTAATGTGGTAAAACCAACCCTTTCGATGAGAAGATACGGCTCTTATTATCACGGTTCTGTATCCTTATCATATTGGTGTATGAAATCACGGTAATTTCTATGCTTTTATTAAGAGTAGGTTGGCTTGGCCACTAATAATTACGGAACAAAGAACTGAGGACATCGCGGGGTCGATGACGTTATTGTAAATGTAAATGCTCCCGTGGATCGGTTGCTCTGACAAAATCATGCAGGATGGCAAAATGAAATAAAGACAGAGGGTGATTTCAATGACGAAAATCAAGTGTACCTTAGCATAACTAAAGGGTGCTAATAAAAGTTGATCATTTCTAGATCACACATACAAAAACGCACGGCTGCGAATGACTAGCGCACCTTATGAACTAGGTACATGATGGTCATTGCACCTGGTATTTTTACCCATGACAATCAGGCCAAAGACGTGATAGGCCAACGACTGATTGATCATGTAATTATTTCCTTAACTTTGGGGAGTTTTTCATTGCCACCTTTTTCTTTCGATCTTAATTAATTTTAACCAGTGCAGTAGAAGCATTTTATCTGATTTTATAGAAAAAACCTTGGTCACCCTACAACTCAACGGGTGTCTTCATTAAATGGCCATATTCCAGCAAGACCGAAGAGGTTTGAAACTTCAAGTATATTTTCTCGTTGGAAATTACTAGCTGGTGACGAGAGGCAATCGGCTACCTTGTAATACATTTCCACGATGAAATGGGACTTCGTTCGTAGGGAAGTTATAATGCAAAAAAATTAGGTACTGTATTATTACGCATTTGATATGTACAGTTAGAAGACAAAGTCAGCTTCTTACAAATAGTATCTAGTAGTAGTAGTTCATTGTAGTGAAATGATTTTTTCACTTCTGTTTCATTGCCACTTCAACTTGATAATTCTGAGAGCTATGTCGGTGATCTTGGTTCTTGTATGGATTTCCTCGTTTCGTATTCTATCACATAGTGAAACCTTTAGCATAGCTCTCTACACAGCTCACTGCACGAAATTCTTACCATGTTCCCTGAAATATCTTACTAACGTTTCTAACAATAGAATTGAAATTATCGTGGCTTGGTATCATTTCAGAAAAATTACGACTATACACCACGTACTTTACTATTTCTTGCTTTTACTTTTTACTTTTCTATTTATTGGTTCTCGTCGCATGACCTTTGAGCGTGGTCGCGGTCGGTGCTCATGAGGAAGGACCTCAAAATGGTCAACGAAACGTCAGCAGGAGAATAGTAAAGTACGTGGTGTATAGTCGTAATTTTTCTGAAACGTTTCTAACGTTGGGTTAATCTGTGCTAAAAGATTGTTGGATTAGTTGGTCATATTGCTTTAGCTTTTGAAGTGGTTCAAGGCAAGTCATGTTGCCGTGGTGTGTCCGGCCTAAAAATAGACCCTTCCTTCCCCTCCCATGGATGTTGTAAAAGCCTTACTAAGGGATTACACCAGGGGCAGCAGCATTCACCGGAGTACTTAACACCAAACTGCGACCACCAATCCGCCTGCCAAGCGTGGTGATTATGGCAAATTCCCCCCATTGTATTCTATGGAGGAGGCTTCGTCCAGCAGTGGACATCTTAAGACTGTTAAAGAAGAAGATTGCTTTAGCTCTTGTAGTGGGTGAAGGCAAGTCATGTTACACAGGCACGTTATTTTTGGGATAAATGTATGATTAAACGCTATGAAAACTTGAAGATTCTTGAATGACCACCCCATTAAAGCTCTGCCAACTCGGAGATCTGGGCGATATCGCCGCGTCGCGTGCCGAAGGTCGCGGCTGCAGACTAGGTATTTGCAATTCAAAGAGGCATTGCGACGGTATGTCTTATCAGCGACGCCCTTGGGCCTTAATTGGTGTTTTGCGATTCTACAGCGATTGTGTAACACTTGACCAAGCCAAAATAGAAAACACCTTTTTCCAACTTGCTATCGTCTTGCCCTTAAAAAAGATTTCAACGCAAAATATTTAATTACACTCTCCCCGTATATCAAGATTATACCATATTCACAAGATTCCGATTGGATACAAAGCCAAAACGTTCTAAGAGTTCTAGCTTGTAGTCGTCGTCCATAATGTGTTTTAAACCAAAAAACAAATACACATAAGGGTTATTTTCTAAGGAGTTGTTGAATTTACCGTAATATGTACGTTTATAACTTTTGTTCTTTTGAAATTGACTTTAAATCATACTAATAATAATACTGTCCTTGCGTTGTCCACAAACAGCAATTACATAATATTATTGTCTTCATAATATTGTTATTAATTATAATTATTTATTTCTTTTCACTTTAACAATCATTTTAAACGTAATCTTTTTACTGATAAAACTGTTTTTTCATTAAAAAACATCTAAATTATGTACTTGAAAATTAAAAGCTAATTAGTGAATACACTTTCAAATTATAAATGTATAGAATCACACAAATCAATCTAGATCTCGTTTGTTATATCAATCCATTCTACGTCATAGCCGAAATCAATGAAGTCGGTAGATTATACCTATAGCTCTAATAACTAAAGCAAGTGCGCTCAAATAGTAGTTTGTGGATCGGAATTACTAAACGTTGTTGCGTAGATGCTGTTACGAACTTATTTAAAATTGGTGTAGACAGACTATTCTATGCTTATTTAACAAAATATTGGTAGAACCTGCGTAGAAAGTACTTGATTTGTTTAGATTGGCTATAATTGATGCTCCCTTATAAAGATTTATTGATTTTTATTTTATGGATGTTATATTTTTTATTCTACTTGGCAAGCAAACAAACACTTGATGAAAAGTAGTTACCGTGGCCTATGGACGCCTGCAATACCATACCAGAGGCATCACACGCGCGCTGCCGACCCTAAGACATACAGATGAAAAGTCTGATTTATTCCCAGTTTCTTTTGGCAGTTTCATGTGCCTGTAATTTCACCGGCAACTGTACCCTTCAAACCGAAACACAGCAATGCCAGCATTACTGCTTGGCGTCTTGACTTGCGTAGTCACCTCTATGTGCCTTTTTTTAAAAAGCTTGTGAACGGCTATTAGATCTCCTTTATAAAGATCATTTTGATTGTAGCCTGCGTAGACGCTGCTACTAACTGTTATAATGAATGCATATTTACAACCACTGTATATCTATCTACATATAAAATTATCTTAACAAAATTATGACAAAACGGGAAATGATAGAAAAGATATACATCAACGCATTTCAAACTGGGGAGAGAGTTGCCAGCAAATGGTTGCGAGTTGAGTGTTTTGTTCAGTTGAATGCGACGGAACCCTTTTGTTAATCGACAATGACTCCGTAATTAATTGGTTTTCATTCAGTAGTGGTATGTTTATGGGTGAAGGTTGTTCAATTTCTGAAGTACTTAGAAGTCATAATTGGATGCAGTGTTTTAACGACTGCTTTTGATGGCAGAGAATTCAAATAATATTCCAAAAAATTAAGAAATTTCTGGATGCGTATCCGCATTTTCACCTTAATTGATAACTAATCCGCGATAATTAACTACGCTAATTGGTCTACGTCAGATTTAAAGTGAGGGTGTAACTTTAATGTAAGATTCATGATTAGAATTAGAACACACGTTTTTTTTGTTCACACACAAGGGCGCGTTCATTTGACACGAACTCCAACACGCGGCCACCGTCACGCAGTCGTCACACTTCTCGATGGACCACGCTAATTAAGGAACTCTAGTTACTCTTCAACAACATAGGTATTAAATCAAATGCACAAAGAACTACATAGTTTACCTCAAGCTCATACGCAGGCAACTTGGTGTACTGATTAAAGTGAAAGAAAACAGGGCATGGAATGCGTGGTAAGATGATATAATGTTGTTGCTTATCGAATAGAGTTCACTCACCCTGGAACATGGGAGCCTGGGAAACGCATGGCGCTCGCACAAATCAATCATTTATCAGTCAACTTCAAAGTAAACATTGACGAATCGCATTAAGGGCCTATGAGTTTACATCTCTTGAATCTAATTATCATATATACCATGATTTTCGAGCTTTGTTGATTCCCGATGTTCATATTATTACAACAGTATCGACTTCCCTTAATATCAGATGACCAAGAGCGCAATACCCGAGTGCTTGCCCGCCAATACAAACAAAGAATTGGTTGAATCAATATTGTTGTTCCTGTTTGCTGGCAATAGCTGAATCCAATTTGATGAATTATTATTTATTAGAACGGTCTGTTTGTGAATAAAACCGTTAAGGAAAAAAAATAAGTTTATTGGCTTAATTTTAAAGTGAGTCACACTCCGGCCACTGCATACAAAATTGTTGATTTAAGTACCTACAACTCCTACAGTCATTAAGTTTGCTTTATTTTGTAAATACCTTCTTAAGTTTGTTTTCTTTCATACAAGCCGAATTTGTTAATAATGTAATATATATATATATACACACACACACCCACACACGCACACACACACACACACATATTATATTTTGAGCATCAATGTTGGCCGTATTTCAAATGTAGAGTTCGTATATTTTGTGAATATTGCCTTCCCTTACCTACTACATATTAGCAAACAATAGGAAGCATACCATAGCAAGCTACCTTGATACATACCATAGGATACCTTTCACAGCGCATATACACGCTGACTATAATTGAGCATGCTTACAAGGCATCTATACTGTTAGCGATTCTATGCCAGATTCTCTAAATTTATACTGAGCTAAAATTATCACGTTCCCGTTTATTTCAAACTATTAAAAAGAGCGCGCGATAATTTTAGCGTACATAAAATTTAGATGATAAAGTTCAGAATCGCTTAAAAATAAACTAAACTAATTTAAAAAACCAGCCTGCAATCGATCTGTTTATTATAAAAGATTTCTGGGGGTCGAGACGGATAAAAATAACATTGATCTATTCATATGAGTTTATTTACGAATACGGGCTTAAGCTATTGGAACCGGCTATATAAGCCACGTGTAGCTTCACCTTTCCTTTTGTATGAAATCACACAGGTAACACAGGATTTGATTTGAAATAGGTACTACAGCTAAGAAACAATGTGTCAGAAAATAGCGGTCATGACAAATCAAAATCCTATAAGGGCTTCGAATATTTTACTCCTGGTGATAATCGAAAATGGGGAATCGAGCAGACTTTGTTCGACTGTAAAATTGGACTGTAGAATTTGAAAATATAGGAAATGTACCTTCCCATATTTTCAAATTCTTATCTACATGTGCGTGAATATCTTTAGAATTACTGTTTGTTTTTAATTTCAGGTGGTTACTGTGGGCAGAGCGGCTGCGGCATGCGCGTGGTCCTGGCCGCGCTAACGGCGCTGGCGGTGCGCGCGCTGGCCAGCCCTCACGAGCACCGCGCGCGGCACCGTGCACCTGACCACCCGCCCGCCCAGCCCTACCGCGGCCACGGCGAGGCCGTCCGATACAATCCAGAACTAGACACGATACTCCCCAGACTTGAAGACCATGAAACCTCTTCCAAACGCGCGAACGACGCTGAAACATCCTCTAAACGATCCAAGTTCGACGAGCGATTGTACGAGCAACTCATGGCTGATGATCCCCAACAACATAATCCTAGTCCAAAGCAACATTTTGGTCCTGATGAAGACGATCCTTTAATCGTTCGAACCCGAAAAGGACGAGTCAGAGGACTAACCCTTACTGCCGCAACAGGAAAGAAAGTCGACGCTTGGTTCGGCATACCTTACGCGCAAAAACCGCTAGGAGATTTGAGGTTCAGACACCCAAGGCCAGTTGAAAACTGGGGCGATGATATACTTAACACGACGATACTACCACATTCATGCGTGCAGATTATAGATACAGTGTTCGGAGACTTCCCTGGTGCGATGATGTGGAACCCCAATACGGATATGCAGGAAGACTGCCTCTACATTAACATAGTAACGCCGCGACCCCGTCCGAAAAATGCTGCCGTCATGCTTTGGGTGTTTGGAGGTGGATTTTACTCGGGCACAGCTACTTTAGACGTCTATGATCCGAAGATCCTTGTATCTGAAGAGAAGATAGTATATGTGTCAATGCAATACAGAGTGGCGTCACTCGGTTTTCTATACTTCGATACTCCAGACGTCCCTGGAAATGCAGGAATGTTCGATCAGCTCATGGCGTTGCAATGGGTGAAAGATAATATCGGCTACTTTGGTGGAAATCCACACAATGTGACTTTGT
Organism: Epirrita christyi; assembly: GCA_951392215.1. Taxonomy (NCBI): domain Eukaryota; kingdom Metazoa; phylum Arthropoda; class Insecta; order Lepidoptera; family Geometridae; genus Epirrita; species Epirrita christyi. Next base: position 14,629,879 of record OX595837.1, on the reverse strand, counting down.
TTGGAGAATCGGCTGGTGCTGCATCTGTTTCATTACATTTACTGTCTCCACTTTCGAGAAATTTATTCTCGCAAGCGATTATGCAGTCAGGGTCTGCCACGGTACCGTGGGCTATCATTTCTAGAGAGGAAAGTGTTCTTCGTGGTATCCGTTTAGCCGAAGCTGTTCACTGTCCACATTCTAGAACAGATATGGGTCCTATGATCGAATGCTTGCGCCAGAAGGGTGCAGATGAACTAGTCAATAACGAGTGGGGAACTTTAGGCATTTGTGAGTTTCCTTTTGTCCCTATCATTGATGGAGCATTTTTAGATGAGATGCCGTCTCGAGCACTTGTTCATCAAAACTTTAAAAAGACAAATATTTTGATGGGATCCAACACCGAAGAAGGGTATTATTTCATTCTTTATTATCTAACAGAACTATTCCCAAAAGAAGAAAATGTAGGAATCACAAGAGAACAGTATCACCAGGCTGTTAGAGAGCTGAACCCTTATGTGAATGATGTAGGAAGGCAGGCTATTGTATTCGAATACACAGACTGGTTAAGTCCTGACGATCCTATCAAGAATAGGAACGCTCTTGATAAGATGGTTGGGGACTACCACTTCACTTGCGGTGTAAATGAGTTTGCGCTGCGATATGCTGAAACTGGCAATAAAGTGTACACTTACTACTACAAGCATCGGAGTAAGAACCATCCTTGGCCGTCGTGGACAGGAGTGATGCATGCTGATGAGATCAACTATGTCTTTGGAGAGCCCTTGAACCCTGGGAAGAATTATTCTCCTGAAGAGGTGGAATTCAGCAAACGCTTGATGAGATATTGGTCTAACTTCGCTAGAAGTGGGTTAGTATATTTACTTATGTTGTAAAACTTTTTGAGTACCAATTATTTGTCTACAGATAAAAAAATTCTGCTTTTCAGGAATCCATCGCAAAACCCCGGTGGTGAGCCATCAGACGTCCACTGGCCAGCGCACACGGCGATGCATAGAGAGTATCTGTCCCTTGATGTAAACTCTAGCTCCGTTGGCTACGGAGTTAGGGTCAAGGAGTGTGCCTTCTGGCAGAAACATTTGCCGCAGCTAATGGCAGCTACAAGTAAGTTACGTTTCAATATTATTTATGTAAATCATGAAGAACTGAAGAAATTAGAGCGTTATTTTTATACTATAAATAAATAAATAATATAATTTAGAGTATTAGAGATTTAATGACCTAGGTAAGTAGCAAGGTGCTTGCAATTTGGTAAATAAAACACGGTTCAAAACAATTAATAATTAATAGCTAGCTGTCGCACTCGTGAATTCATCCGCGCATTAGTAGTAGTTAGATACTTATCACGCAATACTTATAATACTTCGTGAAGAGACTCCTCTCAATGTCAAGTAAATTCTTTGGTTCTTTTTTCATTTATGTCAAAGTTTGGTTTTTGTGTCAGTTGTTTTATTGGATTTTAATTTCTTCAATTAATCATCAACCTTTCTGACGCTCAGGAAGGCTTTCGTTAGAGCGAGAAAAATAACAAATTATGCATGCGAAGATTAAGTAACAGATTACTACGTCTGTCACTGTGTGCGTTACAGTGGACTGAGATGAGATCATACTGTGAATTGAATGTTTTATAATTACGAGAATTGGGCTTCTGTAACTGTTAATTCCATACGTGTTTTGATAATGTTCTATAAATCTGTGGCTTTACCGTGATTTGAAAACAGTTTCTACGGACAAGTTTTCATTACGAGTATTCGATTACACGGGCAATCTCAATCTTAGAAATTCACATCAGCTTCATCACATATTTTGTAGATTTTCACTTAAACTCATGTTATACGTATTTTTTTCTTTTTTATATTTTCAGGCAAGCCGGAGCCGCCAAAGAACTGCACCAGCTCTGCGACCTCGCTCTGGTCTTTCAACGATTTCATCAACCTCACAATTTTAGTGGTCATAGGATTTGTCCACACTTCACTGTTCAAGTACATAACATGAGCCATGTATCACATTTAAGTGACAAGTCAAATCAATCCAGTCTTTCAAATTATTAAAATGTTTACTTTCATGTAATACCTACAACCTAAGTTCGTTAATATTAGTTACTAAGTCTATATGTTGCCGTCAAATCTAATGAATTTTATTTTTATATGTATGTATAGTATTAACCGTATGTTAAGTTTTATGTAAACTCAAGTTATATTGTGCTAAGTCCATTATACATTCTAATTAATTAATAAGTTCATTAAAATAAGGGTAAAATTTAAATGATTTAGGTCTTAAAATTAACGTTATATTACAAGGAGTGATGCCTCCAACAACATATCACTTGTTAATAACAAATTATAGAATATTAAACGTACTTTCGTCATAGTTTTTAAGTCACTACCTACATATCTTTCCTGAGTTTCCTTTACATCTGCCAGAAGAAATGATTAACAATGATTAATGAAATTGTAAAATCTGTCTTTGTTCATTTTAAGAGTCTACATAAACAAGCATTTAAGCTTTTCAATGATTTAACTTTAAGAGTAAGATGTTTAAGAAGACGTATAGGAAGACAATTATGATAAAAATGTTAGCTTTAACGCGCCTCTAACGCAATACATATCACGCAAAGCTAGAGATGTTTAAGTTCATTCTAGTGAGTAAGTTAATGATAAGCTAGATCATTTCACAACTCTGTAGCGGACCAATATTAGAAAGTTGTACGTGTATATGGTTCGAGGATTCAGAGATGCTCATTATGATTGAAAATAAGATGATATTGGAAATTACGGTATTAACAATCAGGAAAAATAGAAGAACGATTTCGGAGATAAAATCAGCTTGTAACAAAATGCCAATATTAAGAGGGTTGAAAAAGAGATGTATGAAATCGCAAAGAGAGAATTGAGATGTTATGTGTGTAAAATACTGAATGAGTTAGATCATACAAATTAGTACATAGCGTTATTTAGGGTCGACGTACATCTAGATAAGAGAACGTAGTGTCAGCGGTCAGCTTTCGAATATTGGTGTTAATAGGTCTTTACAACTCCTTCAGGATTTATAATAATTTGTATAAGTGCAATAGATATCATAGCATGTAGGTATTTCCTGAAAGAAGGCGATACTTTACTTAGAGACATTTTTATTCTACTTACTTACGAAATTTGGAATTTCCCATAATTGACCTTTGAAAAAGTAGATTTCCTTTGCGTGTAGGATCGCCTCCTTTCGGGATTATATTATACGCATGCTGCGGGCAACCTTGTTTACTACGACAGCTGGATCATGTAAATAATGTAATGAGTGTTAGCGTAAGTAGGGGCCCGTTGTTTCGAGGGTGGTTCATACGGGTGCCTAATTAGGTAATTATTATATGAAAATTATAACTTGTTGTGGAAGACGATACCTTTATGAGATAATAGTAAAAGCTAAATGTAATTAGATTCTCTTGCTTTTTAACCGACTTCAAAAAAGGAGGAGGTTATGTTTTTTAAACTATTTAGAAGTTTTTCTGGCAGACGTTAGTCTGTACCATCAGTTCGCTGATGCTTAGAAACTTGTTTCACAGTTTGCTGATAAGCATTTGGTTATCAGTCAACATGTTATTATCAAATTCATTTCTCAAGGTCTAAAAGATTGTATAGTATGATTGATTTGTTTCAATATTATACTTTATTCGAATGTTATTAGTATTAACTAATCGCAATACATTAGGTAATACTATTTTTTTAGTAAAATATGTAATATGTATTAGACTAGTGAAACGCTCGCGACTTCGTTCGCGTGGAGTTTTTTCCATACAAACTTCAACATCCTATTATACAGGTCACGCAAAAAAGGCCCACTGACGGCTTAGTTGTGAAAAAGAGTCTGCGCTACCCCCTCAGAGGTGAACTTTGGAAATTTATTTCTTAGTGCACATTACCTAGACCACATTAGGTATGTAGGTACCCTCCAAATTTCAGGTCTCAAGAACTTACTAGGGTACTTACTTAGAGCTTAGGCTGTGCATTGATAGTAAGTCAGTCACGTATGATAATTATTAAAATTAGAATACTATGGCATTGAAAATCTTATTACAAACTGTGAAATAAGTTTTGTTTATTAGATCACGATGTCTAGTTCAAAATTTGATGTTTCAAGAACTACCTACGCTTATTTTGATCTGCGTATAAACCTATATAGTGCCTCTTGTTCACTTTTATATATATTGATACACTATGACATAGGTGATTAAGTAGATGTAGTGATGCGTTATTTTGAATGCACTGATTTCTTTTAGAATAAAGGCCAACGATTGTCGCTTAGTGCCAAAGAGATGCAAAGGTATGAAGAAGATAAAAAGTTAACTGATGTTATATTTTAGAAAAATTACGACTATACACCACGTACTTTACTATTCTCCTGGTGACGTTTCGTTGACCATTTTGAGGTCCTTCCTCATGAGCACCGACCGCGACCACGCTTAAAGGTCGTGAGACGGGAACTAGCTTGGCTCCGTCGCTCCGTACGCGCAGCCCGACTGGACAATGGGGCAGGCGACGGGGGAGAGGCAGCAAGCGTTCACCGTCGCGTGGTCGCGGTCGGCGCTCATGAGGAAGGACCTCAAAATGGTCAACGAAACGTCAGCAGGAGAATAGTAAAGTACGTGGTGTATAGTCGTAATTTTTCTAAATTGATGTTATATTATACCAATTTGTAAAATTCACATAAATTAGAGAAAATTTACCAGATTCTAGCTTACCATAACCTATTTTGGGTCAGAAATCTAGTCAGAAAAGTGTGAATATCTCTTATCACAATCTTTTTTAAGTCTGCTTTGTTTGTTAGTCCTGATACTATAATTGTTTTGTAGTTATTAGTTACCTAGTTATACCAACAATTTGTTAGTATATCGGATTGAAGGAATTCGTTAAAAACGTCGAAAGAAACGCTTGAGAAAATTATGTAAGGTTACATACTGATGTAAATTTATTAGTTCGCTTAGCACTATCGATTTCTGTATAAATACTTTTGTAAGTTATATTTTTTTTTTGTAAGTAAACGTGTTTTTTTAAAGCATTTGTTGTATAATTCAACTTATTAAAATAATTAGCTTCAAATCTGCTTGGCTATAAAGTTCTGTAAATCTATGTAAGTAATGGCCTAAAACTAAGCGTTTGGGAACACGACTTCAAAGGCCTATGCAAACACGGCATGTTGTTTTCATTAATGATCTGTTTTACCATTTGGTAAACGCTATCTGCCAGTCATAAGAGCTCGCAAAATAAGATAATGATAAACACGTACGTACGTACGTACTTTGTGATAATATTATGTTATCACAGACTTTCAGGTGACACCACTTGGTCAGGTAAAGATTAAGAAAATCGCTAAATAATGATGATGGCAAAAAGTGCGACACGTAATTTAATAAAGTTGAGGAATTTTTTGTATTAATGGTTACACATGTAAATTCAACTTCTAACAACTTAAAATGAGCAGTACCTATAATAGAAGAGAAATGTACATGTATCTGCTAGATAGTTATTACATCATTTGGTGGAACAGACCTAACTCTTCTAAATTCTAATAGTGAAAGATGTTTAAGTAAGTTATTCGTAATTAGTGCTATAATTGCATTATTGAATGTTTGCAAAGTTTGTGTTTTATTATGAAAATAAACGCTTGTCTATAAATTTCTTGGGTTTAATTCTAATTTGTGTTTATGGTCATTGGAATCACTTGGGTCATTTCGGCAAGCAGTATTGCTTGGAGGTAGAAATAGGTAGTACCTATTTATGTATTGTATGTAACCTAGGTATGTATTCTGGTAGTACTTCCCCGGACAAACTCATCATACTCATAGTTCTACATACGTCCTCTTTGAAAGACTAGGTTTTATTAAGAAGAATTTTATTAAAACCCTTCAATCTTTCTTAAAATAAATGGAATTACTTCGTACTGCGAATGCATACCATGAGGGAGGCCTCGTCCACCAGTGGGCGTGTAACGGCTGATAAAAATGAGTAGGCAATCTACTCATATCTACACGAACAAATAATAATGTGTAAACAGAATTATCTAATTGTAATTGCTTGATAATAAAATTATTGATTATTAATCTGTTTTGGCAAAGACTATAAAAAGGGTTCAGAGCGATATTACATCACACAATACGTTAATACGTGATTTAATTAAAAGGTAAGAAAACTTATATTATCACAGAATTTTTAATTATCTTTGAATTAAAAAAAACATGAATAACGACTACTTGCTTTTATAATGTTTTTGTATATTTTTGCTGAATGTATAATTAAAATTAATATAATATGTAAAATCGTTGCGTGACTGATTGACTAGCAACGCACAGCAAACAGCAAGGGGGTGCAGCAAGCCTTGGGGATGAATTTCAGAAATTCTTAAAAGTTTGTATGAATAATGTCCACGTGGACGAAGTCACAGGCATACCACTAGTTATTTATAAAGATGGATAGAAATTTTGACTTTTTTGTTTCCTTATGTTATTTCTCGTTCATTGATCTAAACCAACCGTTATTTTTCAGTTTTTAAAAGAAAAACCAAAATGAAAATCTTCATTGCGTTCTCACTTCTGATCGCGAGCATTAGTGCTCTACCCCAGAAACTCAGCTCAGGTATGTTTTCATTGTTATCATGCCCTTTCCGCTAGTACTTAAGGTGAGGGCCTCGTGCTTATACCATGGAAAGGAGAATAAATGTACTACGTGTTGCCGCGTGTGGCCCGTTCGACAGGGCTATTCTTTTTCTCGCGACAGGTTTCCAACAGGCGTAAATTGTGCGATCACGGCTGTCAAAGATCGCTTTTCGCAAGCTTTTTGCATACAAAAGTTACCGTTTCACAGCCCTGAGGCCTTACCATTGAGCTCTTATAGCGAATCAGTTCAAAAACTATTCAGTACAAACTATCGGTTCTTCGTTGACATCGCCCATCATTGAATAACTTTAATCGTAGAAGTGATATACCTTCTGCTACTGTGCTTTTAAATATAGCTGCGGACATCACGCGACCGATATTTTGTACTGAATAGATTTTGAACTGAATCGTTATATGAGCTCATGGTAAAGCATCTGGTTGCACAATTTACGCCTGTTGCAAACATATCCCGAGATAGGGAATAGCCCCGCGGGTTATCCACGAGCCTACCGGAATAATACAAAATCTGGGACCATGATATTATTTGGACAAAAGAAATGCGGTTTGGTTTGGTAACATCGCGGTGATGCGCAGGAGACTAGAAAGAGCAAAAAGAGGTGTTCCTTGGCAGCAAAAAGTGATTGTGAGCTAAAATAGTTATGACAATGATGATTTTACCTTTCGCCTGGTTGTAAATTCTGTGGTGTTATTGAATTGTTCCTTCCACAGAAGTCGTTCTAACCAACGAGCGATTTGTCACTGACGGTATTGCCAGTGCCATCGAGGATGTTAGCCAGTCAATCAAAGACGCTGGTCTCGACCCCCTTTACATTCAGAAAATGGAAGGAAGTTATGCTCTGCCAGTGCCTGTGTAAGTATTTGTTTTCACCACTGAAGTTACAAATAATACGTGTGTCGCAGAGTGATGTCCTCAATTCCAAAAGAGGAATTACTTACCCTTACTTCCTCATTTTTATTTCAGTCTGTTCAACGCCGAGGGTTTGATCGAAGAGCTCCTGTTCCAGGGCCTCAGTGAGATCGTGATTAACAGCCTGAGCTTCAGCATACTCACCAACCGTCTCCGTTTGGATATCAGCCTTCCTCTCATCGAAGCCACTCTTAGTAAGTTTAATTTGGGGCTTATTCGCACTTATGAGGAGGTCATCGCTCACGCCCTTTTGCACGCGAAAGAAGTTCTAGAACCGTGGTGCGTTAGTTTCTTAAAAAATTATATCGTTACCAAATCATAAATTAAATTATTAAAGCGTCAGTTTTATAAAAAATTTTTTTTTCTAATTTATGATTTGGTTATATAAAATTTTATAAGAAACTACCACAGGTCTAGATATCAGTAAACTGATCATGTGTTCACAATTTTATGGAGTTTGAAGAAATAGTAGCCAAAACTTACCTACGCCCTACCTTCTCTTAATAATAATATGATATTTTTTAATATGTTTATTCAGTTTGGAGTTAAACAACAACTTATTACATATCATTATTATTTAAAATGCTCCACAGACAAAGCTGATCTTGATGTGACCTTGTTCGGTGAAAAGTACAACGCCGCAGCTGCTGGCAGGTAAGCATCTTATTTTACAAAAACTAATAAGCAAACGGCAAAAATTTGCAAGGTTTTGGAATTTGCTGAAATTAGACATTTTGACACGTTTACCGCCAAGTGAGACGAGAATAATCCTTCTCCTTCCGTTAATGTCGTAAAAACTGACTAAGGGATTACATCAGGGGATGTGGCAGCATCCATCTGAACACTTAACACCAATACTACGATCACCAATCTGCCTGCCAAGCGTGGTGATTATGGCAAATCCCCCCATTGCATTCAATGGGGGAGGCTTCATCCAGCAGTGGACGCACAGGCATAAAGAAAAATAAAGAAAGATAAACAAAACAACGCAATTCACGATGGGAAAGTACGTATTGTAAATTCGGTCGAATCATCTGCCTGTAAAGAATATAAGAAAAGTATGTCCACTGCTGGACATAAGCCTCCATCTACCGACTTCCTGCAACCTTTACAATGACTTTAGTCCATCGAGAGGAGCGCCTTCCTCTACTGTGTTGTCCGGTTTATGGTCACCACTCGAGAACCTTTATTCCCCAACATTTATCAGTTCTGCGAGCTATATGACTTGCCCATTGCCACTTCAACTTGAGAATTTAAAGAGGTGAATAGAAAAATAAATATTTCCTTTGCATCAACTAGCCTATTTGATTTGTAGGAACTTTGGGTGAGTTTATATTTACATAAGTTAATTTGCGTTGTTATACATTATCTAAAATTTCACATTCCAATTAAGATAACAGTCAAATTGAAATCAAAGCCGATTAGTGTTGACGCGTGATAGATGGTTTTGATAACATAAATCCGTTTTATTATAATCTACATTATCATATTACGATGTACTACGTCATTATCTTTGATATGTTTTTCCTCACTAAGTAACTAGGTACTTAACCATTTTTTTTTTCTGTTTTTTGTTTTATTAGCCCTCTCCTCCCACTATAATCTGTGGTGACCAAGCTGTTCGACCACTTATGTATATTATGTTTGGTTGTCTGATCCAAGATCTGATAAGGCAAAGTTTTATTTACGATATATCAATATTGGATCATAGATCAATTAGACCTATTAATTCACCAACATCTTAGAAAAAAAAAACACCCAAACAAATGTCTGCAAATATTTTTTTTTCCATGATTGGGGTTTGAATTACCATAGTACTCGTAGCTCGTCACAGGTAGTCCTAGTGTGGGATCTGGACGATGTATTGGTGTTATGTTATGTCATCTAGGATTTTCTGGGCAGTGTTTTTTATAATGTCACAGTAATATTTTGTTTTGATACTGTCTGATACGGACAGGTATTACTACTGCGACATTAGTATGTTGTTACTTAATGAGCTTTATCAATCAGTATTTACACTGTAATTAGGTTTATTTTGTACCTGGGTCTAGAGTCTAAGACTAATTTTTAGCTATCTTCTTCTTCTCAGTCTTGAACTTTTGTCAGAGTGGTCGTGGTCGTCATGAAGTATTTTTGTTGGAGCTGATGTGGCTCGCCTCACGATATCTTGCACCCACTGCAGACTTGATCTGGTTGGTCCAACGCATGGGTGATCTTCCGCGCAATCTGGTGCCCTCTAATCGTCCTTGCATAACAAGACGCTCGATGGAGTCCGGATCGGAGATGGATCCGTTTTGTTTAGCTAATAGGTGTAGCTTAAATGTCTGTTATTCTAACGGGTTGTAAAGTGAGGAAGGACGTCTTATACGATGTTAGATGGTTTGTATCTATTCCAGATTCGCAATCAAAAACATCAATATCAACGGTGACATCCGCGTGAGTGTTGGCATCATCACCGGAATCTCCATACGCAGTATTACAATGAAGATGAAGCTTGGAGGCATTGACGTTAGTACTTACTTACTTATTATTCTTTTAACAGTATGGGACGTCGTCCATTTTAATTTTGTTTCGATTTCTAAGGTTTTTTTTTAGTTATATCGTGTAATTTTGGTGATATTTTAACCGGTGTAGCTTAAAAAGACCACATGGTAGTGAATTTAAATATAAGTGTACCTATTGCGTGTCTTATAGAAGGGGTGGAAATTGTCTATTCACCGAACATTCTAGTACAACTGCCATCGCTTTACTAGAACGTGACTTGACCGAGGACAGGACTTTAACGGCTTGACCTAAGTATAGATTATATTGAATTGAATAATATACCTATTTGACACTGGCAAAATTGATGAGGTTTTCCACAGAGGAATTAAAAAAAAAACAAAAAACTTTGGACAGTCTGGAGTAAACGGTAGTTTGCTTCTTTACATTCAAATGCATCGATATGTGTCAGGCGCATGAAAGAAGCCTTTCACCTCTCATCACCACATTGGTTCCTTCACCATTATTCGATAGGCCCTTTTCAAAGCCACTATAATACCCAATCCGCTCTGACTAAAGCAGGGTGATCAAAAATAACCTATAACCCAAACTACTCGTACTATCAAGATGAGAAATTTCATGGCTGAGAAACGCCTGACGATGAACCGGCTTTAAGACCATGGGAATGCCTGCCAGCTTGCTCTGAATAATACTTAAATTTAAAAACAGTCCAGTTTTGAATAGAGCATTGGCACTATTGTAGTGAGGCCGGCAAATACTGGACGATAGTCGAGAAAGGTTCGAATTACCACATCATTGAGCATGTTTTGCAAAAAACTATTCAAAGACCACCCACAGACGTCAGTGCGCAACAAATAAGTCTGCATGACTTGTCGCGTACCTGACACAGAATACAAATAGGGTTGGCTGATCAGACTAGAGTACAGGATAAAGATACTGGCTGTTCTTTTTGTATTTATCAAGTTCCCTTGCTTGGGTTGAGAATTTTTGTAACCGATCACGTACTCAAGCCACGCGCATGCTTAGGTATCTTGCACGCATTCTAATTTCAGATATCTAATAAATCAAAAATAATTTGATTTACATTAATATTTTAAAATACTTAATTATGTGTATAATTAATTTTTCAGTCTAACGTAGCCGTCTCAGTTGCTGGCCACGACCTGTCTAGCAGCCTCAACACCTTCCTCGGAGTCACTATTCCCGCTAAACTTGATGAATTCGAAGTGAGTATATTTACAATCTTTTCAACTTGCCTGGTTTTGTGTGTTTGTTTGACTTTATGTTTTAAATCTTGCAAGCCGGCTTTGACCTAGCATGCGTTATCCGATTAAGCCGAATAAAATAGAGTTCAACAATATCTACTGAGGGTGACAATACTACGCTGATAATTGTGATGATGGGGTCGGAAGGTGGACATCAAAACTTATGGTAGAACTGAGCTAATGGGTTTGATTAGACAACCTCTGTGGCGCGGCGGGCGAGCAGTCAGCTGAGATGCGAGAGGTTGCGGGTTCAATTCCCGGTGCGGGACAAATGTTTGTATGATCTGTAAATATTGGTTCCGGGTCTGGGTGTTATGGTACCATGGTACTCGTAGTCGCTGATACCAACGACACAGGGAATCCTAGTGTGGGATCAGGACTACGTATGTGACTGTTGGGTGTTATGTTTTATTATTTATTGGGTTTGAGCTTAATGAGACCCAATCGCGGTTCTGAATACTATTCTTTTGAATACAGCCAGGTGTTTAGAACCTCTTCATTCTGGTAGTGATTTTGATCAGTTGAGCTATCTTTAGATCGTCTGCAACCGTCTTTAGATTGATCAACTATTACTTTTTGTATTTTTTGAAATTTGTTTTATACTTGTATTATTCTTTACTAATTCATCTTTATTATCAGACTGAAAAAGCTTGTTTTTTCCCAACTATATATTTGCCATTTTGAAAGTAGGAATTGATTTGGTAGAAGGCAAGTTATCAGAATGTATTCCAACTTGGCATAAACCTACAATGTAAAGAACTCATCGATGCATCCAAATAGCTATCGTATCAATGAACGTAGAATGTAAATTTTTGATAATATTTATTTTTCAGAATGAAATCAATGAGCTTGTGGAAATCGTCGCCCTTGACATCATCAACGCTAACTTGTAAATTGAATTAACTTGTAAATTGAATTAACTTGTGAATTGAATTAACTTGTAAATTGAATTAATTTGTAAATTGAATTAACTTGTAAATTTAATTGACTTGTGCCTGAATTGTGGATACGGATTGTGAGTACGGAGAACAGAGTTGTGGATCTTTATCATTCTGAAATGTTGTGAATGTCATTAAAATAATACTCACGTAATGTTAGCTTTGAGCTAAATCATGAGATCTTACGGCTCTTACCTGCCAAAAGTTAAATTAAAGAATAAATATTACAATTTGTTTTATTCCTGCCTAATTTACCAATCATTTTTTTTTTCAGTGTACTATCAGTTTATTTTATTGTCAAAATTTATATTAAACCTTTGTTTTTAAGGATGTACAAACTTGATTGATCAATAAACTTATTATTACTTATTGTTATTATAATCAGGTCCCAGAAAAGCAATTATCGTAATTACTTGACGTTCAATCCACAAAATAATGTCATCTCAGTCATTTTTCGTTTAATCGTCAACCTTTCTGTCGCTCAGAAAAGCGAGAAAGATATCGTATGCATGCGAAGGTTATGTAACAGTTACTACGTTTATGCACGGAGTGACAGGCGTGACAGTTGACGGAGTGACAGGCGTGACAGTTGACTGAGATGAGATTAGATTGTATGAATTGAATTGAATGTTCAATAGTTAAGAGAATCGGGGATTTTAAGACTGCACTATTCACAACTTGCCGCCTATACTTCAAATACCTACATCACATAAGCAACCATTAGACGTCCACTGTTGGATGAGGCCTCCGGGGGGAGGGGGGGTTAATCATAGAGAAATTATCCCAATAGAGCCACTCCTAACCCAATATTATGTGCTACACATCAATGCCAATAAATGAATGAGTTGTGTTGTGGAGTAGGTATGCCTGTATTTATTTATCTATGGCCGTAATAATCGTAAAACTAACGTTAACATTAAAGCACGTAGGTTAGATTAAACGTGTAGAGTTGCTTCATTCCTTATAATGTAGTTACAATGTTAAACGTATAGGTCTAAGTAGAGCTCTCCAGAAAGAGACCCGTCGTGGCCAAAAAGTTGCAACTACCGTTGTGATTTTACATGGCCACCCCATGGATATAGTACAGCATAAAAATTCCTTGGGCCACTCCTCAGAATAATGACAAGCACCATTATTCTAAGGGCCACCCATCCCCGCCATCTTGGAAATGTCAAACTCATCTGTCATACGGGCGTAGCCAGGTTTTAGTTTCGGGGAGGAGGGAGGGGGAGGGGAGGTTCAAGAAAATGAAACAACAAAAATGTACACGAAATTACATTAATTGTGAAAAAAAACTGCAACCCCCCTGCGGCTACGTCCTTGTGTCATGTCGTATTGCTTGGTACGACATGACATGACACTAAAAAAAATAAGTAGGTACCTAAACACACTTGACTGTGTTTACTTGTTTTTTTTTAGTTACGGTGTTTTTTTATTGTTTTGCAAGTGAAACAAAAAAGGTAATTAACACAGCTGCGTCCTCAAACCCCACGACGGGTCTCTTTCTGAACAGACTCTACTTACTTACCGAATTGTTTTGACTTCACTTCATTTGCTTATGACTTTTGTATACCGATAGGCAACCCATTGTCCATCTCATGTAACATAGCAAAACTGCAACAGGATGAAAGAGACAGGAGTACGTTTATCGCTTTGCGGATATTGATAGCAAATGAGTCATAAATGTGAACGCGTTGTAAACACACGGATGCAAAACTCCCCACGAAATTAAAGTCTGGGTTGCCATGAAAAAGTATGCTTGAAATATATTATTCCCGTAAAATATAAAAAACCGAACACTTTTGTTATCAGTTCAGTGTCTGTCCGTATGTCACATGTGTGTTATGTTATGTTTTGTTGTTATATAAAGCTAGGTAGGAAGTAAAAGGAAAAGTTGATTTTGGCGTCAATTTAGGAGGATAATATTAGGGTTAAGGTTGAGATGCGAAAGGTGGAGATCAAGGTTCGTCTCCCGCTGCCAAACAAATGTTTGCGTATCATGGTACTCATGGTTCCTGATGCCCACGACACAGGGGGTTCAACTTTATAACTTGGGTTTTACAAAAAAACTAAAATTGACTAACAAAAATAAAATAAAATGTCGTTTCTCTGAATTGCTGAAGTTTATTTATAGAGCAATCTGAATTAGATCTATGTATGAAAAAATTATCAACAAGTTATTAGTGATTAACAATAAAATAAAAAACTAAATATCAATTAGTTTTAGAGATTTTTTTATGTAAGTACCTACCAATAAAATAAATTAAACTAAAATCACCTATTGCAAATGCTACAACGTGCAACTCACCCAAAATCGACGATCATTAGCTTTCACTGCATATTTTGATAATATTGTAGTACAAAACCCTTTTTGTGCGAGTCTGATTCCCTCTTGGCCACTTTTATTGAATTATTTATGAATGGCAGCACTGAGTGAGCAAGCTGCTATCGGGGAATCACATTGCACTGGTTACATGCCTACATGGCAAAATTATTGCATCATCCAAGCGTCCAAGCGTCCGTGCGGTTGTGGCGTCTGCCACAACCGCAGGCGCAGTAGGCGAGTTAAATGCATAATCGCTCGTACATTCATTTCATTTTGCGACCGATTCCTTTTATTGCAACATCGATACTTGCATACAATTTGTAAAGAAATACTACCTACTTACAATATTTAACTATTACTGTGAAATGTATGTTTTTAGAGGTAGTGTCGCAAAGTGAGTGAATTTATTTTGATATATTTGGAACTGTGTCTGTTAGTGAATCGGCAAGTTACTAAGTGAGTAGAACCTACTAAAAATTAAGTATAATGTATTAATTAAATACAACAGCTGAACCAACATTTAACTGATAATCGTTGAGGAATAAAGTTTCTCAAGTGGCGACCACAAACCGGACGACTCTTTAGAGGAAGGCCCTCTACTCGATGGACTAAAGACATTATAAACGTCGCAGGAAGTCGGTGGATGGAAGCGGCTCAAGACCGTTCGTCATGGCATAACAAGGGAGAGGCCTATGTCCAGCAGTGGACTTCAACAGGCTGATGATTATAATTAAATTAATAGCTAGGTAGGCTGTGAACTGAACGATCCAAAAAAAAAATTATATATATACATAGATAACATAACATAACACCCAACAGTCACATACGTAGTCTTAATTCCACACTAGGATTCCCTGTTTCGTGGGTATCAGAAACTACGAGTACCATGGTACCATAACATCCAGACCCGGAATAAATATTTCCAGTCATACAAACATTTGTCCCGCACTAGAATCGAGCCCGCAACCTCATACATCTCATCCTGTTCCCCCCCTGCCGCGCCACAGAAGTCGTCCAAACCACAAACTTCAAACTTGTGGGCAATTTTCGTTGGTACAAGATTTGTCGTGCCTGCTGGCTTATTTTAGGAGCGTGTTATTACTGGAAGAAAGCTTTAGCTGGGTTGGTTGTGGAAAGCCATGGCGGCGCTGAGCACACCACTTGTCACGTCTAATATTCCTGTGACTGTACAACCCACGGTGAAAAGATTATAATGTATATATAATTTAATTATAATTATATAATTTATATTTTTCAGATATAATTTAGTACCTGCTCATGTACGAATACATACTAAGTGTTGCGATAATAATATTGACACTTGTTTTTATTTTTTGGAAGAAAGGTGAGTGAACCCTGTACTATGTAGGGTGGGGGGCGTCTAGTCTAAAACTGAAAGTACTTGTTTTTTAACCGACTTCACAAAAAGGAGGAGATTCTCAATTCGGTTGTGTTTTTTTATGTTTGTTACCTCATAATCTCCGGCATTTATGAACCGATTTAGAAAGTTCTTTTTTTATTTGAATATATATACTTCCAGATTGGTTCCATATTTCAGAATCAAAAACAAAATGATGAAAAAACCATTATGGTTTTTTCATCCAGATATTTAGTTGAATACAATGGCGGAAGTCGGTTTTTTAAATGAAAAGTTATTTAAGTACAAGTTAAACGTTCGAAAACAGTCCTTGTGATTACGGAGTATGGAATATTTTATTTAGACGTAATAAAATAGTGTGGCGTTCAGTTTTCGACTAGACGCACTCTAAAATATAATTTGAATAATATAAAAAAAAAGATTTGAAAGATTGAATAATATAATAAATAATTTATTATTTCATGAGTTATAGAATATTAACATCCAACGAGGTAATGTCGCTAGCTTTTTGGGCAACCTGCCTTTTAGGAGGGAAAAGTGGAATAAGCCCTTTCATAAATTAAAAGTTATACTTCATCAGCAGCCTCTAGACGTCTACTGCTGGACGAGGCCTCCCAAATGGAATGCAATGGGAGGGGGGAGTTGCCATAATCACCACGCTTGGCAGGCGGATTGCTGATCGCAGTATTAGTGTTAAGTACTCAGGTGGCTGCTGCTGGCCATCCTCTGGTGTAATCACTTAGTCGCCTTTTACGACATCCACGGGATGAGAAGAAGAGATCTTTTCTAAGCCGGACACACCACATCAGCATACTAAAATATAATATCAACTAATTTAAAATCAAATCTCGAATAACAATCTTGAATGAAAATTCTCAAATGAAAAATCTCGAGAAATTCCCCTTGAAACGTACAGTAAGTAATAAATTGGTTCAAGTATGACTTTGCAGAAATCCATTCTACAATATTAAATGGACGAACAATGTAGTAACAATTCTGCTCCTCTGCAACGAAAACTCTGAAAGAATTCGACACGTGTTTCGCCTCTCAACGAAGCATCTTCAGGAAACAGTTGACTCTCTGCGTGCTAGAACAACAAAGAAATAATACTGCAAAAACTCCGCAGCCATGTTCCCTCGCCGACCGCCGAACAGAATGACGTGAGGATGCTTCGTTGAGAGGCGAAACACGTGTCAAATTTTTTCAGAGTTTTCTTTGGAGAGGAGTGGAATTGTTATTATATATAATATATTTGTTCATCTATTTAATATTGTAGTAAGTTAAGTATTGTTTTTAATTATTTTTAGCACCTCGAAGAACTATGGAACACATGGTAGGGCGGTTAGCTACTAAGTTCATAGAAAACATGTTGGAACAAGTGCGACAGAAGATCATCACGGATGGATACGAGCATTGGACCTTTGATATGTACCAAAAGGAATTTACAGTACCTAAGTGAGTTTAAAAATGCTACTATAATGTTTAAAGAAATCAAAAAGCGTTGGTTCCCGTTACGTCCGGTACCACTGCGTCGCGAATTCAAATCTATTTTCATGCAATGTTAATGTTTATGCTAATTATTTGCACCACGTCGTGAATAGTAAAAATACAGTCAAAGTTAAAAATAAAAACATTTATTTAAGTTATATAAAATCCATTCTTTATTAATATTTGATACCACTATGATCACTTCTTGATTGCCTTCATCCAAACCAATCATCCATCTGTCGACTGTACTGTTGACCTTGTGGCTATAAAATCAATTCGCTACACAGTGGTATCGGACGTAGAGGGAACCAATTATCCACCAACGTCCTGCGTACTTACGTACGTAATGCACCTACGTACTTACGTAGCTTGGACTTACGTAACGCGTCATTTTCATTACTGATCGGTTTTGTTTTCAGCCTCTTCAGAATTCATATTACGGTCAAGAACTTGTTGTTCACGGGAGCGAGCAAATTCACCATTAATAAAGTGAGCTATGACGTCACCACATCACAGGCCATTTTTGACATTTCCGTTCCTAAGCTATTTCTGGCTATAGGTAAGTTGAATTATAGTACAATTTTTTGAATTAAAGACAGACCTCAGAAGAAGGTGCTTTAGTCGTTCTTCTAGAGAAAGACTTTTGCCAGTGTATTTGGAAATCTGCATGATGATTTTATTAGTAACAAAAAAGTATTAAGCCAAAAGTACCAATCTAAGAAAAATAAAAATGACTAAGATCTCCGCAGAAAACTGCATTAATTTTTTAAAAAAAATACATCCTCCACCGATCCTCCTTTTTTGAAGTTGTTAAAAATGATGAAAGAGTAGTTTTCCGAATGTATAATCCGATTTGTATAAAATTTGTGTAAGACCATCCTCCCCTCATCAGAAATTAGAAAACATTTTAAAATACTAAGCAAACAATATTTTGTATTCTGGCAAGTTGAAGTGGCATATAGATCGCAAAACCGAAAACAGCTCAGAAATAAATTAGCGCTTACGAAGCGGACTATGCAGTATAGGACCAGCACTCGTTGGACCAATGAGATTTTAAGATCTCAGGAAGTAGAATATGGTAATAGTAATATACCTTTCGTCATGGCATTCCACGAGGGAGGCCTATGTCCAGTAGTGGACTTCTAACCACTCATGATGACAACTATTTTAATGTTGTAGGAGATGTGAGCTCAGGCGCAACTATAAGCGCCTTCGGTATGGATTTCCAAGCTCAAATTAAGGGATGGTAAGTTTCCTCATATTTCTGTAACACTAGCTGCGCCCGCGGTTTCACCCGCGTGAACAATGATGAAAATTGATGATGATGATAATGAAAAGTAACTGGTGCTAATCCAGGGAATAAGGTATCTCTATTCCAAACTTCACTCAAATCCGTTAAGCCGTTTGAGCGTGAAGAAGTAATGTACATACTTCACATTTATAATATATGTGATTATGTTCTAGGAATCTCCAAAGTTATAATCAAAATAAGTACGTACATGTTTATAATACAGGATGTTTCAGATGTATTCTTTTGTGAAAGTATATAATTCTACACATTATAAAGAACAACTTTTGTTCTACGTCTTTTGAAAACATGTATAAACAATTTTTTTTAGAAACACAACAACATTCTACAACATTTTTTTACTAGTTATGTCAGAAAATTGTTACCCACCAAAGTGGTTCATAAATGGTTGCCATTTCTAAAGCACTTTGACTGTCATCAGCTGCTTTTATTGATTTCTTGAATATAGGGTCACGTTGATCGAACCACGAGTGATGGGTGCAGTGGTACTAGAAGTAGATGACGAAGGCAAAGTGACAGCTACCAGCGTAGACATCAACATAGAGCTGAAAGAAATTCAGGTACGCAGAATCTTTTTTGTTGAAAAATATGTTTTTTAAATCAAGCTTTTATGAAATTAGTGAACCACCATCACCACCCACGTACCAAACACTGCCAGGCTGCTTTATAATTCTCAAAGTTATTAATCTTTGGAAAGTTTAGTTGTCTAACGTCCGTCTTCATCATCAGATCATGAATGCCACGACAAACGGTCTTGAGCCACTTCCATCCGCAGTCTACAAGTGAAGTTAAATAAAAGCTTTCAATATGGCGTTACAATGTACACTGTGTTTTGTGTTTTTCATTGAATGAGACAGAAAACGGCATTTACAGTTAATAACATCATTGGAAACGGTGTAGCTATTTTAAGGTTACGCCACGTTTACTAAATGTAATGTTTAGTAAAGTTTCACTTCAGACACACAATAGATTTTATAATTAGTTAAGACTCTATTCACGTTTAATTTAGGGCATTATTGTGGCACTTCGGAAATGCACTTATATTGGGGTTAGTTTCATGGTGACCGGGACATATATGTGGCTCAAATTCTTGACGTTTCACTTTGACGGGAAGTAAAAGTTTAAATACAAATTAGGAAAGGGCACAGTCAGGATAAAACCTCGAAACGTGAAGTTTATGAAAGTAGTGACTGAATTGACTGAACTGAAATTACACTAGCTCATTAAAATCACTAAACCATTCAAGCAGACTTTGGACAACTCCCAAAAAGCTAGGAAAGAAGGTAACTTAATAGCTAATATATTTTTACAGTCCAAGATCAATCTAAGTGCAATGGAAACTGATTATTCGGAGGCCGTGAATAATTTTCTACGAGCAATGCTACCAGACCTCATCAACACCTATGTGGTAATAACTATTATCCAAATAATTTTTATAAATCATTCAAACGGGAATTTTTACGTTATCTCGGTGTAGGCACCGACAACTTTACATGATATAACAGTACAAAAAAATCCCGCATCGTAGACCTCGTTAAACTTTTAAGCTGTAATTTTTTCTGGTTCTTTGTTTAAATTTTTATCTATTTTTATTTTTTATTTTATTCTATTAATTTTATGTAAAATATGAATCATTTTCGTTTGCAGAACAAATGTAAAGGTGTAATTGAAACAGGACTGATGTCGATTGCAAATCCAATCCTAGCTCAAATGTTTTAACTATTCCATGAAAGTTCTGTAATTCTTACTATTTTGAATGTAAATAAAATGAATTTCTTCAAATGGCTTTATATTGAATCCAGAATAAACTTGTTACGATCAATGATCCAAATCCCACAAATATGACAGACATAAAAAACGACGGGCCCCAAGTTCCCGGCGGCGGCTCGGGTTTAGGGTTTAGGGCAAAACCTTTCACAGGGCGATTCTTTATCCCCAAAGTTTTTCACTAGCTCACTTAAAGAAGTCCTGAGAAAACTATTAGTGGCAGCCTGGAAAATAATGGAAAATAGGGGCATCAAAGTTGGCGGAGTGAGGTTGACAAACCTTAGTTTCACCACAATTAACCCTAGAACTACAGTACATCATCAAAGACCTGAGCAATGCAAGCCTTGAAGTTGGATTAAGAATGAACACATAAAAGACCAAAGTAATGACTAACAGGACTGCCTATATAGCATAACAGTGGACGGTGAAGCGATGCAATATGTCCGTGCATACGGGCATCTTCGGCCAAATAGTCTCCCTCCAGGTAGGAGCACGCACGATCACGAAATCACAAGAAGCAGTGAGAACTCCTGGATGAGTTAGTAGTCAATGAAGGATCTGATGAAAGGTGACCTTCAAAAGGTACTGTAACGCAAACTTAACAAATTTTGACAATAAGCAATGTTGCCATCTCTTGTTAATTGTTCAAACGAAGATTCGGAATTCAGAAGGTTTTCGACTGAAACACCTGTAGATAGCACCCCGTTTGATAGTGCCCATAACATGTTTAATTGATAATGGCTTATCTTTATCAAATAATACAATGATGACGCAAAATATCTGTTGAACTAATTAGTTCATTAGTGATATCCAAGTCTTTGTTAAGGTAAGTCAGAATTGTTTAAATTTTGTATTTCAAAAATAGACAGGTTTGATTTCACCAAATGATTCCTAGCTTATTAGATAACCTTGTCCATGACAAAGTAGGGTTCAATATAAACCTCTAAAAAGTTAAAATAAATGAAAAGTTACAAAATGAATGTTTATGGTACAACTTAGGCTAGAAATCAGCTGGTAAAATTAAGCAATGTTTTCGTAAAACTGTATTTATTTGTGTGTTTTTCTTTTTTAGAATAAACATGAATCCAATTTGGTTATGTCTCGGGGCCATTCTTGGCATCTCAACGGCGCTACCAGTTAACAATTTAGACGAAGATGCACTTATACAGCTACTTTCTCAAACAGGTAGGAATAACTAAATAACATAATTAGAGCCCCATTCGAAGAACAGCTCCACAAATCTACCATCTTGACTTTGTAACTTTTTTCTAAAAGAGAGTAGTCAGTAAAAGACTGTAGGAAGGTAAGAATTACAGTTATGAGTAAATTAAACATTAGCACGCCATTGTAAAGGCTGTAGATTACATGTTTTTTCTGCGAATGAGGCTCTGTTAATATTCGTTCTGGGTCTGGGTGTTGTGGTACCATGGTATTCGTAGTTCCTGATACACGGGAATCCAACTCTGGGATCGTATGTGACTATTGTGTGTTTGGCTGTAATTTTGAATTTCTAAGCCGTTTATATTTTGAGAAAAAAAACAATATTTGTCTCCATGGCATGCATAGTATAGAACCCATAGCGTGTAATGGGGGGGATTTACGACATCCAAAAGAGGAATTGGACGAGTCTAGCAATAACAATAATAATATTACTAGTGTAGTGTAGTATGTGTGTGTGTGTGTGTGTGTGTGTGTGTGTATGAGTGTGTGTTGTGTGTGTGTTGTGTGTGTTATTAGTGTTAGTTTTATTAGTAGTTTAGTAATTAGTTAGTAGTTGTAGTAGTATGTTAGATACGTAATATACTATAATTCCAGATGAACTCGGAAGAAACAGTGCTCTTGAGAATATCCTGACTGGTGTCATGGAGGACTTTAGGGAGGTCATGGTCACTGGCAACGAGGACATTCCGGTCCTGGATCCATTCTACCAGGACCATCTGATTATTGATGGTTCAACTATACCTATACCTGGGTATGTGTTCTTTCATAATGCAAAACTAGCTCCTATCACGGATATCCAGGTTCTCGTGAAACCTGGATATCCGGGCAAAAATAAACCTAATGGTTTTCCGAGTCATGAACTATAAACGATCTCTTAAAATCCATTCAATCTTTTTACTTCCACGCTTGTATTTTGTTTCGTTTCATTTTATGTGTTAAATTTATTGTGATGTGTTGTGTGATATTTATAAATGTTTAAATTTCTTGCATGTTGCGTACCTGTATCAAACATAACTTTCACATTTAAGTATAATGCCAGTAGGACCTATTGAGCCAGCAAACATTTCAGAGTAAAACCACTCTGACTACAGGATGGATGGACAGACGGACATGGCGAAACTATGATATGCGATGCACGCATGAAATTGGATATTCGAGATGATATTTTCAAAAAATAACACGAAATTGGGCTTTGGCTGTATTGGAATCTATTGATTAGAAAGTATGACGAGTTCGGAAAGAAAATAATAAAAGAAAATAAATTCGTCACCTGGACTTACATGTGAAGAGTTGATGAAGGAAGTTTTTTTTGTTTAAGTATATGTGTGAATGACGGAACTGACATGATGTGGTCCACTTGATGTTAAGCGGTAACCCCTGTCCATTATAAATGCAATACCTCCTTGGTCACGTCTACCTAGGACGCAAACCACTTGGCACTGCACTACGCCCGTCATCATGAGACACAAAGATGATAATTACAGGCACATGATGTAATTATATCAC
Source organism: Epirrita christyi (assembly GCA_951392215.1). Taxonomy (NCBI): domain Eukaryota; kingdom Metazoa; phylum Arthropoda; class Insecta; order Lepidoptera; family Geometridae; genus Epirrita; species Epirrita christyi. The sequence goes on along the minus strand of OX595837.1, from coordinate 14,606,608 downwards.
CCATACTCTTTAAACTAGAACACTACTGCTTGACGGCAGAAATAGGTATGATGGTAGTATTTCCTCGGACGAACTCTTTCACAAGGAGTTCCTTATATCCACTGTGTCTTGAAGACTTCCAATGTGGCGCTTGATTTAGGATTTAATTATTCTCATTCAACATACTTTTGCTGTCCCTCGGCTGACATTTCAAGTCTTCAGAAGATCTTCGTCATGTATTGAATTTTTGTGTGGTTTGTTTTTCAGTGCGCACGTCGAACTCAACGATCTGAAAGTATCAAAACTGAGCACTTTCGAGCTCAATACTGTTAGTGTCACCTCAGCCTCCATCATCCTGCAGCGTTACAACGTGGTGGTGGATGGTGAGGTGCCCGTCATCGAAGTAGATGTTGGTAAGGTGACCTTAAACATTACCGAAGAAATAAGAATACGCCGTGGTGTTTCCGGCTTAAGAGCAGATCCCTCCGTCTTCTTCCGTGCTGTCAACTATGGGATTACACCATGGGATACGCAGTAGCATCCACCTGAGTACTAAGTACCAATACTGCCATCACCAATCCACCTGCCAAGTGACTATGACAAGTGGGAAGTGATTATGGCAAATCCCTCCATTTAACTCTACGAGGGAGGCCTGTTTATCAGTGAATGACTAACGGCTGATGATAATGATGATGATGACACGATAAGGTTTTATCTAAAAATGATTTACCCTAATGCTAAAACACTTGCGTAATTAGTGTTCCGTTAATCGACTGTCCACACCACTGTCGCTACTTCCTCACCTGTGCGCGCTTATTCTGTGGCCATGATGTGTTCCGTATTTCCTATTATTATGATCGGAACAAAATATAAGAAAAGCCATCTCCAGTCACTTATTACTCACTACACTTACTCGCTGATCAAAAAGTTCTCAACCATGGCTGCAGAACTGACACACGTTAGGTTAATAAAGGTTCTCGAGTGGCAACCACGAACCAGACGACGCAATTGGACGGCCCTCCACTCGATGGACCGTCGACAGTGCACGGTTGCAAGAAGTTGGTGGATGGAGGCGTCTCAAGAGCGTTCGTCGTGGCCTTTTATAGCCTTTATCCAAAAGTTAATAGCTAATGATAATAAGTTGATCAAATATAAGATATCAAAAGCAACTACTTTCTAATCATAATATAATTATGAGACAAGTGTTGAGTAAATCAAAAGCCATTCTTAGGTATATCAAATTACTTATCTTGTAAATGTAAACAGATCAAAGCACTCTGGAGGACGCTCCGATCACAACCAGTTCAAGTGCTCAACATAATATAACAACACCTAACAGTCACGTAGGACCCACACTAGGATTCTCTGTGTCGTGGGTATCAAGAACTACGAGTACTATGGTACCACCACACCCAGACCCGGAACATATTATATTTGCAGATCATGCAAACATTTGTCCCGCAGCGGGAATCGAACACGCAACCTCTGGCATCTCAGTCAGCTACTCGCCCACCGCGCCACAGAGGTCGTGAACAGTTCAGTTCAATTAATGGTTTGAGACCTAGATTGACAACAAAATAAATATAATATGTATACAGGGTGTAAAAGGACAGTTCCCGAATAATGAAGGTACCGATAAAGCTACCTATATCATAGCTATATAAAATAGCGCGAGTTCACAGAGCGCACCGGCTGCGCGAGTTCAAAGCTGATCGACGCGCTGATTTCAGAATCATGGTCTGAGTGCACTATTTCAGTTTCCAGGAGTAGTCTTTTTACACCCGTTATGTATAATAAAGCTATCATCATTATAATCATTATCATCAGCTTGTAAGTCCACTGCTGGACATAGGCCTCCACCTTATAAAGCTATAACTACTATACATACATACTACACATATACTACTAAATATATATATGTATATACTTTTAAAATAAAAATAATCCTTTAAACTCCTAATTCATAAGTAATTTTTCAGGTAAATACGACCTCTTCCTCAACCTTAATGGGTTGAGCCTTTTCGGAAACGGTGATGCCAGGTAAGTTACACATTTCTTCGTCTTCATCAGCCAATAGACGTCCACTGTTGGGCAAGGCCTCCCTCATAGTATTTTCCATAATCACCACGCTTGGCAGGCGGATTGGTGATCGCAGTATTGGTGTTGAATACTCAGGTGGATGCTACAGCCCATCCTCTGGTTTAATCCCTTAGACAACTATTACGACATCCACGGGAGTAGATGGAGGGGTCTATTCCTATGCCGGACACACCACCGCAACCTACAATTACGTTTGTGAAAGCAAATGGATAGTTTTGAGGTAGATTATGGAATGCTTTTGCACCCATGTACCATTAAAGAAAGACAAAATACAAGAAAATGCGAACTCTAGTAAATATTATAGTAGATAAGTATGTATAGTATGTCGGTGTAACTGATGCAAATATTAATTTGAAATCAATCACATTTATGCATATTTATGTATACTTGTCAGTTTCGGTCTAACCATACTAGGAAATCCGTCAACACCATAAGGGTCCAGTATAATAATGCATACCGGGCGCTTATGAGGTTGCCGAGATACTGCAGCGCATCGAGCATGTTTTCTGAGGCGGGGGTTCCCGACTTCTTTGCCATAATAAGGTCACGTATAGCGTCATTTTGGGGTCGGATGCGTCGATCCAATAATAGCATTCTGAAGGCTGTCTCTGATGACTTGGCTAATCCCATATTTAAACATTGGATTTCCGTCCACATGGACGGAAATATGAAATGACAAGTCACAGTAGGTTACTTTACATACCCTTCTTGTGACATTTACTTTTATAAATTGTATTTTTTCTTGTGTGATATGGGTTTTGTGCCTGAAATAAATGAATTTTATTTATTTATTTTTATGCAGTACCACAGTTCAAGGACCAGCCCCGTTATGTCCAGTCAGAAGCCCCTCAGAAAAATGATTCTTCGTTCTTCTGTCAGTACTGATTCAGCTGCTGCTACATAATCAGGGTTTGATTTCACAGTTTTCCTTCTCCTAGATAGGTTGCAGATCATTAGTATGTTGGTATTTTTTATACCTAACCTACTTCGTTCCACTGCTGGGAAAAGATACTCCCAAATTCTTTAATTTATCTCTGTATTTGGCGGTCTCCCTCAAAAGCCACCACTTCTTCTCAAAAGTATCGAGATCTTCTCGCAAACGTTATGCTATGAGGTCAACCTCCACCAGGTATTTAGCATTCGCCTATCTATCAGGAGGCAATCAGCTGACCTGTCTGTCCTATTGAATTCTATTTTGAGCCTGGCAGTTTTGTCATCCACATCAGCGTCAAGGAACGCAGCGCAGTTTCCTTTTACCTAAAATGCTGCATTTCATTGCCCTCTAGAGTGTGCACTTCTGTAACTCAGTCAGTTGACCATGTCTATGCATCATAGGTATAAGGACAGGCACAATAAACTTGTCGATGGGACCTCTGTGACGCAGTGGGCGAGTAGCAGGCTGAGGTGCGAGTTTCCTGCTGCGAGACAAATGTTCTGGGTCTGGGTATTGTGGTATCATGATACCCATGAATCCTAGGTCGGATCAGGACTACGTATGTGACTGTTGGGTGTTATATTTTGTTAAATAAAGCTTTTTCAGGCGTTTTCAATGGCACAATCGATTCCCGTACCTTGCCTGTTTGCAGGAAATGATATCTGGCCCGTATTAAAATATTGGAAATATTTTAAATTTTTACTTTAAATTTCAGGATCCTTGTCTTGAAGCCAAGGTTGAAGGTCACATTACTGGTTGGAATCAGGCTGGGTCTCGGTGCTATCTATCTTAATATACTGAACACTCGCATCGAATTTAGTCTTGGCGATTTACAGGTCTGCATTATTTGTTTATCTCATAATTTAGCCACGAAAATTATTATATTAATTATTATATTATATTGGGATTTACCCGGACTTGTTGGTAAATTTTCGTTGGTATAAGATTTGTCCTGGCTGCTGGCTTATTTACTGGATGAAAGCGTTAGCCAAGTCTGTAGTGGAAAGCAATGGCGGCGATGAGCTCACCACTTGTCACGTCTATATTCCAGCGATTGTATAACCTACAGTGAAATGAGGCCCTTTGAGGCTCTTCGGGGAAAAAGGCGTGTGTTTACTTATGTTTATGTATGTATGGGATCTATAAAAACTTCAAAAAATTATCACACTCCTTTTCCTATAGACAAAATATGAACGTGGTCCTTACGTTATATTTAGATGTTTCAGCTGTTTAAATAAATAGAAGTGAGAAGCAAAAAGTAGGAAGGTGTCAAATACCTTGTTGGGATAATTATGTTCACGGATCGGAGTTATGGGGATATCCTCAGTCGTGGAACTACATAAGCTTTATAGGTAGTAGTTATTACAAATTTTTGTTTTGGTTTCAGCCTGCCATCACCGGAATGTTCAATGACCCTGCTGTTGATGGCTTTATCAACCTGTTCTTTAGAAATCTGTTGCTGGAATTGTTGAATGCCTACTCAGTAAGTGAACTTTAAATTTTATATGAAGAAAATCGCGATAAATAAGAAAAACTTGTCGTATTTTTAAATAAAGCAGTGACTTTACTAAATGGTCTGTAAATGGACCGTCGGCCACCGGTCTTGCTCATCACTCATCAAATTTTTGCAATTTTTTTGAAATTTTTCTCCATTTCGTACACCTGTGCAGTCGAAGTAAAAAGTCTTATGAACAGATTATTAGATCTCATAAATTCTAGTAAATAATCATCATCATTATCAGCCAATAAAAGTCTACTGCTGGATATAGGCCTCACCCATAGAATGCCACGACGAACGGAAGACCGTTCGTCCGTTGCGGCCAAGAGGGCCGCTTCCGTCTACTGACTAATCTGTAACCACAAGGACCGTTTTCGGTTGTCAAGCTCGTGTCAAGTACCAAAGTAAAAGCGGTTGAGGAGCGTGCAGTTTTATACTAGACGTACCCTACCTGTTGCTCTGTCTAGCTGTTGTTCTGTCTTTTGTTTGTCGCTCATCAGCAAACATTATATTTACCCGACTTTAAAAAAAGAAGGAAGTTCTCAATTCGACTGTGTTTTTTTTTGTATGTTTGTTACGCGATTACTCCACCAATTTTGTATTAATTTCGATGGTTTTTTTTACTTCAGTGGTGGTCCCATATAAATTTTATCGAATTGAATCAGCACTTATTTAAAGAAGTCGGTTTTTGTTTTTTTTCTAAAAATTAATTATTTTTTCTCATTAATAAGTTAAATGCTTTAATGTGTTTCGTTGCAGGAGGAAATCACGGATACAGTGAGCCCGATTGTCCAGGATTTGGCCAACGATATGCTTTCCAACCTCAACCTGATCAGCATACTTGGATAACTTAACAAATAATGTGAGACAATCATTAAGCAATATAGCTTAACTTAAACATGTCGAGAGTACTTAGTTAATATTATTCTATGTACTGAACTCTGATGTTTTATTTTTATTTGTGGCTATTTTCCTTTAAAACTGACTAATATCAATACTTACATGCAAAAAGATAAAATATATAACGATAAAAATATGTAGGTATCTATGACAAAATACATAACCGCCTTTGTTACTATTTTGTGTAGAAGAATGACTGATCACCACCAGAATATTGTAATGAGGGCTTTTCATCTTCGATAAAAAAAGTTGTTCAAATTGGTTCGATAGATGGCGCTGAGTCCACTGTCACTGTCAAGATAGTCAAATGTATTATCTGTGGTACACGCGTACTAAGCTATTATCTAACTAGTCTGTGGCTATTAGTCATGACATTCTGTTTGTGTTTGCTTCTTGAGTGTGCGCTAGTGATTTCGTGGTATTTTTAGAAGTAGGCAAAAATAAATACCACGAAACGAAAATTATTTCTACGTTGTTGATGTTGACATTTAAAATTATGATGACCCTTGATAGCTAAGTTGCAGAGCAGCGCCATCTATTTTTAACGCTGAAAGCATGATTTGAAACGGCCGTGAAAACCCCTCATTAAAGCATTACTTTTTTGGGTTCCATTTTTATTTACAAATTATACAATTCAGTACCTATTACTGACGCCCTCTATGTGAAAAGTCAGGCACTAGATACAGCTTCAGTCCCTAACACTTTGCTTCGGGTGGGGGCTTCGAGGTTCAGGAAGTTTCTTCGTGTTTTCACACTGTGACTTTATTAAAACTCCGATAGAGGGCACTGCTATACGTATCCGTACGAGGAAATGCTTTTTGGCCAACTCCTTGTTTATTTTTTTTAAGTATAATCATATATTCTCTCGACACCAGGTTTATCTTAATACTAGGTACAGAAATGTAGGACTAATCTAAAACAAACTTTGTGCGAGACTGGTGCCTGCGATAGGTTTAAAAAACCTGTGTTGCAATTGCAAGTCACCAGGGATCCACTCCGCAGAATAAATATGAAGTTAATACAAAAGTGACACTTGAGTAGACAGCAAAAAGTAGGTACCTATAAAAGGTAAACAAATGAAAAAGAAAACACAAAAATAAAAAATAAAGAAATGGCATAACATAATAAATGGCAGGGATCTCACAGGTGACTCTTGAGTCTACCCTAGGAGTAGTTTATATGTGCGCGTCAGAGGTATATATATATATATATATATTTATATATATAAAAGTGCGAGGAGAGCAATGAATAAAACGTCTATAAGACTAATAAGAGAGATGGAGTTTAGTGTGACAATGAAACTGATGGTAGGGGTGTTCGTAATAAAAGAGTGAGAAGAGGGTAGATCGTTACGGCAACCAATAAAATTTACAGTTATTGGTTGCTATCTGCAGTTCTGTTAGCTATTATGGCCTATTTGCTATTTGACCTTTAGCTAGATAACCTATTTGGAGAATATTAATACAACCTGTTTACTCTCGCTGATTGAGAACAAACGGCTGATGAATGACGAGAATCCACAAATAGGAATAATTTCAAAACAGATTAGACTCCGCAAATATTTTGTTTTAATTAAACTCTAACGAGGCTGGCTTGTATTGCCAAAGTTTTGGGTACTTACAGAAAGTTTAGAGTTGCGGACAGACGGTTGGAGTTCTTTCAAAGTCATAACTTTGAATAAACTGAAACGTAGAGATAACTCGTCATTATCATCAGCCGATAGACGTCCAATACTTTTTCTTTCACCCTTAAATGCATATGGAATCGAAAACGAAATATACATAAAAACACATTTTTTAACCTTTTTAAAATATTTTACTAAAATAACTTTCGTGAATTAATGGAATCGAAAACGAAATATACATAAAAACACATTTTTTAACCTTTTTAAAATATTTTATATATTCTATCATTTTGTAAAACGGAAAATTTTCACGTACCGACATGTTGTTGATTGCACCAACAGGTTTCGACCCTAATCGAGGGTCTTCATCAGGGTGAGTGCGATCCGCGCTGCACTCTCTCCGCGTCCTTCCTCGCACTGTGAGGAGGGACGGAAGACGCAGTAGGGAATTTTTAAAATATATTTTAATGAAATAAAACATACTGCCAATGTTGAAATATGTTTTAATTTAGACAAAACTTCAATTCTAAAATAAATATAACACATTCTGCATAGGTATATTGGTGCAAAATATTTTTTCATCCCATCTATTCGAAAAGGACGACTTGGTTCGCCTTTAAGTGCACCCAAAGGTGGTGTTTTCTGTATGAAGCTTCTATAAGTGCGCCGCAATTATCTTTGCCGCGCACTTTTTAAATTTGGAATATATCGAACTCAAATAAGTGCGCCGCAATTATCTTTTACGGCCCTTTTTGAATTTGGAACATCTTGAAAAGAATCAAACACAAATAAGTGCGCCGCAATTATCTTTTCCGCGCCCTTTTTAAATTTGGATCATCTTAGTGTTCAGCGCCAAAGAAGGCGAACGCAAATATTGTTTAAATAAATACTGGCTGGTACGACAGCCCATAGTCGCGCCACCGGCTGAATAAAAAAAAACAAATTAGAAACGACGGCCCGCGATTTCGTCATTTTTAACCGACTTTACAAAAAGGAGGAGGTTCTAAATTCGGTTGTATTTTTTTTAATGTTACCTCATATCTCCGGCGTTTATGAACCGATTTGGAATTTTTTTTTTTATTTGAATAGATATACTTCCAGATTGGTCCCATTTTTTTCAGAATCCAGTTCTGATGATGGAATCCACGAGGAATTGAGGGAACTCCTCAAATATTGTAGGCATACATATGGCGATTTTGATATTTTCAGCAACAAACCAAGCATTTGCATTCAGAAAGTATCATAATCCTTTCACCACTATGGTTCTTTCATAATTTTTTTTTCATCCAAATATTTAGTCGAATACAACGGCGGAAGTCTTTTTTTTAAATGATAAGTTATTCACGGATTGTTAGAAATTCATGGTTTTGTTTTGAAATAAAATATGAGGCGCCTTTTATTTTCTCATAGTGGGTGATGAAAAGTAGAGTGTAACACTCGGGCGCAAAATATATTTTTGGCTCGGGCGACGTACTTTGAATCCCTCGCTACGTTTGGGATTCTACTAAAGAATCCCTCGCTATGCTCGGGATTCTACTCTAGAATCCCTCACTTCGTTCTGGATTCAAAAAAGCGCCCTCGCCGTAAAAATATTATTTTGCTCCCTTATGATACAATCTACTATTCTAGCCTCGCGTTTGAACTTGGAATAATGTATGAAAATAGTTACAAAAAAAAATACCCAGGAATAAATCCATTTGAAAATGAAATAAAGTGTTTTTTCTTGGTATCTTTATTTACGACTCCCTATTGTTGTAACGATAGCGAGTCACCTAGCGAGGCGATAGTCCCGATGTCATTGGCTTTTATTAAAATTTGGTACAGGCAGGTATACCCATCAGTTAGTGTTAGTTTAATATCGATTCTGTACAGCATTCTCTGAAGCTATCAACATCATTATCATCATCCGTTAGATGCCCACTGATGGACGAGGCCTCCCCCACAGATTGCAATGGTTGACGACCTCTGTGACGCGGCGGGCGAAGATTGGTCTGCGACGCAGGAGGTTGCGGGTTTGATTCCCGCCTCTGAACAAATATTTGTAGGATCTGCAGATATTTGTTCAGGGTGTTCTAGGTATTTTTCTATGTATAATAAAAAAATATCTATCTTTGTAATGTATTGTATTAAGTATATCAGTTATCTAGTATCCATAAAACAAGCTCTGCTTAGCTTGGGGCTAGATAATGTGTGATATGTCCAGCATTTATTTATTTGTTCCGGGTTTGTGTGTACTATCGTACTCGTAGTTCCTAATGGCCCAGGGAATCCTAGTATGGAATCAAGGACTACATAAATGTGACTGTTGAGTGTTATGTTATGAATTTGCCATAATCACCACGATAATTGGCAGGCGGATTGGTGTTAATTATTCACGTGAATGATTCTGCATATCCCCTGGTGTAATCTCCGTCGGCTTTTACGAACATCAACCGTAGGAGATGCACTAATTCTTGGTCTTAATCAAATTACATTTATTTGAAAATTAATCTGTGGCGCAAAATACCTTATAAGCCGATTTATCCAATTTGTCAGGGAATTTCGCTTTCGAGTGGCCAAGTTCAAAGGTTTTTCCAAAGACTAGTAAATTATGCAAAACCTTCCTTTTGCGTTTGATTTCGTATTCTTACGAGATACTTAAAATAAATTAAATTCTAGGATTTTATCCGGAACTCTGATGAATCTCCTGGATGAGAGACGCTAAAGACAGAGAAGGCTGGCAGAAACGAAAGAAGGCTTTTATCCATTGAGATTGATTCTGGGCAGAGATGATGATGCTGATGATATGTAAAAAAACTAATTAACGAACCAGTCACAAACTTTCAGATAACGTTATATTGAACTTATCGTTTGCAAACTTCTTTTAAACTTTCAATATCTGTGTAGATGAAATAATAGTATCTACCACCCTAACAACGTAAGTTTCACTCGTGTACCTACTGTGGCAGACATGCGAACGATATTGAAACTTATAGTCGAAGCTTGAGAGCTCATAATTCTTATCTAGGATCAGAGGGCCTAGCCTACAAATGTAATAAGAGCAACTACACGGATTTTTGTATAATATATACCTAAACACCGAAAAGTAACCATAACGGACATTATCAGAAAATAAATTTCCATATATTTCGTGTAGTTGCTTGTAACTTTTGTCAGCTAGGCCCTACAGACCCCTCAGCGCAAGCAGGTCATGTATTTTCTGCTCTGTAAGACCTAATGCATTATATTATCTTCTATAATCAGATCAGGAGCCGTAGTAATCACGGCCTAAGAATAGGAATCCTAGAAGAATGAGTCTCCTCATGCGGATATCGTAAAAGGCGACTAAGGGATTACGCCAGGGGATAGCCAGCAGCAACCACCTTAATACAAATATTTGTACGATCTGCAGATATTTCAGGGTGCTCTGGGTATTTTCTATGTATAAAAAATATCAATCTATGTTTTGTATTGTATTAAGTATATCAGTTATCTAGTACCCATAACACAAGCTCTGCTTAGTTTGGGGCTAGATAATGTTGTGTGAACTGTCCAGCATTATTTATTTATTTATAGTACTACAAACTGAGATCACCAATCCGCCTGCCAAGCGTGGTGATTATGGCAAATCCCCTCATAGCATGCATGACCTTATCCAGCAGTAGATGACTACCGTTGCTGTTGAAGAAGAAGAAGAAAATATTCAGGTCTTTAGAGCTCATTTTAGTCCAAACGCCAATTTGGAGTGACACAGGTTAGCTCCGTGAGAAATCTCGAAAATTGTCGAGTTATAAATTTGTTACGTTTCCCGGATGCATCATTTATTACGTCAGTTGAATCCGTGTGAGTCCCGGAGGGGGCATAACTTGTTAAAATTGGGGATACTATGAAACAACGCCCGAAGGCTAACTTGCAGATGGGCTCAATATAATTTTACCTTTGCCTATAACAATGCAGATGGGCTCACCATAATTTTATCTTTGCCTGTAACAATGCAGATAGGCTCACCATAATTTTACCTTTGCCTATAACAATGCAAATGGGCTCACTATAATTTCAACTTTGCCTATAATGCAGATGGGCTCACCATAATGTTACCTCTGCTTATATCAATGCAGATAGGCTCACTATAATTTTACCTTTGCCTTTTTTAAAATAATGGTGAGCCCATCTGCATTATAATGAAGATGGGCTCACCATTATTTCAGCTTTGCCTATAACAATGCAGATGGTCTCACCATAATGTTACCTCTGCCTATAACAATGCAGATGGGCTCACCATCATTTTATCTTTGCCTATAATGCAGATTATGGGCTCACCATAATGTTACCTCTGCTTATACCAATGTACCTCACAGATCACGTCCACCTAGAACGTACTCTAAGTGGTACTATACTGCCACATAGCGGACGACGTAGTAGAGGAAGACCCTCCTCTCGTTGGACTGAAGGCATTATAAAGGTTGTAAGAAGTCGGTGTTTGTAGGCGGATTTAAACTTTTCGTCATAGCATTCTATGAGGAGACCTATGTCCACCAGTGGACCTTTATAGGCTGATGATGATGACGTTGAGTTTAGAATGCCTTGGTAGTTAAGATTCATTGGTCAACTCAGCCCACACCTCACTCAGCCCGCGGGTCGAAATGTCCACTATGAAATCAAGCACTAATAAAAATTTGCAAAATTAAAATTACCAATTTATATAACAAAGTGAACTTTACTTCACTTTGTTATATAAATTGGTAATTTCGTTTAGAAGATTCATTTTATGATCATTTGAATCAATGGTTTTCTAGATATAACAAATTGCAAATTCAGTTAGATTGATTTCAACCAACCTTACTTGACTTTAAGATTCAAATAATGTATAAAGTTTTTTTTTTAATTGATCGAATCGAATATTTGCGAAAGCAAAATTATACCTCTCTTGGTAACAAAACTTGGTCTCTTGGTCTTAATAGTTTCAGGGTAGAACCACATCTATAGGCTGAGATCCCTAAGGAATGCTCATACGTGCGAGAATAACTTAAAACTTTGCTCGTGGAAGCGTGCAAATCGTGATTAGCATGTTCAAATGTTATGCAGATGTATGCTGATTTATGTATGTTGGAAATTTTGTTCGCTCGTGAAAGAATGCCCTTGCAAAGCTAATTGTGAATTAAACTGAACAGTTTTATTCCTATGAAATTATAATTATTACGAAAAGTTTCTCCTTTGAGCTATGTGCTATACAAAAATTTAAGAAAAATTCTCTTGAATTTTAAACCTCTCTAATTAGCAAGTTAAAGTGTCAGGCAGGGCATATTGCTCACATAACCCAAAACTACTAAGAAAAGGTTCTCGAGTGGCGACCACAGATTGGATAACGCCTCCACTCAATGGAACGATGGGATTGTAACAGTTGCAGGAGTCGGTGTATGGAAATAGCTCAAGACTGTTGGTCATGGAATATCGATCCGTATCATAGATATTTTGCTGTGGCATTGTCCGTCCGAAGAATATACCCCTCCGTTTCCTCCCATGGATGTCGTAAAAGGTATTGATACACCAGGGGATGGGCCAACAGCATCCATCTGAGTACTCAACAACAATACTGCGATCACCAATCCACAGGCCAAGAGTGGTGATTATGAAAAAAAAAATCCACATGGAAATGGATGGATAGATGGATGGGTTGGATGGATGGATGGATGGTATGGCCCATTTATGGAAATCCCGCCCATTGAATGGGGGAGGCATCGTCCAACAGTAGACATCTAAGGCTGCTGATGATGATGATGATTATAGACATGAATTCTTATACCTATGTTCTCCGTAGTTTGAAAAAAAAGTTTGGGTCACATTCTAATGGAATTTTCTGTTTTAAAAATTACTAACTTGGAAAAAATAATTGCTTTTTTAAATTATTTATCTTAACTAATTTAAACTTTTGTTTTCTTTTAGCCGTGCTAATTAGTTTACATAAATTATAAACATGGCAACTAAAAAACAAGTGATTCTGTAGGGTTCAGTACTTAAAACGGAACCGTTATGAGCCATTGATATTGTTGTATTAAGCCAAGATTGCGCCAGTCTGTTTGTCACTTTCTCAGGAACGTCTAAAGGAATATTTATTTTATTACTCTATGACATATAGCTCATATAATAATCAAACTTGACTCACTCACCCCTTCATCCCTACCTCTACTTTCTAAAAGGAATTCACTCTCCAAAGTCTCTATACAGCGGTTTAGGCTGTGCGTTGTCAATCGGTCAGTCAGTCAGTCAGGACTTTGCCTTTTATATTATAACTCTAAGATCCAGATAAATAGAACGTACTTACATAGTTTGTCACTGTTGTCAGATTTGCTCGGCGCGGGTAATTTTTTGATAGGCGGAATCTGGCAAAAAAAACATATTCATCAAGTTCGGCAAAATAATTTACACGAACATGAAATACACGAACTCTCGGAATTGTTTGTCCTGATGAATTTTCTAATTCCTCTATTTGATGATCAATTAAATCAAATAAATTCATTTCTAACACTTTCTAATAGGTGTTTTTCGAAAGAGTTAGATACTGTCTGCACGAAACCTTGACTTTACTCGTCAATTAGACCGGCTAATCGGCAGATGAAGCAAGAAGTAAGTTACAGGCTACTTTACTTCCTGGTTAGTGCTACTCGGCCTTTGTGAAACTCGTATGCACAGTTACATGGGACTTTAACCGACAACTAGCCTACTCAAAACTTTACTTGAAGATTGAGAAAGAGGCCGTGAAGTACTTTCTATTTATCTGGACCTAAGTAAGGTTATTTAAGTATAATAAGTATTATGCTTATTTTAACCATTTCTATTTGTCGGATTCATTGTTAATTGGCTCTCTATAACTAGCATATTGTTATATAAAAGCTGTAGGTTCTCCTATACATAAATAAATGCAATAATATACCAAACACGGACAAACTCTACAAAATGCTGAAAATCAGTAAGCCTCCGAAGATATTCAATCATGACCTTTTATAGGCAATTACGTTTGTTTTTCACCAGCACTTTGGGTGTTTGTTTAGGATAAGTTGAGGAAGGGTTCCCTACTGGCCACTTAACGGACGTTTTGTACAATTGGGAGTGAAATATTTTTTGTTTATTATCGATATTTTTTTTGTTAGGTGCAGTACCTGGATGACCGAGCTTAGCGGAAAACTCGGAAAAACTTGTTTTCGATGAGATCAAGCTAGATCGGTTTATCGCCACAAAAAACCCATATATATAACCACTATATGATCAGATCCCACCATCTCCTTTTCATCAGGCGCACGGCTCAGTGGCTCCTGTACCTCATTAGTATACCTTCTATTCGTACTAAGCGTTTCGGTTCCACCTTTATTATGCGAACTGCTAAGGAGTGGAACTCGCTGCCGTCGTCTGTCTTTCCTGAAAACTATAATGTGGGTCTTTTCAAGGCAAGAGTGAATAGGTGCCTTCTAGACCTTTGAGCTCCATCGTCGGCTGCATCATCACTTACCAACAGGTGAGATCGCGGTCAAACGAGGGTCTATAATTGAAAAAAAAAGAAGCAAATTTCATTGAAACTGTTAGAACCGTTTTTGAGATCTCAGGGGCCTTACTTTTGAATCCAATACTATATATATTGTCGAATGACAATTTCAATCCAACCAATGATAACACTTAATTTGACGCTAGGTTGACATTCAAGTCGCCAAATTAAGCGTTATATCATTGGTTGGATTAAAATTGTCATTGGATAATAATTAGTATTGGAATAAAGAGTAAGGCTCCTGTACCTATAGGTAGGTATATAATTATATAATGCTAGTTGCGCCCCGCGGTTTCACCCGCGTGAATAATGGTGAAAATTGATGATGATGATGATGATGATGAAAAGTAGCCTATGTATTAAACCAGGGCGTAAAGTATCTCCATTCCAAATTTCACTCAAATCCATTCAGTAGTTTTTACGTGAAAGAGTAACAAACATCCATACTCACAAACTTTCGCGTTTATAATATTAGTAGGATAGGATAGTAGGATAATTGATAACAAGTGATGTCTACCTATTTTGTAAGAAAATGTTTCTGTTTTTGTTTTTATATCTAATAAACTCATAAAACTTATGCTTACGTTATAAAACCTATCCAAATTAATTTATTACACATTTGCAATTTTAATAATGGTAACAGACTGCGATTTCACAGTCAGGAAAAGTTTAATAAAATGATGGCAGTTTTTTCACCACCCTCCTGTCTATCTCCAGAAGAAAGAGCAGTTCAAACAACGAAATGAAACCGCATAGCACCTGAAACTTATCATAAAACTTCGCTGCCTTGTTGTATGCAAATCAGATACCTACATTTAGAATTTCAAATTCTTTTTCTGCTGAACGATATAAGTACTGAGCTCAATGATATTGATGGGTAAGGAAGCTTTTAGCAAGTTTTATCATGAAAAAAAATCTGTTGGTTTTTTTTTTGTTTTTTTTTTATTGATAGCACGGCTAGGAAGCTTGAGCCTTCTGAGTAAAAATGAAGTGTGCTCCTATTTGGTATATTATCTCACCAATCTTCCATTTAGGTTTTGCTCCTCTTCATTCAAAAGTTGTCTGGTAAAGCTCGCTTTTAGGGATAAGACCGCCCATTGTGCATTTAGTTATATTTTATTGATGTGGCGTAATTCTAAACTATTTTGTAAGGTGTACAATAAAGTATTTTCAATCATTCATTCAACTCTATCAAATTTTGTAATCATGATCGAAACACTAATATCTAGGCCCATGGTTTATAATTTCATAAAATCATATGGTTTCCAAATCACACCGACTTAAAAGATTTGTATAGAGCGGGCAAGCAATAAGTACAACAGTACATTGGTGATAAGTCACCCAATGTAGAAATTCACTACTAAGGAGGTTCTAGGGGGTAGGTGGTTAAAGGCAAGTCCATTTATTATAAGTATCAAATATCCTCTTTCCTTCCATGACACATTCACATTTCGCTCGATTTTTCTTTCACCGTTTTGAGAAGTTTAGACGCATAATAACCAATATGTATTGGGGAAAATAACGGAAAAGGACCAAAACGCAAAACGACCAATACGTAAAATAACCATTACGCATATTGACCTACATCAATGACGCAAAATAACCAATATCAAATATATGACAAGGGAGCTTTTGTGAGCTTTTTTTCCTAAAACAAAGATGATTTTATTATTGCAATAGATAGTGGAAAAGCTCCTTGTAGTCGCTGCAACACTCAAACTCATTAGAGCGACGATGCAGAATGTTTTATAGAGAAGATTCATACTAAATACTTTTTCAATACCTACTCAAAAGGCAGGTCTATTCTCTATCTCGCGAAAGGTTTGCAACAGGCGTAGGTATATAATTATTGTGCAATCATTGCTGTCAAACGGTGACTTTTGTATTTAAAAAGTGACGTTTGACAGCAATGATCATGCAATTTACGCCCGTTTCAAACGGGCTGCATGTACGTAGGACTCGATTCGTTAAATTTGACATTAAAATTCGACAAAACGGGACTATGTATGTGTGAATAGTCCCGTTTTGTCGAATTTTAATGTTTTTTGACATGATGAATTTTAGTCGATTCCCGCAGCGGAACAAATGTTTGTATGATCTACAAATATTTGTTCCGGGTCTGAGTGTTATGGTAGTATGGTACTCGTAGTTCCTGATACCTAAGACACAGGGAATCCTAGTGTGGGATCAAGACTACGTAAGTGACTGTTGAGTGTTATCTTATGTTATTATATAGGTACCTCATAGTAATATAACTAGTAACTATAATGTAATCTACCATATCTGCAGTGCAAGTACGTAGGACTCGATTCGATAAATTTGACATTAAAATTCGACAAAACGGGACTATTACATTGTCCCGAATTTAAATGTAAAATTTATCGAATCGAGTCCTACGTACATGCAACCATGATTTTAAATAGATAAAATCAGCTGGATTTAAACATGTTCTAATATAGCTCGCAGATCAAGTAAGCGTAAATATTTTTCTCACTCCACCCCACTGTTGTTCGGGGCCGGTCACCTGCTTCTGTAAGCACCTTATCTCGGAAAACAGCGCTGCTTTGTCTTCATTAGGTAGCTAGAGACTTAATGAGACTCAATTTACATACACTTTATAAACAAAGAGAACTTTATATTCAACAATACAGTCTTTTGTGGGATCTTTAGCTAGGTCCATTTTATAAGGGAATGCTTTAGAATCAAGATAATGTTATGGAAATTCTTCTGTTTGATGGGTAAGGCTAGAAAAAATACGAACAAGTTCGAGTGACACTCGCTCCATGATGGTTCCGATCCGTAAGTTGTTTCAAAATCCTCAGAGTCCTTTTCAAGGTTTAGCCACTTTTTCCTACAAACTATTACATCCCATTTACGGGGTAAAAAAGTCGAAATTTCACAATTTAAGACTTTTCCCTTTATTTGTGTTACAAAACCCCTTAGCATTCCAAATTTTAGAACGATGAAGAAATTTAAAACGTTATATACCTGTGGCACGATTACGTAACTCTGTTGCTATTAGTTTCAATCTATTTCAATACTATTTCTATCCGAAATGACGCTAATGCGATTACCCAATTTACGCATTTTGCTTACAAAGGGTAATTGCAACAAGAGTGCGTAAATTAGGTAATCGCATAAACGTAATTTTAAATAGAAACAACATTGAAATCGAAAGAAGTCATTAGCAACAGAATTACGTAACCGCCACTCTGATCAAAGTTTCGAACTTTTCATAATAAGCATACAATTATTATTATCGCGTTGAACCTTTGTAATTCAACTTTATCACCCACAACCATCGTTTTATATAATTTGTATTAGATCGTTTTCCGCAAAAGCTATCAAAACTAGTAGTTTCATTAATGTCTATTTGAATTTGGGACAAAGCCTCTATTAATACCCGATGTTTCTAATTGCTATTCATAATGATAGCACTGAATTACTAATTTTAGTGGATAAGTTGATACTGAAAAGTTAGTTTTAGTTTCTGGAGAAGCCATGGAAACTTTTTGTACATTTATAGGGTTCCGTACCTCAAGGGTATCAAGGAAACCGTTATAGGATCACTCAGGTTTCTGTCTGTCTGTCGGTCGGTCTGTCTTTCGGACACAGATTGTTTTTTTTTATAAAAATTTAATTTTATTGAAACATCCTTTTTTTTCTTCGAATCTACTGGACCAAAAAAGTTGAAAATTCGTACATACATGTACAGAGTTAGGCGACCCAATCACGGTCGTATAGCGTAAATCAACGAATTCTGATTTCAGGGGTAAATTTTGGTGGGTAAAATAGAAAAAAAAACTTGATTCAAATGCTTCAAATGAAAGAGCTTGTGTGAGAAAATATAAAGATATTTTTTTATTATTTTAAAATGCTTAGTTTTAAAAGATATTAAAGAAAATATGCGGAAATTGACATCACTCCCTCTCCTCAAACTACGGAGACAACATTTTTGAAAAAAATATATGAAATATTGGGCTTTGTGCATAGTTTACAGGAAAACCTAAATGTTTAAATCCTGAGTCTTTAAATTCCCACGGGAAACGGAAAATATTCTTAAGAGAACAAGCGTATAAAATGTGTGATTTGACGTTTAACTGCATGGTAATTTAATTAGTAACCACTACGGTTACTACGGTAACCTACTTTTACGGAACCCTCTCCACGTGAGTCTGACTCACACTTGACCAGTTTGTTGATACCTATCGTCAATTTGATCTTTTCCTGGTCTTCATTATTGTTATGCACAATATCTTCTAATTATTGTTATTATTTGTTAAACACCCAATAGTCACATACATACTGTGTGAGTGATGCAAAATAATAATTTAAATTAAGAAATTATCTAAAAAAAAAAAAAAAAGAATTATATTTTATTATTATTTTTAATTAAGAATGCGTCTATGAATTGAAACTATCCTTAGTAAGCCTTAGTACCTACTCACGTTAGTGAGAAACTAATTAAATAAATAATAAATAAATAAATAAATACTGGACATTTCACACATTATTATCTAGCCCCAAGCTAAGCAGAGCTTGTGTTATGGCAACTAGATAACTGATAGACTTAATACAATATATAGACATTACATTACATAGATAGATATGTTTTTATTATATATAGAAAAATACCCAGTTTGATATATAGATATATATAGAAAAATTCACTTTGAACCTGGTAACTTATAAACTCAGTACCTATTTAGTAACGCGTTACTAATAAGGCTCAAATGAATAGACGTTACGTTCCTTTAGCACATGCTTCGCATTGTCCCTGTCACTCTCTAATACGCATCTTTTAACATTAGTGTGACAGTAACAGGAATAGTTCTAAGCATTAAGATGTGCTTAGTAACCTCTATTTATCTCGGCCTAACAATATATCTGAGTCGTCTTAACGTAACAAACAATAATCTGTCTAATTAACAATTAACCCATACATTCCTTTTGATTGTACTATAGGTAGGTACCTACTTGTTCTACAATACAGAGGTGTGCATTATGTTTACGTACGTGTTTCGGATGCCGCGGTATTTGCGGTAATCCCGTACATTTGCGGTGAGGATTAATTAAGCACAATGCTGTACAATACCTAGCGCACCTACTTATCATATACGAACCACGCAGCGCAGAGGCCCAAGCACGAATATCTAACGTTATCGAGACAATTGTAAACGTTAAATTATTACGGCCTTGTTACAGAACATCGACTGAATCTGAATTTAGTCCAGGCGTACTAGTCTAGGCTTAAATATCGACATTAGGCATATACAACTTTAATACCAAAGCAGATGGTTTGTTTTCTGAAATCAATTCTCGCGCTACTACACAATTTCCAAAGTATCAAGCTGACGGATTGTGTCACATCACAATTGAGATGTCAAAATTCGTACCTCTAACAAGCAATCAACTGTCAATTTATAGACCATTGCTAAACTAGGAGGCTTTAGACTTTAGGCTTAGTGGTTTTAGAAAAATCAGAGATAGTCCACGCTTATGTAATTTTTGGCATAAGCGCGGACTATCTAGCTCAAAAGTTGCTTCTGAAAAATAAACCATCTACTTTTGTATTACAGTCGTATATACCCATAGGTCCCAGACTCTAAGGGCATGTTTTGTAATAACACCCTTAATGTCATTGGCCAATATTTGACATTGGCAATCGTCTCGTTAGCGTCTCGATAATATAAGATATTCGTGCTCACCCCACAGAGGAGCTTACGCCATTATTGCCCTGGTAAGTTTAATTACCACAAAGACAACATAAGAACAATAGTTTCGTCAATTTACATCAAATTTTCGAAAATTTTGTTAATTATGTTTTAGTTAGTAGATGCAAGCTGCTCAAGACCGTTCATCGTAACATTCTAAGAGGGAGGCTTATGTTCAACCGTGGCTGATGATGATGATGGTGATGTTTTAGTTGTAGCTGTACCTTTTTGTAAGGCTTTTGTCACATATTGTGTTGTAAAACTGAAATGATAATTTAAATGTCACTACCAAGGTATACTAACGAAATATACCGCGTCGAAATACACTGAAATCTGGCAAAAACAAAGTGTATTTTTTTACAATAAAATGGTACCTTTCTTCTTTCCAGGAAAATTACAGGTACGCTAAAACACGTGTTTGTTTATTTGGTTTGAGGAATCTACAGTAAAATTTTAGATATCTATACTTACCAATGGTTTTGAAATAAAGAGCATTTTTGTTTCATATTGAAATCCCTTTTTGGACCCCTTACTTCTTTTTAAGTACTACAACCTTACATCCTATAAGGAACACACTCTCCAAGTTTTAAGTCTCTAGGTCCAGTGGTGGCACAGCCGGCGGCTTTTTGCCGCGCGGCTATGCCGATATACGCCGCGGGTACACAGAATACCCGCCACCGTTAAGCCCGTCGGCATGCCCGCCGGCTGGGCCGCCAGCTTATAGTGTGTAGGAGCCATTATACATAAATTATATTTGATGTTAAAGGTAGGTACTACGAGTACTATATTGTTGTTGTTTAATTCAGAAAGTATTTCGAATCTCTCTGAAATAAAAACAGCAATTCAGATTATAGATTTACCGATTCTGAATTCCAATTAAGGATTTATCGCGTTATATTGAGTGACATAAAGCTGCAAATACAAGATTTGAATGTTCATTACAATTGATTTATTTTGTGCTGTTTTTTCTATCTATGGCCGTGTTTTTATTGTTGATCTGGGAACTAGGTACGGTATTTGAATTCTAGATTATTAAGAGCATTACAAATCTAGCCTAATGAACACTACACATGTAGTATTGGAGCCCATTCAAAGAAAAACTGACTCTTACCTTGAAGAGACTCAGATTATAGTTAGGTATTAGTTTCTAAAAGTTAATCACACTCTTAATATTGAGATACTAATAGTATCCCAAAAAAACCAATGAACTAACTTTAATCATTGATAGATTGATAACTGCAGATAGGTGAAAATACCGCCCTTTGATGTCAGGTTGAAATTAATAGTTAAGATTATTGCGAGAATTCCGAAAGCGGACCGGTGGTACAGTTGGCTAGCGCATCCCCATATATTAGAAATCAGGTGGGTCGTATGCTTGTTTGCTTGCCAAGTAGTAAAAAAAAAGAAAAGATTTCTCGAAAAGCACACGATATATTTAAATATTCGTTGTTGTTTATTTCCGAACTAGATAGGTTGAAAATTCTTTATTGCACATAAAAGAAGTAGCTAACTTAATACTAAAAAGCATTCTTTTCTAGATAACCTTGCGAGCTGTTTGCATTATGAAGCATTATGCATTATTTTGCATTATATTAAAATTTTGGGGTATACCCCCGAAAATTACAAACCATTTTAATAATAAAAATAATTGCTAATTTTAATTTCATCACAAAAGTGATGAGACTATTGTTAGCGGGACCAATAAGCTTCCTTCACGTGACTCCCAACGAAATTCCACCGAAAAAAACAAAAACTTGCAGAATTCGTCAGTTTGAAAAAGTTTGAAAAATGCAGAGGGGCAGGGCCCGAACGATTCGGTGCGGCCTGACCTCCGAGCTTGAGTTTACAGAGTTCCGTTGCGCAATAATTAAATACCTATGTATTTTAATGGATAATATTTTTTTTAAATCACGAATTTAGTAACTGGTACCAGCTTAAACACTGCCAGTTTAGTATTATCCGACGAAGATATCCTTTGGCGAGTTTGTTGGCACCATAATTTGGTTTTGTCACCGGAACTTATACAAAACGCGGTATGCAAAATTTGACAGGAACTCATAGACATATATATTACTAGCTAAATCTATGAAGTCAAAGTCAAAGTCAAAAAGAACTTTATTCATTGAAATCACAAGGATCATTTTGAATCGTCTTATATAAAATTAAATTACTCCTGTTCAGTTCTCCTATGCAGGAACTACATCAAATTACTCAAACATAAATAAAAAGGTAAATAACTATTTAAATAAAATCAATCAGCAATTTCAATGCGTATTTTTTTAAGTTTAAGATCTTATGTTCTTAACTTCTTATTTACGGTCAGTACTTTAGAATTTATATGTATATACATATTACCATAGCTACTAGATTAGTGTGCCGTTGTGTATCCGGCTTAAGAATAGACCTCTCCATTTCCTCCCGTGGATGACGTAAAAACCGACTACGTTACGTTACGTACGGTACGTTGGTTGCTAGCTCGCTAGCCAACCAACTCATGCTGAGGCAGAGCCATTTTATTACTGGAGTTACACTTTGTACCTTCGGGTCTGTTTCCTCTTAGTCTAAGTTTTTTATGTGTCTCTGTGTAACTCTTTTATACAAATAAATTATATTCTATTCTATTCTACTACGGGATTACACCAGGGGATGGGCAGCAGCTTCCACCTGAGTACTGAACATGAATACTGCGATCACCTATCCGCCTGCCAAGAGTGGTGATTATGGCGATTCCCCCCATTGCATTTATGGGGGACGCTTTGCCTAGCAGTGGACGTCTAAAGGCTGCTGATGATGCTGAACTAGATTAGCAGTTACCACACCAGTGTCCACTTGAGGAGAGTCCAGAAACCTTCTTCAACCTTCAAGGATTCAAGGATGTCAAGGGAGCCGTGTTTGTTGCCTTGATTCTTCTAGGCTTGGTTTCGTTGGACCAAGTGTATGTTTAGTTTATAAGACGATTCAAAATGATTCCAATTCTTATGATTCCAGTGAATAAAATACTTTTGACCAAAATGTTGAACCAAAGTTCAGAAAACCCTACGGAATTCTCGAACTGATTTCAAATAATCAAACTCGCGCTGTACCGATCTTTTTTGTCGTAATTTTCTCACTCTCACAAGAAAGTTTGAAAAGTTTACGAGTTTAATTTGTGGACTGAAATGATTTATATGGCTATGTGATTGGATAAAATTTTCTATCCAACCATGACGTTAAATATGATGTAACCGACACGTACTATACATAAAGGGCCAAGCTATTTCCAACATCTTTGATGTGACGTCTGCCAATGACAGATCTGGCCATATTGTGACATGTGACTCAGATATTTTGGCGCCCATCTGTGGCCCAAACCACACGGGCATCAAGAGCTTCATTTGACGTCTTCCTTATGTAACAATACAGAAGGTAGGTTACAGCTCTCTTTTAGACGTAAACATGTTTACAACTTATTTGGCGCGCGTGCGCCCTGCATAGCTCTCAGGCCCATACAATCATTCTATTCCACGGCCATCTTTGCTACCTGGCACATGATTACTCCCTTCAGTATTAGTACAGTACATGTCAGTACAGTCAGCGTTTCCGCCATCTAAACCAAACGTAGTAAGCCTATTGTGATTACTAAACTAAAACAGTACTAGTGCATTTGATACACTGTGTTTTTAATCAGCCTGCCTAGACAAACGGTATTCGCTTCGAAGCGATTCTATTTCTACAGTCGTAATACAATACAAAAGACCACGTGACATATCGATAGCTTACGTCAATCTCATACATTTTGGACTTTTCTACTAACGTCATCGCTATTAGAATGTTACTTTTATATACAGCCTCATGTTTATCTATCTAGGCCACCTTGACATTAGCTAGGACGTTGCCTAGGCCATTCTCTTATGCCGGCTGTCCTGGTACTTTTCTAGAAGCCAACATAAGTATCCACTAACTGTCTGTTCATCTCACCATAGTTACTAAGGCCCTTTTGTAATCAGCTACTGTATGTTAAATAGTTTCTGTCCATCCAAAAGTTGTCTGGAAGAGATCACTCTTAAGCGATAAGACCGCCCGTTGTAACTCTGATTTAAAACTTTGTGTTTTTTGTTTTTTTTTGTTAAAGTGTACGTTAAAAGTTAATATATCAATCTATCAATATGTAGACATCAATGGTGGCATCTACTCTAATTGATAATCTTTGATTTTGTGTCTCACATCTTTTTAAATAATATGAAATTTTATTGTAAAAATAAATGGTTTTTAATTTAATTTATTTCCTTATCTAGATTGTAATCAAAATTAACCTTGATCCACGCAAATTGAAGCAGCGTCTTAAAAAAACAGAGCAGAAACAATCTCCTAAATCAGATAAGTAATAAAAATGAGCGTCAACTTTTATTACATTCCTTCAAGTAAAAGCCAATTTAGGATATCGTCTTGATTAAAATAAAAAATGGGAAGATACGCTACACAAACCAAACACAAGTTGCTTGCTTTAGAATTATTAATGTTTTTAATATAACAGAACAAATCAGTAGTTATAATTTGAAAGTGATACGTACAATAGTAAAGTTTGTATAAATTAAAATATATATTTCATTTATGTCACCTTATATTTATGTTACGCTAAAAATGCTTAAAGACGCTTACGCTTAGCTTACGCTTAAAAGATTAAGCTAGGCTAAAAGATAGCAGCATCCACCTGAGTACTTAACACCAATCTGTCTGCCAAGTGTGTGGTTATGGCAAATGCCCACATTGTTTTCAATAGAGGACGTCTCGTTCAGCTCTGGACGTAAACAGGGTTATGATCCTGATCCCATTTAGTTAAAAAAATTGTAAAAACGTATTTGTGAAAATTGTCATGAGAACTAAAAATGATGATAACTAGTGCTGATGATAATGATTTTGGTACTATGCAGCGTAGCTACAGAGCTACGGTGCTACGCAGCACGTAGGCGCTTGCTGGGTATCCCCTAGATAAACTGATAGGTTCATTAGACCTGTTTCCATTTGGCTAAAAACAGTGTGACTTATTTAGTTCTCTTCTTGATCTAAGATAATCGTGCAACTGAAGAACAAGAGTACTGGGGAATTCATCAAAATTTTCTCATTATTCCTTTAAATCTAGTTTTACTTGGAGTTTCATTTGATCCTTTGCGCTTTTGATGGAGATTTACAAAATAAAATAAAAGTATTGTCAAGTCTCTTCATATTGCATTTGATAACAGAAATATCTCTTGGAAATTGAAATAATAAAAGCAACAAGACATCTTTCCTACTTTACTAAAATTACGTAATGCAAATATGCCAAATAAATAACTCCTGATAAACTACAGTCAATATATGTATGACTAGCGGCACCCCGTGGCGTCACCCGCCTAAAGAATAATTAAAACTGATGATGATGAAAACTAGCTTACGTGTTAATTCCGCCTCGGAACAAATATTTGTACAATCTGCAGATTCAGGGTGTTCTGGGTATTTTCTCTGTATAATAAAAAATATCTATCTTTTCAATGTATTGTATTATGTATATCAGTTATCTATTACCCATAACATAAGCTCTGCTTAGCTTGGGGCTAGATACGTTATGTGAAATGGGCAGCATTAATTTTTTTTATTATATAATTTAGGATATAAGGTTTATAATCTCCATTCCATACTTCACTCAAATCCGTTCAGCCGTTTGAGCGTGAAGAAGTAACAAACATACTCACAAACTTTCGCATTTATAGTATTAGTGTGATTTCTTATATTTTGGTAGCTGATATAATATATAAAAAAAAACACTATAACACCAACAGTCACATACATTCTTGATCACACACTGGGTTTCCCTGTATCGTGGGTATCAGGAACTACGAGTACTATATATGGAAACACAACACCCAGACCCGGAACAAATATTTGCAGATCATGTAAACATTTGTCCCGCAGAGGAAATCGAACCCGCACCTCTTGCGTCTTAGCTGGCTACTCGTCTACTGCGCTACGGAGGTCATCAAAATAAGAAATAAGAAATGAAATGACTAGATATTGTGTTCGCAACTATATGGATTGTAAAACTGTGACCAAGGAATGAACATCAGCATCAACCTGAGTACTTAACACTTATACCGTAATCACAAACCCGCCAGCCAAGCGTGGTGATTTAAAGCAAATCTCTCTATAGTAGTCTATAGCTTCCATCGGGGTGAGGAGGGGCGGGGCCCCCCCCCCCCCCCAATAATTAATAATTAATAATTAATTATTAATTTTGTAATTGCGGCACATATTGTTAAAAGTGGACATGTACTGGCTGATGATAATGATGATGATTTTTAGCTTTTATAGTAGATACTTCTAAATTATGTTCTATAGGTTGCTAGGCAAAGAGTGGGCATGTGCCAAGCACATCGTTTGACTACCCTCCCGTGGGATATCCTCACAGACAGACCTCAAGTATCCTCGGTGGGGACTAAAGTTGTGAGATTATGTATTTATACCCTCATGAGGCAGCCACTTTCAAAGTTAAAGAGAGAGAGTCGTGTTTGGGTGAGCTGTAGGTATGAAGCTAAAATGTAGACTTATTTGGCTTTTTACCAAAAAAATAGTCAAGATAAAAAGTTAAACATAAAAACTGGGATTGTTTTACATTTTTTTAACGAGCATAAATCTTCTTAATGTGCCACGACGGGTCTTCGCGGGCCATCGTCGTCTTTAATTAACCACTTTTGGGCTTTTTAGGGATCCTTTGATAAAAGTTTTATTCTAATATTATATACCGGCTCAGCCTAGTATTTGGACCGCAACCTAAAATGTTTATAGTTAAGAAAGTTGTTAATAAAGTATATTTTTATTTCCCGCCACGCAGTGTTCTATGGAGAGAGCTATGCTCGGATGCTATGCAGGAGTAGGTTAGATAAGTTTTAATTAAAAAACCGACTTCCGCCAATGAGTTCGGCTATCTGCATGTTTTTGTTTGGTAAAGGTATACAAAACAATACCTTGTTGCTGAAAATACCAAAATCGCTACGTGTGCCTACAATATTTGAGGATTTCCTTCAATTCCTTGTAGATTCCACCATCAAAACTAGATTTTGATATAAATGGGACCAATCTAAAGTAAAGGGAAGTCCCTATATAAAAAAAACAACCGAATTCGGAACCACCGCCTTTTTTTTTAAATCGGTGAAATTTAAACTGAATCATTGTTAAGGCCTTTCAAAATCACCAAGAAACTTGTAAGTTATCTCAAATGTCAAAAAACCGTGTGCAAATATAAGATATTTTAGCTAAGTAAATTACTTATTACGGTTGGAACCTTGGTAAATACTAAACGTTAAGCTTTGCAGCCGGTACTTCGTATTTTTCATTTTTCCCCGACCAGTGAAATAAGTTACCTTAAAAATATTTAGTAAAGAAACGGAATAAGCTTACCTACGATTTTTACACTTACTTTGTTTATTTTGCTAAATCTAAAGTCTTTTTTTCTTGTTAGCTATAAATTGAGATTAAAAAAAAATGCATTTAAGACATTCTAGACCAGGCTCAATGGCACGTCATTGGAGAGTTCTATGCCCAGCATTGGGCTGGTAGAGTGCTGGTAATGACATCCCAACATTTTATATCTTCATCTACACCAGCCGGTAGACATCCACTCTTGATGAACTCTTTCACAAGAAGTTCTGCCACAAAAGGGTTGCGTAGGTCAGTAGAACATTAAAGTGGTATCGCTAGAATCAATTTTGTGAACTTACAAAATCGTTTCGCGATTCCCCTCGCGTACTTCACACTCGGCGATTGGATTCAATAGTTCATTACTTACGTCATGTTCTGGGAATACCCGCTTAGGACGTGGGCATTCTACACACGTTCCACACGAATGTGGGAAGATGAGGGGGAAAAGTACGTTTTCTCAAACTGTTGCACTGTTTTGAAGTTTATTGCGCGGCGAGAAGATAAACCTTCTTCATATCTAATTAAAATGTGACCCATTAATTATACAAGGTGATACATGATACAGCTGGAATCAAACTCACATCTTCACCTTAAATCAAACAGTCATTACCGTCCTCCTGTGGATGTCGTGAAAGGTGACTGAGGGATTACCCCAGGAAATGGGTCGCAACATCTGAGTACTTAAAACCAATACTGCAATCACCAATCCGCTTGCCAAGTGTGGTGGTTATGGCTAATCCCTTCTTTATAGAAGCAAACTCTTCTCTTCTCTCTCTCTTTCCCTTCTCTATCTCTCTCTCTTCTTCTCTTTCTCTTTTTTTCTCTTTTCTTCTTTTTCTTGGCTTCGTCAAGAAGTGGAAGTATACCAGCTGATAAAAAGGAAATTAAATACATGAATTTTATGAATTTACCTATGTAGGTGAGTGTAAATGAAGAAACTTTGCGGTTATATTCGCATATTTTGCATATTTTGTGGGGTAAAAGCTCTAAGCGAAAGGAATTATGAAACGTCTGCCGAACCATTTTAACTCTTCCTTGTTTCTTCATTAATGAAAACAACTCGGTACTTTGTGTGTGATATAATGCATTAAGATGATTATTGGTTATTACACCGCGAACTAATAAAAAATAAGAGAAAACTTTTGTACCCCTTACCCCCCCCCCCTTTTTACCCTCATTTTTTTTATTCGATCTCTACACGATACGTTTTGTTGGTTTCTTTTGCAAATTTATATATATAAATATAGTTCAAATAACAATTAACTTAATAAACTTTATGCCCGTAAAACACCTTTAATTTCCTTACAAGATTAAACGAGATACAGAAATAATAAAAAAAAACCTAACATTTATTCAGATTCCTTTCAACTTTGCCCTTGAAGACCCAATTTATTTTTCTGATTGCCGTATTTGAATCTCGGTCTTCGAAAAGTTTTATCTAATATTATGAGCCTAATTCATATCTTTGAAAAGGTTGGTATAATAAAATATTTTTTAAGAGGTAAAGTAATTTTATCCAAGAAAGATTTCTATCATATTTTAAACACTCATTAAAAACACTCAAATAACTACCCAGTTTGATTTATTGCTGGAAACGTTATTTGGCGGAAACGTGTTTTTGCGCAGTATTTATTGGCGATTAAGCATGCATAACATTATTTCTGTATATTTGCTATAAGAAAAGCAGTACAAAATAATAGGATTTCACTCTGTAAATGTACTATGGCTAATTAAATAACTAAGTACCGTTACGAATTACCCCGTTCGTTATCAAGAAAACATGCCACTGTTGTCGTAGCACATCGTAGCACCTGCTACGCGCCTACGGAATTATGAAAATGTACAAAAAAATATCACAATTATAAATACATATTTTCAAACAGCATTATATTGTATT
Source organism: Epirrita christyi (assembly GCA_951392215.1). NCBI lineage: Eukaryota > Metazoa > Arthropoda > Insecta > Lepidoptera > Geometridae > Epirrita > Epirrita christyi. The sequence continues at coordinate 14,577,015 of OX595837.1, read as the reverse complement.
GTATTGTCTTAGAGTACGGGCACAAAGTACCTACGTAAAGCGGCGGCATAGTGGTAAGGACGTTATATATGGCCTAGAAATCGTGGGGGTTGGTAGTAGGATCCCTTCCTGAGATTCTTAGCACACTACTCCGCCATGAGCGTGTCTGCTACCAGTGCTAAGTATAGCGGAGGTACTGAGAGACTGGGAGCTGTTTTATTGAACCACGCTTAGCAGGCGGATTGATAATCGTAGTATTGGTGTTGAATACTCAGGTGGATGCTGCTGCCCATCTCCTGGTGAAACGACATCCACAGGAAGAGAGGAAGGGCACACCACGGCATGGTTAGTATAGATTAACAACAACAGCAAAACTTATTCTATTGATAAATTTTCAAATCTAAAATTAATTTATTGTGTAAAATAAACAGAAAAATAGAATCAAAGCCCACAAAGTGTTTCTTTTTGCGTCGTAGATACTATCATGGACACAGCTTTCGGAATTCGCTATTATTAATGTTACAATCTGAGAGTACTACCTACCTCGGTACCACTTGGTAGTCCCGAGGGAGTCGGGTCAGTATTAATCGGATTTCAATAAGCTGAAATCGATTCACCATTTATCACTTTGGACCCTTGGATTGGCCGGAATTATCTTAAGCTACGGAAACTCACGGGTTACTTTGGAAATTATAACTTAGTAAGTAGTTATTATACAATACAAGTTTAAAAAACACTGTTAATCATCGAAAAATTCTGCTGTATTTTGACCTATTTCAACGTGTGAAGCCATTGGGTTTAAAATTAAATAATCAAATTTGGAACATTTACTTTTCATTAGACAGAAAATATGAGTAAATAAATAAAAACAGAATAGACAGGTATATTTATATTTATATAATGCTTATGAATGTAACACAATATAAAGTTATTATCTTTCTTTCTTTGTATTTGGATGGCAACCACCAATAACAATCGTATCGAAGAATGGACTAAGCTTGGAGCAAATAAGAATGAAGTTACAAGTATCCTACCTACACACCTACATATCAATGAACAAACTTTATCTTATAAGAAGCATACTATTTAAGACCACGTTCCATCCGCGGGAAATAAGAAAGAGGAAACACTACATGTTTTTCGATATTTTTTTTAGCCCACACTAATGATGATGATTTCTTTTAGCAGCGATGAAGTACTTTTAGCAGCAATGCAGTACTTTTAGCAGCGATGAAGTACTTTTAGCAGCAATGCAGTACTTTTAGCAGCGATGAAGTACTTTTAGCAGCAATGCAGTACTTTTAGTAGCAATGCAGTACTTTAAGTTGTGATGTAGTATTTTTAGCAGCAATTCAACACTTTTAGCAGCAATGCAGTACTTTTAGCAGCGATTTAGTACTTTTAGCAGCAATGTAGTACGAAGACCATAATATTCAATATAGCTACTGTTAAAGATAAGGCTATAATTAATATATAATTTAATATAAGGCTTACTTTCCATCAGGTAGGCCGTATGCTTGTTTGCTTGCCAAATAGTATAAAAAAATATTTTATCTCTAATATAGCTCTTTTAGACATCTTATTAATATTATAAAAGCAAAAATAAAAAAAATTGTGTTAGTTTTTTATTCAATCATGTTGTCTGTCCTAAGAATAGACCACTCCGTCTTCTCCGTGGCCCTGAAAACAGTCTTGTAATGGAGAAAGAACCAGTGTGGTGCATATTATTCAGTGCAAATCGCAGAGGCTCCTTTCAGTATCCTAAGATAATCTCAAACCAACCATGTTAATAGAAGAAGAAACTAACTTCGGTTCTCAGCTGAACAAAACTTAATAAATAATGTTTTGCTAAGCTATTTCATTACCATTACTTAGCCAAGTCGCTACTTTGCAAAATAACTCACTAAAACTAGTCTCCCAACAATATTGACGAAGAAACACACGAAGAAGTTTGGGCGACTTGGCTGTTTGGAGTTCTGAAGATTGAGCGAAGGTTGTGAAAATATACTGGGTGGGCGAGCAATGTGGGCTTGATAAGTGGATAGTAATGTCATTAGTACGCAGTAACACAACTTTATTAGTGGCACTGCTGTTTACTAGCATGTTATATTGGTTGTGCTTGGCAAAAAACGTTTTTTCACTTGATATTCAAATACTAGGTCAAATTGCTGACCACGCAAGAAATTGATTTTTAGGGGACTTTACAATACGGTACTAGGAATTCTAGTTTGAGATCAAGGATTATGTATGTGACGCTGGGTGTTAAGGCTCCTACACACTATGCCAGCGGCTTTTTGCCGCGCTGGTATGCCGATATAAATTCAAAGTCAAAGTCAAAGCCGCCAACCCGCCAGGTATGCCGCCGGGCTTTTTGGCAGCTGGGCCGCCGGCATAGTATGATGTAGGAGCCTTTATGTAAAAAAAATTTCTTTTGTTCAAAATTAACTAATAGAAATGTTCTTGTATTATAAATTGTATACTAGTCACAAAATTATGGAACAGATTGGATTGGACTCTCTTCTCAGGGTTTCAGCACCATTAAAACCTTTAAATCTGAAGGCGCCACCAGTTGCTACAACATTTCTTTACTTAGCTATGTTACTGATTCTTATTACTTACTGTGATGAATGTTTGTATGAAAGGACGTCAAAAAATGAACTACATAAGCCACTTTGCACCTTCCACGCGTAACTTGCTAAATAACAGATCGAACGCTCGTTTCGGGAAAATATTGACACGGCCTGAGGGATCTATTTTTCGGGAATTTATGTTTGTCATACAAAAATATGCTTGATAGATACTGGATGTCAAATACATGAGAAGTAAAACTTATTTTTAGGTCTGTGGTGACACAGTTAATTTAATAGTACGCGTGCAAATCGCATTTGGCGATTCAGCTTAAACTATAGTACCATGCATTGGATAGTCAGTCATTCCGTCATCCTCACTCGGTTAACCCATGTTGCAGTAGTGGACTAAAATGTGTAAATTAAATAATCAATGTGATCAAATTAAAGTAGCGAAAAGGCATCCGCAGAACAACCAAGATCACTAACATAAACCTCAGAATTAGCAAGTTGAAGTGGCAATGGACAGGCCATATAGCTCGCAGAACTGACAACCATTGGGATATAAAGGTTCTCGAGTGGCGATCACGAACCAGATAACGCAGTAGGCCCTCCTTTTGATGGACCATGGATATTATAAAGGTTACCGGAAGTCAGTGGACGGAGGAGCTTCAAGACCGTTCGTCGTGGCATTCTATGGGAGAGGTCTATGTCCAGCAGTGGGTGTCTACAGGCTGATGATGATTATGATATATAATATAGCTTGTGTGCAGTTAAAATTATAACTCTGAACAAGACAGCAATGCCAGTATAACAGTTCAAAACAAGGAAATAACTCAAACAAGTGGTTATCGGTATTATAAGTTGTACACAACAATTATGAACAAAGCGACCTCAACTCGGAATCGTTGAATAAGTAAGTTACTTTGTGAAATAATAAGTTGATAAGTATAGACTCTTGAAGTATGTTTTTTAGGGTTCCGTACCTCAACAGGGAAAAACGGGACCCTTTTAGGATCACTTTTTTGTCTGTGTGTCTGTCTGTCTGTCTATCAAGACACTTTTTCTCAGGAATAGCAAAAGGTATCAACTTGAAATTCATACCTATTATAAAAAGCTGTAATTTTATAGTGATGTAAAAAAACTAACCTTCTGTGCATTAAAATGAATATGACAGTGAATGTCTAATTTTTGATAATGCAAATGAAAAACCTCTAGAGTATTTAATTCCAGTGGCCTAAGAATTCTGAAAAATGGTAAGCTAGGAGACTTTGCGACATAAACCAAGAAAAAAGTCTAAAATGAGGAATTTTGACTTATCCACTTCTACAATGGTGAAATTGGAACGAAAAAGTGGGTGAAACTCAAAAAGGGCTCTAAGAATTTCGAAATAATTTACAGATCGGAACCTTGGGCACAAGTCTCACTCATATTTGTCCGTTTTATTTATCCTAAAATATATTCCTGAATTGCTTTAATAAAATTATTGAGTGAAAAGTATTGGGGCCAATGATGATCAAATTACATCAGAGTCATTCGGAGGAAGAGTACGCCCTTATGCCTTCTCCATGTCAGCACCAGAGCCTTAATTAATAATCAGAAATGCATCAACGTGTTTATGGATTGTGTATTTATTGTATAATTATGTAACCATAGCAACACAGTTTTTGTAAAGATTGGTATTTATACCCCATCATGTGGTATATAAATATAGGAATATAGGTTCTTGGTTGGTTGGTCACCCTATGTACAAACATTGTACAGATCACACAAAGTCGATAGATGGAGACAACTCAAAGCCATTCGCCGAGGCACTTTTCGGAGGAGGCAGTTGACTTCTATTGGCTGATGATCGTGATGAACGAGTGCGTAGTTAGCAATACCGCATCTAGACAAGTGACAATAAAAAAAAACCTCTATTCATTAACCAAACGTACGTATAACTCATCATTTTTAAAACAGTCGTACCTGTACTTTTTACGTTCTCCAGCTTATGGGTTCCAGATTAATCAGTTTAGTCACAGTCGACTCACATGCAACTAAGGTCGGAACCAGTTGGAACTCAGTTTCACAAGCAAAAGTGGCTTTAACAACTTGCTACTTCACAGTCACGTTAAACTAGAGCACTTTGGCTGTAGCTCTTGAAGACCTCTGCGTTCTCTTTGTTAATAAATAGTGGCAACTTTCGGTGTGTTAAAGTCAAAATTTGTTGAATATATCACCAAAAATAACTCAAGTTTAAGTCTATACCTACGCACTGAACGACTCCGTAACTGCACGATAATACTTAATTTTTTCAAACTTAAATTTGAGTTCGTTTGTGACTATCGTATTGAATGAAAATAAAGATTTTTGAGACAAATTAAAAGTATTATTTACTCATGCTGCATGGCGGCAGAAATAGGTACGGTGGGTACTTCCCCGGACGAACTCTTTCACAAGAATAGTTCTACTGCTAACAAAATAGTAATAGTGTACGTAAGTTAAAATATGCTATGTGTATAGTATAAGAAAATTAAAAGTGGAGCGCGCTGCTATAAGCGCTCAATATCTGCATAGCGCTAGATATCAATGCGTTTATGACCTCAGTGAATAAATAATGCTTGCTTCAACAAAGTCGGTTTGTTTGATTACAAATCTAATCACAATTTAGATTAGAATCTGTACATAAGGAAAAGTAGCAATCTAATCTGAAATGAGATTCTTTGAACATACCTGATTTTTTCTTCTTTTAATTATGACCTCTGACGAAAGTATCCTCAATTTTGCCAGTGTCAATTACGTAAAGGTATTATTTTGATAAAATTAGGTCAAGTCGTTAAAGTCAAAGTCAAATCATGTTCTAATAAACCGGTAGCAGATTTACTAAAATGTTGGTGTACTATAAATTTAAATATAATAAAAATGAACGACGTCTCTTTTCATAACAGCGGAATAATTCATACCTGAGTTAATCTATGTGATCATCGATTTTTGTTTTGAATTATTATTATCATTAGACGTTTGGTGGTTTATACATCATATATAAATTCATAGAAACATACATACATTCATACATACATACATACACACACGTCTATAACTCCAAAGGGTTAAGCCTCAAATGGCCTCTTTTCCCCGTGGATTGCAAAGTGACAAGTGGTGAGTTCATCGCCGCCATTGCTTTCCACGACCAACTCGCCTAACGCTTTCTTCTAGTTCTTTCTTCACTCCTAAAAAAGCCAGCACCCAGTAAAATAAGCCGACAAATCTTATACCAACGAAAATTGCCCAACATTTAATTCAGATTTCATACACGAAATGTCAAAATTTTGGTTCGATTTCGCACAGTTATTAGTTTCGAAGGTAAACACAACAATGTATGAGCGAGTTTACTTAGAGTCATATCGATGCTTGAGAATCGTACTCCGAATCAACAAATGTTTCAAAACATAAAAAATATCTGTAGTTTTTTTTTGTTTTTAATTCAACAGCCCAATATCTTACACATCTATCAATTTTAGACGTTAAAGGAAAACGTCTTGAAGAAATTGGCATGTGCTAACCGAAAACTCGAAGACATGACATTATGTAATGCATACCGGACCCTCGTGATGGATTAGGAGTTTTGAAGAAGGTTAGAGTGTGAATATAAATACACAAATTAGTGCTGATATTATTAGAGGAACTGCTAGCAATACTCACGACGACGGTGACGATCCAGAGACAATTTTAGGAATATCAGGAATGAAGGTAAGTAGCGTGGCTGGGTAGGTAACTGTACTTGTAGCAGACTCATCGGCCAAGTTGAATGGGTGAATTATGTACCACCCACGCAAGCCAACATACTTCATTCCCTTGCGATTTTGAGATTTAATGCTAGTGATAGTCTCATACATATTACACACACATAGATATTATAGCTTAGCTAGTTAAGCAAAAATGTCTTAGCGTAAGTAAGGAAAAAAGGTCCCAAAGCTAGGCTCAGCTAAGCTTCCTGATAAAATTTGAATGGCCAGGATCTAATTAATAATAAAAATAATTTATCACAAAAAGGTTTTCGTTTTACATGACACATAAAATCTATTTCTAGTACCTTTAAGTAGAGTATGTAGACTTTTTGTAGACTTATTATTGATGATGCATTGATTCGATTTAACATATTATTAGTTGATACATTTAAAAAAAAATATTATTATTATTTTCTAGATTAACTATATTTTCAAAGGATCTCTGCCTCAGCTTGCTTGTACACGTGGTAGGATTATGCATAACAATGTTGCATGGTAACTGTCCAACAAATCTGTTGCAAGAATCGGTCGGTTTTATAACTAATCTAAAGCTAAATATTTACTAATAGCCCATTTACATTTTATTGTGTAGATAGTGTAGGTATGTGTGTGGATCGGTGTATCTGGGATAGAGATGTGGTGTGTGTGTGTGTGTGTGTTTATTGTGTGCGTTGGAAAGTATAAAAATGTACAGTATCTTAGAACTTATTCAGGATTGGATGGATAACTAATCCTCTGTCTGCCGATAGCCTAAGCTGAGTAAAAATTGTTTAAGTATGCTTTTGCATTCTACATTTGTTTTTTATGATTTTTTGTTATTATTTTTATTTTGTTGTAAAGGTATCTCGCTAGGAAGTTTGAGTGTTTGTGTGCAAATGAGGTTCTACATTTTATTGTATTGCATATTTTATGTTGTTGTCTTTTATTGGTTATATTTACGTCTGCCTTTACTTTGTGCTAGTTTAAAATAGTTTGTTGCATAAATAGTTGTCCAACGGATAGAACTTCGCAGTCATTGTGAAGCTGTTTCGTTGGTTTAAGAATAGGCTACTTTTAGGACTGCTGTCTGGCCCTTATACCATTGAATGAACATTCCATAAATTAAACAAATGAAGACAGCGTATATTTAAGTAATAATCACGAGTGAAATACGAGCTGGCTATTCATGGAGACGGGCTTTACTTTTTAACCGACTTCACAAAAAGGAGGAGGTTCTCAATTCTGTTGTATTTTTTTTGTATGTTTCTGTTTCATATATCCGGCGTTTATGAACCGATTTGGAAAATTATTTTTTTATTTGTATAGATATACTTCCAGATGGGTCCCATTTTTCAGAATCCAGTTCTGATGATGGGATCCATGAGGAATTGAGGGAACTCCTCAAATATTGTAGCCATACATATGGTGATTTTGATATTTTCAGCAAGACACCAAGCATTTGCATTCAGAAGGTATCATAATCCTTTCACCACTATGGTTTTTTCATAATTTTTTTTTCATCCAAAATGATTTAGTCGAATACAATGGCGGAAGTCGGTTTTTTAAATGAAAAGTTATTTTATATTTTCCTTTATCCGTGGCACAGAGCCTCTGAATGCTAGGAGGCTCTGTGACAAAGTGACGTGTGGCATACTGTAGTTTAGCACGACACTTATGAAAACGAGGCGTCCGCATCAAGTGTAAGGGATCGCGTTGAGTTCGACCACAGCTCGACGTACCTACTTGAAGACGTTCACAAACCGCCACACTAGGAATACGTTTGAAAATCGCTATAGAGTGGTAACGTTCAAACATAATAACAAACAGATCTAAGTATTCATAATATTTTCATATCTATGGAAAGATAGACGCAAGAAAAGAGAAATGAAAAACTTACTAGCAGCTTCTAACAATGCCATCGCCTTCATGTTACTTTCCAAGAAGATCTCCATTTCCAATATCGAGTCTCATATGCTTGGTTCCCTTTGTGATGGAGATACTTATTGCCCGTATTGAACGTTTCGTTATAATATGGAACTGATCAAATCAAGTGTGCATAGCTACATTATATCGAACAAGCGAGTTAGTAACATCAAAGTTCACCGGATCATAGTCACCGTATCTATCACAGCAATTACTCGAAACGAGTTCTCTTAGTAAACTTAGATAGATTGGCGTTTGTATGAACTTGTATGTATGTTTATCTGAGGATAACATTCGAACCGTTGATCTGATGTTCATGAAATTAGCAGGTGGGTAGATTGTATTGGAACAGTTTGTAATTAAGGTTGTGAGCTAAATCGGTCGGAAGGTGTTGAGAAAATGGAGTCCAAGAGTAAGTTCTGAAAAAAGGTGAGATAATCAATACGGCTAGCACAGGCTGACTTTCGTTACCAAGACGCTAGCGAGACGACCGCAAATTTTATTATTGGCTAATGACATCGGGGTAGTATGAAATCTTTGTAATTTATTTGACATCTACTATCGTCTCGCTAGCGACTTGCTGTCGTTACACGTTACTCTAAATTCTTTGTTTGGAAGTTTTCAACTGATTCGTTGTTGAAATGTGGATACCTAAGCAAAAATTTGAAAAAACCTATAGGGCTCTTTCAGTAGTCCCACATAGCTGAAATTTGCCATTGCCATGACACCCTGTTGCACTCTATTAAATACTTTTTTATAGAAAAATAATAATAAAATACATTTTTTAAATAGAAATGAAACAGTTTTTTACTTTAGGTACCAACTGATCGTTGCAAAAGATCTAAAAATAGCTTAACTGATCTAAATTACTACCAGACGAAAGCATCCCTAAGACATCTTGTGTGATCTTGTGTCTCATACATACATACACAAACACACACCTTTTTCTGCGAAGGGGTAAGCCTTTAGGAATATATACGTGACAAGTGGTAAGCTCATCGCCGCCATTGCTTTCTAGGACCAACTCGACAAACGCTTTAATTCAGTGATAACACACTCCCAAATAAGCTAGCAGCCAGGACAAATCAATCAATGAAAATTGCACAAGTCCTCTCGAATTTAAATCCACTGCAAGACGTCAAACCGATACTGTACCACTTCAAACAATTTGTTTGTCTCTCTCAAGGTGCCACTTCACTTGGTGTTTATTCGCAAATGTTTGCGTTATGTTTTCACGGTAAAATCAACCATGAGTCTATCGGTACATAATGTTATTTTCCTTGGCAAAATAACACAAACTTTTGCGAATATACACCAAGTGAAGTACTATATACTTAATGTACTATTTTGTGGACGCTGATGACGCTGATGAGCAGGCCTTTTATGTTTCTGGGATACCTCTGAAACAAAGAAAGAGGCTTTAGATGAATGGACCATTTCGTTTTAAGATAAAACACTTTTGATGAATTCTAAGTATAATAAAAGTATTTTCATATTTCACCCTTCGCATTCAAACATCTTCAAAAGATTAATTAGCAACCGAAAATATTTAGAAGGCATTCAAAGGCATCCTCCTTTGAAGTGTTTAAATAAGAGCATTTTTATAAGATTTGAAATCTGCCATTACTTGAAAATGGCTGAGATAATTATGACTACGCCACCGAACAATATCGGTTACGAACAACGAAATATATTATATTCACACCCGTTCTAGGAGATTGTGTCTATCTAAACGGGAGATGTGCCTATCTTCTTAATACATACAATTCATTTCTTTTTAACATAGAATTTAAGTGTACCTTCTAACAAAAAAATGGATTTTAAATTTCTGCTCAATAAATGAATTATTGTTATTATTGTCATACCTACATAGATCAGCCTAGCATAGATAGTTCTTTGGTGATCACTACAAGCAAATATTTTAAAAAGTTCAAAGAAAAAAGCAGAGTAAAATCGCATATTCTCTTGAATATCTTTTAAACAAAGCATTTTAGAATTATAAAAATGTATATGTCTAAAATTGTTAAATAACCTGAAAGATTCCATAGTTGAGCAAGCAATTTCACGTTAGTGTTTACGTTAAGCTACCCAATAGACGAAGTGCGGCTAGCTAAGTCAAGAGCTAGGCACGATGCCCCAGATACGTCCAATTATGTAGTTACTTTGATGTACATAAGTACTGAGTGACCCAGAATTGGTAACCAATCCCGAAAATCTTCATGCGCAATACTGCATTGAAATTTCAATCTTTTTTGCTGATAAAATTAAGTTTTGTCATTGATTTAGTAATTAGTTCACAGTTTGTGATTTATCTACTGGAGCGAAGTAATTTAAAAAACAAATACCTCGTAATTATTAATATTAATTAATGATTAGATGATGCACGCGCATGCATTTTCGTTACCCAAAGAGTTAAGTAGGTATGTATCGTTTCTATTTAAAGTAATTGGCTTCTAACTTCAAGATACAGCATCTAGGGTTGTCAAGTTTTAATTTTGGAATACAGGTTCGTAATGCTACCGATTATAAATAGGAGTCAATAACAGAGAAACGAAAACTGAGCGTGGGGTAAGAAATCTTAAAAAACATTAATTCCCCATTAGTAGCGCTGTTCGACTTTGAATAATTGATTTGTGTAATCGCCAAAGAAATTGGAGTAAAAATATCTTTTGGTAAAATAGATGAAAAGCCTACAACGCGAAAAGGTGCTTCAGTTATCGTTTCCTTTCTCGCCATGGACATCTTTATTGGCTATCTGGAAACAATGAATTTATCACATCTAGGATTGTTTTTCATAAGTTTTCAGATCAACATCATCTTCAGCCGATATACGTCCACTGCTGTACTAGGAACACCCAAAGAATGTAATGAGGACAAATACAATTTGCCATAGGCCATAAGTTTTGGTGATAAGCACTCAGGTGGATGCTGCTGCCCATCCCCTGGTGTAAACCATTGGTTTGCTTTTACGACATCTACTGGAGAGGTGGAGACGAAGGGGTCTATTTTTAGGCAGATACACCACGGCTATCTTACTGTCAGTTTAAGATTGTTTAATGAATAGTTTGCACATTTTTTATTGAACGTAACATTATACTGACAGCGTAAAAGCTCAGTTTTTCTTACTCGCACTTGCTTACACTATGGTAGAGGTATGTTTTGAATTTCGTGGTCACCATTTTTAACATGGTTTTCACAGTGCAGCCTCACCTAATAAGAATTACAAATGGCAGAGTTTTTCTCCAAAAGACTCGCTTTTACTTAAACACTGTTTACGAAAAATACATAAATTTGTGATAAAAATTTCGAAAATAAAATATCTTTTTTATTTGCTATCTTGTCCTTTCTTTCTTTCTTTCAATAAGTTATTATGATTAAGGTAAGTTATTTTTATTTGAAGTTTTATTGTTTTCTACTGTCCCTCAATTCTAGGCCAATTTATTTGGCTGACTTACCAACTAATACTAAAAAAATAACTGTATGTATATTCGTACCATATAGAAATGAGATTTCAAATTATGTTTCCTAATAAGATAGATAGATAAATTAACTCATTTTTAAGTTACTCATTTTTACAGTTTTAACAGATAGAAATACAAAACTTAACGAATTATAATAATAATAATTAATAATAAACAAAAGAAAGGCACAATAGGCAGTCTTATCGATAAGCGATTTCTTCTTGACAATCTGAGGGTTGAAAGGACTAAAAGCTAAATAGATAAACCTTGTCCCAAAAATACTGCGTTGCAAATTTGCTGGCAGATCTCGAATAAACTTCAGCTGAGCCATCAAAAACTTGACCATAACACTGTTTGTTAAAGCCCGTAGTTCAGGCCTTAGGATAAGGAGAATGGAAGCATCCATGACTTTGCTGGTTAGCTGAAGAACACTATTTACATGACCATTGCATTATTTAGGGGAGGCCTCGTTCAACAGTGGACACTTTCTTACGCACAGAGAGCTGATTCTAAGTTTTGACAAGCAATTGACACGGACGTATGATGTAGTGTAACATAGATTTTTGTATGGAGAATGAGGTTCACAGAGTGTACGCTAGGGGCACTCATTGGTGTCGCCGTACAAAAACCTTGTTGCACCACACCATACGTCCGTGTGAATTGTGTGCTACAAACATAGAATCAGCTCTCTGAAGTTCTTTCAATGAGTCCTCATCCAGTAGTGGACGTAAATAGGCTGATGATAATTTTTATACACCTTGAAGGCAGGTCTACAACTAGAGCTTTTTGACAAAATCACCGCCATGTCACGCGTCATACATCATTCTCAATTTGAGCCATAAAATTATACCACTTTAACGCATACCCCTCGCCATATAAAACTGTCCACACTCAGGAAACGCCGTCATATAGTATCTCACCAGTCAATCTGTTAGACCAGCTTCATGTTAAGAAGAGAAGCGGAAAGAGTAAGCGGGAGCGATTAATTAAAATTCCAATGATCACATAACACCCAACAGTCACATACGTAGTCATGATCCTACACTAGGTGTCCTTGTGTCGTGGGTATCAGGAACTAATAGTATCATGGTACCATAACACTCAGGTCCAGAAAAAATATTTGCATACAAACATTTGTCCCGCAGCGGGAATCGAACCCACATCCTCTTGCATCTAAGCCGGCTACTCCCCCGCCGCACAACAGAGGTCGTCGCTTATTATGATGCCACTTATAGATCTGTCAATCTTTATATCAGGCCATCGTCTTCAAATTCTAATACCTTTATGCGTGAGTGATTGTTCGTTACTGCGAGCTATCATCATCATCATCAGCTAATAACCGTCCAATCCTGGATGAGGCCTCCCCCATAAAATACAACGCGAGAAATAAATTGCCAGATATTTAGCTTATTTTGAGAGCTGTGTTGCTGATATTGGTTCTTCTAGGAATTTAGGAAGCTTGAGAGCAAGTCACCGATAGCTAACAAATAGGTGCTTACGCCTTTTTGCTTTAGACTAATATCTAGACCCGTGGCGCGTTAGCTTTGGATACCAAAATAATCATAAATAAATTTAAAAAAAAAACTGACTCATCACGGCTGCAATATTAGGGTACTGATCATGTGTACAAAGTTTCATGGAGTTTGAAGAAGTAATAGCCAAATTAGAAGTAAACTTCGTTCGGGTGCTAAAGGGCGTAAGCACCATACAAGTAACTTTTTTTTTTTTTTAATGTTTCTTACTTCATATTATCTCCGGCGTTTATGAACCGATTTGGAATTATTTTTTTATTTGAATAGATATACTTCAAGATTGGTCCCATTTTTTTCAGAATCCAGTTCTGATGATGGAATCCATGAGGAATTGAGGGAACTCCTCAAATATTGTAGGCATACATATGGCGATTTTGGCATTTTCAGCAACAAACCAAACATTTGCATTCAAAAAGTATCATAGTCCTTTCACCACTATGGTTCTTTCATAATTTTTTTTTTCATCCAAATATTTTAGTCGAATACAATGGCGGAAGTTGGTTTTTTAAATGAAAAGTTATCTTAAAAAGGCTTTTTTGAACTTGTAAGTGAAATATTTGGGAGTTTTGGGCAGCACAGATTAGCTTGGACCACAATATAGATTAATTTGGACCGCAGACTTTAGTTCTTTGAAAGTTTGTCAGCCAATAACTTTAACGCTTACGCTACCAAGCGTCCTGTAAGAGAGCTGTTAGGGCCAATTTATAACCAACCCGGATGAGTGGTAATTTTCCTGACAAATATGCTTTTAGGAACCGATAGTGGTGAGCGATGGTGACTGTGGAACTACTGGGGTGATTCCTGTGATTTATTCGCGGTTTTTGCACAATATGCCTAATGGGGAGCCGAAACTGAAGGAGAACTTAGCAGTTTAAAATAAACGAGCTGCCATTTCATTAAATGGGGGTATTTGTTTCTCGTTTTAGGATATATCCTGGGTGCTAAAAGGTTTTTTAATGTTGTCTTATTTTTTTGCGAATGTCACACTGCGAATTGGACACTTGCGTTGCACACCCAAATTTTTTCACCACCCTGGTTTTTCTACCAACCACAAGTCTTTTTTCGGAATCCATCACATGTACTTACATGGGGGAACCAAGAAAAAACAGTGACATGAGGGAAGAAGCCAACGCGGCCCATACACTCTCGCTGGGCAGAGCTGTCTACCAGCTGTAGGAATAGCTGAGAGACAGCTCTGCCTAGCGAGAGTCTATTGCAGGCATGTGTGAAACTCAGAACAGTTATCATCTTAATCAGCCTATGCCCACAGCTGGACAAAAACCCCCATAGAATGACACGACGAGCAGTCTCGGGTCGCATCCATCCACAGGATCCATCTTTATGTCTTTGGTCCATCGAGATGGGGGCCTTCCTGCGTTTACTGCGTCATCAGATTTGTGGTTGCCACTCGAGAACCTTTATTCCCCAATGGTTGTCAATTCTGCGAGCTATATGGCCTACCCATTGCCACTTTAACTTGCTAATTCTGCGAGCTATGTTGGTAGTCTTGGTTCTTCGGATCTCCTCATTTCGGATTAAATCTCGTACTGTAACTCCGAGCATAGCTCTTTCCATAGCCTGCTGCGTGACTTTGAGCTTGTGTGTATGAGGTCATACGACCACGCCTCAGTGCCATAAGCCATTCAGGCAATATTCACTGATTATAGATTTTCGACTTAAAGCTCTGCGGTATCTGTGATAAGACACTAAGGCGTAGTTTCCTGAAACAGTACAACACAAATATTTACGTTCAAGTTGTCTGATCGAGTTGATATTAATCGTCTGTAAAGTTTCTTGGAAACATGAGCGAAGTTATGGACTGAAATCAAGATAAGAGACGTTTCCAAGTAATTTATGAGTGGCCGCTATCAGAATACGGAAAACAGGAGGAACCATAATAAACATTTCTGATTGTTTCATTTTGAAAGGTCTTTAAATTCCTGTTCAATTTCACACCACTTAACACAAACTTTTATTCCCCAACGGTTGTCAGTTCTACGAGCTCTATTATAGCTCATTGCTACTTTAACTTGCTAATTCTGAGAGCTATGTTGGTGATCTTGGTTCTTCTATGGATTTCCTCATTTCGGATTCTGAAACTTCTAGCATAGCTCTGTCCATAGCCTGCTACGTGACTTTGAGCTTGTCTATATGGCCAATAGTTAGCGACCACGTCTCATGTGCACTGATTATAGACTTGCATATTGAGTTGAAATGGCTGCTCGTGTGTCGGTGTTAATTATTATATATCTATGATTATAGCAGTCACACCAATATATATGTCCATCCAGTCTATCCAAAGATTTTCTGGCAGAGATTGCTGTTAGCAATAAGGAGTTTATCTGTCTATCTATTTATCTGTTCTATGTTGGACCAACAGATTCAATAGATTTTATAAAAACCAACATCATATAAAACCGTTTGTTTACCTATAGATGGCGCTATAGATAAGGTATCCTTCATCGCCCATCCAATTAAAACTTAGACCGGGATGTGTGCAGGAAATTAATAAAACTTTTTATATGGAAGGAAGTGCAAGTGCTTACTCATCCTTATGAAAGTGGACGGTGTAATTGAATAAGGCGCCTTAATCAAACTTTGTGATGTAAGAAGGTATTTTGTTGCGAAGAATAATAGTCAGGTTATTGCAATTTTAACATTGGTTAAATAAAAAGAGATCTCACATAACTTCACTCAGTTACTTTTGTTACAAGGCCAGGCTCACAGGTTTCTACAAATTTAACCACGAATGTTTACTTCCTAATCATCAGATTCAGGCAATAGACATCCACTAACGTCGAATGCATTAAAACCATAATCATAACGCTTAAGGCGAAGACTGATGTCCTCAAAAGTAGTATTTTGAACGCCCAGTGTGACGTGACGTGACCGAACAGAAGTTTGAAAAAAGTCTGTCTTTGCAAATAAAAATAATGCTCTTAATTTTGAACAAATTAAATTTTGGCCAAACGTTTGCATGGTCTGCAAATATTTGTTCGGAGTCTGGGTGTTGTGGTACGATGGTACTCGTAGTTCCTGATACCCACAACACATGGGATTCTAGTGTGGGAACAGGACTATGTATGTGACTGTTGGGTGTTACGTTACGAAACCGTTGACGATGGAACAATTTATATTTCTGGTATACGTAATCGTGGTTTAGATATAAGAGAAACCTTATTTAAAGGTGCAATTTCAGTTGGTGTATATTCGCAAATTTTTGCGTTATTTATCCAAGGCGAAATCAACCATGACTCCATCAGAACACAATGTTGTTTTCCTTGGCAAAATAATGCAAACATTTACGCAAATACGCCAAGTGAAGTGCCACCATCAGAGAACAGTTACAATACAAGAAAGGACCTTGTATATCGTCCTTGACCTTGAGATCGCGAATATTAAAAACCTCTATGGTAAGTACTTCCATAACCTAACAAGTCTGAAATTTGAAATGCTTGGAGGTTTTGAGACACAAATAAAACAAAAGTCGGAAAACGGAATTTCGAATGGTGAAGTTCGTAAGAAAGTCGCTGAAACTCAAAAAGGGTTCTGACAATTTATTAATTATTTACATATTGGAAGCCACAGGGAGCGAGTCTCACTCGCACTTGTCCCTTTTATTTGAATACATTCAGATGATACCATCCCTGCTAGTTAATCACGACGACCACGGTCCGAAGCTTTTACCTATCCAATTTCATCATGGCGACCCAGACTCATAGAGGAATATATTACATACTGCACATGGTAGTCGACAGATAAATTCATGCCTACATGAAAATAGCGAAAAAAATCGTATAATATCAACCAAAATTATGAATATGTCCCTGCCTGATAAACTTTTGGTCCAATCGACCGAAGATAAGCCACATTATGGATCAATACCTGAAGCCCTCAGGTATATGAGCAATAAACAGGAACTTGTGGGCTTTCGTTAACAACTGGGAACCTGGTTTCGACTCCGAAGGTAATGTATGCAACTGACAAGAGAAAATACCTCATTTACTCCTAGACTAGCTCGTAGAGGCTCACTTCCTTGACGTGGTGTGTGAAGGAAAGGTTCAGGTATAGTGGTTGGTTAACTTTTCCTTGCGCATATATTATGTGATTTGGGCCAAATCATGGCATCAGCAAAAAAAAATCCGTAGAATGTTAGTTAGTGTGATCGGACTCAGTAATGCTATACCGGTTAAATTACTTTTTTTTACGAGACGTTGTGCTTAGTCTTACTGCAAGTTTTATTCTGGTGCTTGTTCATATATCTATCTCTGCCTACAGTTTATTCACCAGATGTTCTCTATAGATTTTTCACTCTGTGGGCAGACCACTCATTTGGTATTCGTGTGACGTTCCCAAGATAACTTTCCACTTTACAGGGAAAAGTTAGCTGAACCTGACTTACTCATAAGTTGGTTATGGCGCAATTATTTTATAGAAATTATACTAAACTGGCGAATAAAGGTTCTCGAGTGGTGACCAAGAAGCGGGCAACGCAGTAGGAAGACACCTCTTAACTCGATGTAATGACGATATTTTAAAGGCAGGAAGTTAGTGGATGGAGTTGGCTCAAGACTGATGGTTATGACATTCTGAGACCTATGTTTAGTAGTAGATGTCTATCGACTGACCAAACAACTTACAAAAAACTAGGAAAATTGCCTATTCTTACATTTGCAACATACATACATAAACATACATAAACATACATAAACATACGTAATGACTATACAAATGAATATAGACATAAAAAGTGGTGAGCTAATCGCTGCCATTGCTTTCTACGACTAACACGGCTAACGCTTTCTTCCAGTAATACGACACTCCTAAATAATACAGCAGCCAGGACAAATCTTATACCAACGAAAATTACCCAACAAGTCCGGGTTTACAGTTGCAACAACAACTGTCAAATCCTTTGATTGAGTCTTAAGTGTGTCACACACGTAGCAGATGCGGTAAGATATCTATATCTGAGCGCGTATCTGTCCATATCGCTCTCTATACTAAACTCAAGGAGCGACACACACGTAGCAGATCACTTATATTTTACCGTCAAGCATCTGTAGGCACCGACATATATCAAAAGATGATATCTGTGTATACAAATTGAAATACAATTCAGTTTGATGGTTTCCGCGTGAATGTATCATTTTCGTATATTATCGTATCTGCTACGTGTGTGATATCTTCCGATGCGATAAGTGTTTATACGCATATAAAATATTACCGCATCTGCTACATGTGTGATGCACTTTAATCGCGTATAGTTATGTGTTGGTGAACACGGGGTTAAGGAACTGTTTGAGATTGCCGAATAGCGTGAACTGTTGCACAAACTTTATAAGTTTTAGTTACAATCAAACTGCCGTTATCAACCATCTTAGATCTAATATCCGCTATTTCAGGACAAAACTTTCAGCACTTTGAGTAATATTTAATAAGTAAGCTGTAGAGAAGAATGAACCGTGAGCATGCTATAAGCATCCACAGGAATTGTTTTATGAAACAATACCTGTGGATGAACATATCACACAAATGATTAAGATACAACCGATCAGGATTGTCCTGATTGCAACGCGTTGACAATGTTCAAATGTGGCGTTCAAATTGTATGGAATAAACATATTATTTTTTTACTTTGTTTTGTTTTTAGTTAATAAAGTAAAAGGTATCTTTTCTTCTTCAACAGCCATTACACGTCCAATGCTGGACAAAGCCTCCCCCACGATGGGGGGGATTTGTCATAATCACAACGCTTGACAGATGGATTGGTGATCGCAGTATGGTGTTAAGTACTCATTTGGATGCTGCCAATCCCCGATGTAATCACTTTTACTATATCCATAGGAGAGGTCTATTCTTAGTCCAGGCACGGATTTTTTACTTAATGCGCAGTAAATAGATTTTATTACTCCGACGCTAGCTTCCTCATCATTACTCCTACTTTCATTTAGCCAATGAACCTACCATAAACTTTCAACGGAAACTTAGTGACTATAATCCGCGCTATTACGTAGAATGACGCCATCTACCGGCTGTTATTATTAGGGCAGTTTGGTTTTACAAGGCAATAAGCATAATAATGAAGTATTCGTATAAATATTTTTTTTAGTCATGAGCGAAACTGGGAACCAGTTTCGTGATGAATTTCTGGTAGTGGCTTCTTTCTTATTAACGTGTTTTGATTTATGTTATTACAAAATGTTTGTATAAGAGCTAGGCGTTTTTACGAGTGGTTCAGCTAGTGGAAGGGAAACCAAAAAACATATAAAAACGAAGAATTTATAGTTAATTATGTTTTATAATTTTCTACCCTACGCATTAGCATCCCCTGACTAAACATGACCGCCTTTTAAACATCTTTATCATAAAAAAAACATGCCTTAATCTCGCAAATACATATGCCTAAGGGGCCATTAACGGGCGTGTAACGAAGTACTTAAGTACTTACATTTAATTCTCTACACCAATGATACGCTCGCGTCTACCCACCTTGAATTTTAATTGTCTCATTACTCTATGACAGCGGTTTCCAAACTTTTGGCAGGTTAAGAGTCGTTACGAGCATACATACTTCAGTTTATTACTTTCTAGACTCTAAAGTAACTACTAGTGGCTCTCAATGTTTTGGCTACGTGACCGCTGACAATTAAAACCAGTCAAGTACGAGTTGGACTCATGTGAGGGTTCCGTACCGTTATAGCATAACCGTTCCGTGAAATTGAAAATGAAAAAGTACACACAAAAAACTCAAAAAAAAAACACATTCAGGACAAGGTTTGTGGTACAGGAAAAAAAAGGTAACATATTTTACGTACAACACCTTATAGGAACCTATAATGATGCCAGTGTCAGATCACTGGAATTTAATGGAACAATAGGTCTCGTTGTTCCTTGTACCTCTTTTCCCGCACCTGTGCAGAGTCGAGCTCTGCACACCTGAAGAGCTCGCATTGACTCCAAGCTTTAGTCATATAGAGTTCCCTCCGAGGAGAGTATTGTATATCGTGTGATTGAATCCTAAGCCCTATAACCTTATGCTTATTATATTGGATATACTTATACGTGGTTATGCTGAGAACGTAAAATATCTAACGAGAGTTATTGTCGGCTTCTTTACAAGGCTCGAGGAGCCTGAATTCGGGTTGGAGTAAAATATACATTTTGTGCTTCACAACAGTTTGAAGTTTTATAGTTTTTTTATGCTTTACGTTATCTATGTATATGTAACAAATTTCAAATACTCCAGTAGATTTGGAGTATTTAAGCTATGTCAGACCAGTAAGACAGACACGAGAACCTATATACATATTTAGCACACATAAAGTATTAAGTACTTACTAATATCAATTTTGTTTGTAAACTACTTGGCAAGGAATCATACATACGAATAAGGCCCACCTGATGGAAAGTAGTTACCGTAGCCTATGGACGCCTGCAACATCAGAGGCATCAAACACGCGCTGCCGACCCTGAGACATAAAGATGACAAGTCTCATGTACCTGCAATTTCACCGGCATCCGTACCTTTCAAACTGAAACACAGCAATGCAAACACTAGTGCTTGGTGGCAGAAATAGGTACGGTGGTATTACTTCCCCGGACGAACTCTTTTACATGAAGTTTTACTACTAACAAAAGTGTTGAGTTGAGTTTGCCGTAAGCCTCATTATGAAGAGATTTGAGAAATCACTTAGTACAGTGGGGTAATCTTTCGCCCACAGGAAGAACTACTTGAATTATGGCAAACTTAGGTACAGAAAGTATTGTCAAAGAGCCATTAAAGGAAATATTACAGCGTAGTTTACCGGGTAACTGCATAGCGCTATTGTGTATAATAACGCCTAAATAGCGCTTAAGATGTTTCAGAGAAAATGAACATCATAACAGTTTCCGACAAGAACTGTTGCCCTGCAGGCCCCGAGACAAACCCGTTCTTAAGAAGATCTCTTTTTTTGTAATATGGAGGACAAATTAAAGAAAGAAAGAAAGAAAATCGTTTTTTTGACATAAAAACGACACACAATGCCTATACCAGCATTACTTGGAGCACCCCTAATAGCGAAAACGAGAAGAAATCTAAGGACGCTGTCAGTAAATGTATTGGATGGAAACGAAACTTCATATAGTTTCGTAAACTATCAAAACCCGTGTTAAGCGCCCAGATACAATACATACAAACAAATGAAAGTTACATCTAGAAGTTTAAATAAATCGGCTCATGTTTGTGTCTGTAGGTTTGCCAAAATGGCGTCCAGCTCAGCATAAATGTTGGATGTGTTAACACCCAACGCAGATTTTCAGATGAAACCAAAAAAAATTGGAGAGGGTAAAGCAGCAGCGACAGTACAGGTTAATAGGAATAATTAAATACAGTAATTCTGCATTTGACATCATCATCATTGTCACTTTGTCAGCCGTTAGACATCCACTGTTGGACAAGGCCTCCCCCATAGAATGCAATGGGGGGGATTTGCCATAATCACCACGCTTGGCTGATTGTTTGGATTGATTATCGCAGTATTGGTGTTAATTACTCAGGTGGATGCTGGTGTAATACCTTAGTTGGTGTTTACGAAATCCACGGGAGAAGACGGAGGGGCTTTTCCTCAGGCCGGATACACCAGCATGACATGCATTGGCATTACTGCACTATCGTTTTGCATTAGTACTATTTTTCATATCAATATCTTAGAATTGTTTTGTCTTTAGGTAATATTAAAATATCTGTGTGTCTGTGTCATCTGTGTCTGGCATACACACAACACTAGAAACAGGAATAAGATAGCTCGCCCAATAGCTAGATTGGCTAGAATTCGTAAGTCGTTTATAGGACAAAGCACTCTGTTTTTTAATAAACTACCTGACCACATTGTTAATTTTTCTGAGAATAAATTTAAGAAAACTCTGATGACTGTCTTAATAAACAAGGCTTACTACAAAATAAGTGATTACCTCGATGACAAAAGGACCTGGGAGATCGGCACATGATTGTTTTAGACTGTTTTTTTTGTACCATATACTTGAGAAGTAGGTACTTTTGTTTAGTAGGTGTTTTTGTTTAATCTATAATAATATTTTATAACATTGTGACATTGTAAAAACGTGTATTTACCTTCACACATAATTGTAAATCACTTACAAGAAAATAAATGAATTGAATTGAATTGAATTATAAGCCTTGCAGGAAGTCAATGGATGGAGGCGGCTCAAGACCGTTCATCATGGCGTTCTGGAGGGGAGGCCTATGTCCAGCAGTGGGCATCTATAAGCTGATGATGATGATGAAAATATCTGTCTCTTAAGAAACAGAGACCTATGTTTAGAACCTCAGCCTTAACCCTTTTGGATATAATTTAGAGAAATAACATGAGCGTCCATTACAGACGTGAGCTTCAGATAAATTAACATTTTGCTAATTACTTTTGCAGTATTACAGTCGGTAATCCCATTAACATAAGGGTCATTGTGGCGCACACTGTGTTTGGTCACAGCGCAAAAGAATCTAGCTGCGTACCTTGTAACGACTTAAGAATAATAAAAATTCTAAACCACAATTGCGTAACTAAGCTTCAACTTGCCAAGTAAATTATCTTTAAAAAATATTCAATACATTGAATGAAATAATCTATAATAGAATTGAAGTTATCGTGGCTTGGTATCATTTTAGAAAAATTAGGAAAATGAGGAAGGACCTCAAAATGGTCAACGAAACGCCAGCAGGATAATATAAAGTACTTACGTGGTGTATACTCAAAATTTTTCTAAAAAAATAATAATCTATATTTAATAAATTATCTTTATCTATATCTTTAAGTAGCAACTTCAAAGTGCTTACCGGCACTTCAACCAAGTGTCAACCAGACAAGAAGTGCTTTATGCAACGGGAGAGCTCCAATTCTTACCTAATAAATCAATAACTTTTACATCAGCAAAGTTATTTGACGCGTAGTGTATAGTTACTTGGAGTACTAATCACATCACGTTTGGACGACCTTCACATTGAACATTGACCGACAAGTCTTAATTTATGCTCAACAACCATAGAGTTATAGTTATTATTATCAACAGCATTTTTGACTGTAAATAAATTGAAGTGATTTGACTATTCTCTTCTTAGCTGTAGCACAGTGCAGTTTGCATTTATGAAGTGGCTATTTGTATCGCTAACAAGCTCCATCGATGGCGGGAAAGTAACGATATTATCAATTTGACTAAAGTTGTGTTTTAAAATATTCGACTTGACATTTTTAGCTTTAATAGCAATAGCAAATCCAATAGCAAACCTACAGACAGCAAAGTTTATACAGTGCTACTAAGAAATGTATTATGATTGTTATAAATATTTTCATGGCTTAAAAAAATAAATATCTTTAGTTACAGAACGAATAATACAACTATTATGAGTATATCCAAAATTTAATAGATCTAACAACAGACTCTACAACCCAAAATATAATCTAAAAATGACGCAAAATCAGGCCTATTATATGTCGATAAAAAATTTCAATAATCACCCAGAGGATCTTAAAAATCAAAATGGAAATTTATTTAATATTAAATTTAAAAAATGGCTGATGGGTAGATGCTATTATTCTTTAAATCAATTTTTACAATACAGGGATTTTCAATTATAATTTTTATTGATTAACCAAATTATTGACATTTTTATTTTACTTAGTTCATTGTTTAAATCTCAATTATTATTCTAATTTTATTGTTTTTATATTAATCATATTATCCATGTGAAAATTTGCATGCCTAGTTATAAGGAAGAACATATTGGACTTTTTCTAGTTTAAGACCTTATTGTATTTACAATGTTCTGGCAAATAAACTTATCTTATCTTATCTTATCTTAAAGATACCAAAGGAATAGTTGAGCGTTGTAAAGACTGTTGCAAACGATCATAATTTAAAATGATCCAAATCTCAATATAATAACGGTGCAACTTCACTTGGTGTATATTAGCAAATGTTTGCGTTATTTATCCAAGGAAAAATCAACCATGACTCTATCAGGACACAATGTTGTTTGCCTTGGCAAAATAATGCAACTATTTACGCAAATACTCCAAGTGAAGTGCCACCATAAAATTCGGAGTGACCAAAATAAGTGATAAAAAAATGTGGTAAAAAGCATTAGTATTTTTGTGTTTACTTTACCGATTGCTCTGCCCAAAACACAACAAATCTGAAAGACTTAGCAAGAACTATAATTTGTTCTTTGTAATTAAAATTAAATGTCCATCATAAATATATTTTGGATAAAATTTTGTGAAAAGGATCTTGCCGTTTCGGCAAGGCAGCTCGTACCACACCAAAAATAATGGCGTCAAAACAATACCTAGTGTATTATGAGGATAATAAACCGTTTTTGCTTTACCAACAAGTCTTTTTAAGATTCATAACAGCAATTCATAGTTTTTGGGACATAAAGTTTTGAGGTTAGTTATAAAACAAATACATTCTTTAGTATCTTTTGGGCCTTGGCATGATAAAAAGGATGTTCTGATAAAAAAACTTACTTTATAAATAATTTGCATAATCTTAGCACTTGGGTAAGTAGTTACAATAACCAACATTTTGGTAACATGGTAGGTAGGTACCTACTCGTGATACCCACGACACGCAGGAGATCCTAGTTTGGGATCAGTAACTGTTAAGTATAAGGCAATGACGTTCTAATAACTCGGTGAGGTATATATTTAAATATTATTAATAACCAGCTATTAATGAAGTCAGGAAAGTAGCAAGTATAGGTACAAAAAAACATTTCTAATGTACAATAAAACACTAGATAGGTACGTAGCATCATTTTCATCATCATTATAATTTCATCCATTTGACGTCCCCTGCTGGACATAGGCCTTTCCCATAGAATTTCACAATGAACGGGGTTGTGCCGCCAATATCCACTGACTTCACGCGAACGTTAACAGTGTCGTTGATTCGTCGAGTGGGGTATATATAGGAAAAGAAACGATTTTATAAAAAATGGGCATGATGTTCAAAAGCCAATAAATAATAATAAAAGGAAAAAGGTGGTTCCAAATATTTATGCATGCAAAACACACACTATGGTGACCAAAATACTAGGTTCAGGTACAGTTTCAGAATTCAAGGGCGTTGTTTCTTAAATTAATATGAAACATTAATGGCTCAGTATTTTATCAGGGGTAATCTTTAACAAATAAATGTTTATACATTCAATATCTAACAATAAACTAAAGTCCTTATTTAAATTTTTAATGCAGATAGTACAAACAATACTTACGGGGGGGTGTGGGCGCAATCCATGATCAGATAATCTACATTGATCATAGCTGTGTGTGTCATGCCTCAAGGGCATGACATGTATCCGTAAGTTTCGCGGCACTAATGCCAAGTATGATGACCTGGGTTCATCAAAGCAACCATCCATCGCAAGTTGAGATGCGTTATTTCTAGTTTCTAGTTAGTTTGTGTAAATCGAGTAGGTATACGTATTTTAAAAAAGCCGCTGTCTTTCACAGACTATCCTGTCATGAATGATAATGCCATTTGTGAGTCTTACGTAGTCATTATTCTGAGGTCTTACGTATAGTTATTACATCCTTTTTGTTTGTGAGCATAGACTATACTTACCTGCAATAATATCTCTTTGAAAGGTTCATTGCCAAGCAATGGCGCCGTCACCGCACGGAAGTAAACAATACAAAATCCTATTTAACTTCATTTCAAGATCTCGGGTTCATGTAAATCAATCGAAAATGTTTACGTAATTTAAAATATATGGGTAATTTTATGAAATACGCTTGGTTTTGACGCAATTGGTACGAGCTCTCGGCAACATCCTTTCTCTAAAAATCCACGCAAAAATTGTAAGACGTTCCCTATCTATTTTAAAAGATTAAGTAGATTTGCGGGATGCCTGAAGCGAACCGGTTAGAAGGATTTAACTTCACTAACAGGATTTAGGTTCAGAGCACGTTCTGAGTCAAACAGAAAGCTTACCTATCTGGACGTTGGGCATATGGATGTAAAGCGTATAATTTCTCCCTGTATTATTTTTATATATTTAATTTTTCTGACGTCAGTATAATTTAAGTGACCGGATACCATGTGCCCAAATGTTTGAAAGTTCAAGTATATGACGGTCCGTAGTTTTTATCACACCTAATGATGACGGCGTAATTTCTCGCCATGGTGGTCCATGTGTGTAGAGTCAGATGTCAGAAGCTCGGAAAACATCGTCTCTTTTCAGTACAGATGTGTATTCTTCTTAATCAAAACAATGAGAGATCAATATTCACTAGGATTGCTCTGATGACAACATGTTTAACAACAGATAGCGTTTGGGCCCAAATAGGAAAAAAATAAGATGGTTTTGAAAAAGAAAGAAAAAATTTATTCGCACAAACTGTACACACCAACATAAAAAAAAACCAACACAAAAATAACATACTATTACTTACGCTACACAAATACAAAAATTAAATAAAAAATAAGCATAAGTAAAACAAGTGTATGAGGGGAGGAACGCTGCCATATACATGTTTGTACGAAAAGCCCAGAGCTCAGCATGAGCTGTGAAATACTCACAACGCTGATTTTCAGCACAAGGCTCAGGGTGACGCACGAACATAATTAAACAATAAAAATTATAAATATGAAGAGAAAATATATCAAGAAAAACCCAGCATGAGAAAAAAATAATAAATACAAATTAAGATACCTACTACGAAATAAATAAAAAATATATTATGAGAAGTATAATAAATAAATAGAAGGCACAACCAAGTTCAGGTCAAACAGGTACCTACCCCCATTCGCGTTTTGTTAGACAGGAATCAAGAATGTTAAACAAAAATAGCGGATTTCAGCAAAAAAAACAAAATCAATAGCCCGTGGGACCAAACCCCCAGCTTCCAATTAAAAATTCGAAAGTTTCATACAGAAAATGTTTTATAAAACAAAACTTTTATATCAACTGAACAAATTACATTAAATCCAATACCTCAGAATAAATAATTTCAATACTGCCAAGAGAAATTCCAGACAGAACATTCATTTTGCATTTTCATTCACACACAAGTGCACCTCAAAGGAATGGATCGCTCTGCTAGCTCGCTACCCGATTGTTATCTAGCCTTAATCACAACAAGATTGAATAAGAACCGAGTGTACTGTGTTATATTAAAGGATAATGAACTATAAATATAGTCTATAAAGTTGAGTATCAATTAAATTGCCACGATGAGGTCAGTAACTACTTATTATTAATTAGTTAGATATCTATTTGTTCTGATTCCTACGATTCCGTGTTCCTCTGTTTTTTCTTCATGACGCAAAACTGTTATTAGCCATTAATCTGTTTAGGTTTCCTTACCTAAAGGGTGCCCTATTACTAACCCTGCCCCAGCAGTCCGTCCGTTCACCTGTCTGTATATGTCTGCCTCTATTCTGTTACAGGGATATATCTCGGCAGGCTGTAAGAGGTAGCCTGTTGAAAATTATACAGATTATTAATAATATACAGTATGGGCATAAACTATAATTATGCAAATAATAAAAACAAATCCCAAAAGAGGTCCCCGTACAAGATTTCTACCACGGAATAAAATCGATAGCGCGTTCTAATATACTAGTGATGACATGGTACCATGGTACTCGTAGTTTCTAATATCAACGACACAGGGAATCCTAGGGTGGGATCATGACTACGTATGTGACTGTTGGGTGTTAAGTTATGACAAAGTGACTATACGTGGTTCGAGAGAAGACGTATGTCTGGTTTATTAAGTAAGCAGATGGGTTATGCGCGCTAGGTTCCTTTGAGCAAAAAGGCAGTACAAAATAATCCAATCCGGTGGGCACAGTACTTAATACTGTTAACAGACTTCAAATACCTATACAAGGTGAAAATACTCCACCAATTTTCGTGGACTGGACTGGTTGTATTATGAAATTGACTAATATATATTACAACTTACTGTTATACATCATGGCACATGAGAACGGATGCTACGTGCTACGCCGTAGCTGGGACGTGGCCAGGATAGCTCTACGGGGTCGCAAATAATATTGAAGATTAAAAAGTATAATATCGCAAAGTGAGAGAGGTCTATACCCAGCTAATGGTGAAGTCAGGCTTTGGACTGTGGTTACTATCCACACAGTGCCAAGAGTCAAGTAAGAGCCAAGTAAGAGCCAATAAGTCTGTTTATGCAGTCTTGTGATATTCCTTTTAATAGCTTAATTGAGGCAATTTTTATAAAAAAAAAACTATAATTCTTAATTATCATAATATGATTTTAATTAACATAATACATCTAATAATATATAATCATAATACTCTATACTGTTAATAAATCTAAGTGACATGTTACTCTTACCAAATAAATGTTTATTGATTATTATTGATTTTCTTCTGCAACAGACTATAGACATCCACTGCTATACGAACCCTCCCCTATAGAATCCAATAGGATTCGATATAACCACCACGCTTGACAGACGGATTGGTAATCGCAGTTTGGTGTTAAGTACTCAGGTGGATGCTGCAAATTCAAATTCAAATTAAAAAAAAAAAACAAATTCAAAATTATTTATTCCGTGTTGATACCTATTATTGTACACTAGGAAAAGTCAAATTCTACACAATTTTATAATAACATAATATTCTAATTATAACAAATGATTGTTAAAATGATTGATTTTAATAGTAAAAAAAATCTAATATTAACACTAAAATCCTTAAAATTTAAATTTCTAATGCCCAAAGGTAATTTATTAAAAAGATTTATGCTTATGCATAAAAAACTATTAGCTACTTTAGCTAGTCTGCTGCCTATCACTTACTGTAATCCCTTAGTAAGGCTTTTATTACATCCATGGGAGGAGAAGGAGGGGTATATTCTTAGACCGGACACACCACGCCACTATCTTATTGATTAAAGCTGTACAGTCCCAGTAAGAACTGTACATCATGTAGTTTTAGAGTAGTTCTTAAACACTGTTATTGATATAGTTATTTAATTAATCACCACTCACAATTATAGTAAATTATTATAGATGATTATCACTCAGCCGCGCGACCATTCTGTGCGGTCGTTATAAGTGCACTCACTCGTCATTGGTCGGTACATACGTAACCGTACATATTACTAACCCCAAAAAACGAGATTAAAACGAGAGAAAGAATCATCTGTGTTTAGTTGTTGAGGAGTATATTCATTGAAACTTCACTTTTATTGCTGTATTTCCAATTTTACTAGTCTTGAAAACACACGCCCGCATCCAGCGTTACATCGAGCGGAACAGGAAGAGAAAAAGGCAGTGTTGCCACCACTGGTAACAAATTAAACCACAGACTAAAGTTATACATAGATAAAAGAATCTTATGTCTCGGACATGCTGGGGCCTTAAAGAACAAAACTAACTATTTATTGAAGACATTATGCAAAACATTAAGTAACATTTAACATTTTATTGAAATTGTTATCTAAGTCACTATAAGTTTTACATTTGAATTAACAATGTGAAGCAAAATAAATTATTTAGGTACCTGATTTTAGTTTACTTATAGAAACTTTTATTAAACTGTTTGCATTAAATCAATAACAAACAACCACGTACAATATAGCATATTGCAATATTACATTATTAAATATTGTTTTAATAAGACAAAATTGACAATCTAATATGAATGAGCTTAGAAGCTCTAGCTACAATTTTCGTATTAAATTATATAATTCTATTAAGCTACATATTTTATCATATACTTAATTAATACCTATGTAATGAGGCAAAATGGAGTGTCAGTCATTTTCTAAAACTAAACTAATATTACTTATATTAATTATTAGCTTAAATACAACAAGGCAGTAAGGATTATCGCTCCTTCCTTATTTACTTAGTATCTATTGGTAATACACATACTTTTGTAATGGACCTGCGATGAGAGTGGCCATTAGATGTCATTACTTCTATGGCTCTTACAATGCCATCCTTGGTGCCTGGAAAGACTTTAGTTACACGAGCCATAGGCCATTTTAGAGGAGGTACATTTTGTTCCCTAAGTATGACTAAGGTGCCTACAGTTATGTTAGGCAAAACATTGTGCCACTTAGGACGATTTTGCAGTGTAGTGAGGTAATCATCTTTCCAATGTTTCCAGAATAGCTGTTTCATATTAATACATATAGCCCAAAACTTGAGCCGATTGGTAGGAGTGTCACTGACGTCTTTCTCAGGATATGAGTTCATTGGAGCACCGGTCAAAAAATGCCCAGGTGTTAAACACTAAAAGTCTGAAGGATCTGTAGACATCGCGCTAATGGGACGCGAGTTTAAGACCGCTTCTATCTCGGTAAGTATCGTGTTTATTTGCTCATACGTTAGTAACGCTCCTGCCATTGCTCGCTTGAGGTGGTGTTTTACACTTTTTACAGATCTTTCCCATAGCCCGCCATATATTGGGCTATAACTAGGTATGTAGTGGAACTTAATTCCTTTCTCGGCAGCAAACGTCTGCACCTGTATTTGATGTGCTTTGTCACCACCATGTAGCCGATATAAATCATCTAATCGGGCCTTCGCCCCCTTAAAAGTCGACGCGTTATCGCAGTAGACAGCACTGGGCAAATTTCGTCTAGCTGCAAATCTTTTGAAGGCTGCTAGGAATGTGTCCGTCGTTAAATCTGACGCGAGCTCGAGGTGTATGGCTTTTGTGACAAAGCAGACTATTACCAGTATGTAACCTTTTCCAATTACTGGTTTTCTTATGCGACTCTGCTTCACGGAAATTGGCCCAGCGAAGTCCATGCCGACCTTCTCGAAGGGACGGCACGCGTTGACTCTGTCGGCAGGCAAAGACCCCATCAGCTGACTCGAGGCCTCGGCTTTCAACCTAAAGCAGATAATACATTTGTGAATAAATTTCTTGACACATCTCAAGCCATCTGTTAACCAATATTTTTGGTTAATGCTACTTAAAACCAACCTTTGTCCTGCATGTAAAAGTCTGATATGTTCACGTCTAATGATTAATTCTGTGACAACTGAATCCTTAGGCAATATGATTGGATGCTTTTTGGAAAATGGTAGTGAGGCATGATGAAGTCTGCCGCCTACATGCAACAATTTGTCTTGACCTATGAAAGGATGTAGAGACTTCAGATTGCCATTGTATTGATCATTAGCTTGGATACATTTAATTTCTTTGCTAAAGTATTTTTCTTGCTCAGACTTTATCAATAGTGCTAATGCACTATCTAACTCGTTCACAGATAGGAAGTTCTCCTGGCATTTGACAGAATTGGGCTTTAAATTGTTAAGATATCTAAGTACATAGGCTAAGACTCTGGTCATTTTTGTTATGCTAGAAAACTTTTCTAGTATTGGTTGCAAAACGCAATTTTTGTGATCGCTTGCTGATGCAGCACAAGCCACCGGTACCAAAGTGTCATCATTGCTCTCAGACTGAAGGTCAGGAGAGAGAGAAGGTTCACCATAAGCCTTGTGTATTGTTACCTTGTTGTCATGTAGTAGTGATGGACCATGCCACCATAAGGTGTGGTCTTTTAACTCATGAGGCAGCAGTCCCCTGCTAATGCAGTCTGCAGGGTTATCAATTGTGGTTACATACCCCCAGCTTAAGTCATTTTTTAATGAGTAGTCATTAATTACCCGGACCCTGTTGGCAGCATAGGTGTTCAGCTTTGCAATGTCCATGTTGAGCCATGCAAGCACTATTTGTGAATCCACAAACATATGTGTTTGTACATTCAATGCTTTATTGTGCAGACTCTCGAGCACCTTATGGGTCAGCCGGGCCAGCAATAGGGCAGCATTTAGCTCTAGCCTGGGTATGGTCAACTTGTTCTTGTGTGAATTGATTCTTGACTTAGAGCAAATCAGGTTCATACTTACTTCATCATTGGAGTCTACTACGCGTAGGTATAAGCAACAGCCATGAGCAGTAAGTGATGCATCTGCAAAACCTACTAGTTGGATGGTGGCCTTATTGGAGGATTTTATGCACCGTGGAATGTAAAGTGGCTCCATCTCTGATAGACTTTTGGCGAATTCTATCCACTTTTCCCTAATATGATCTGGTGGGGTTTCATCCCAACCTATGCTTTCAGCCCACAGCAACTGCATGATAATTTTTGCCTGAACAAATATTGGTCCCATTAACCCCAAGGGGTCAAAGAACTTACTGATATAGCTCAAGATTTGTCTCTTTGTGCTCTGTGCACCTGAGCATGGTTGTGATGTGGATAGTTTGAATGTGTCGGTACGCATATCAAAGTTGACCCCTAGAGTCTTGACGGAGAGATCATCTTTATCCAAATCTACCTCACCAAAATACTGTTTCTCTTTTGGAATGTTGCTCAGTAGTTTGGCACTATTGGAAGACCATTTGTGCAACTGAAATCCACCCAGAGAAAGTAGATGAACCAAGTCTTTTTGCAAACTGACCAGTTCTTTCTCATTGTCATGAGTTGCTAAAATATCGTCCACATACGTATTGTTCTCTAAAATAGACGTTGCGGAAGGTAGTTGAGTCTTGAATCGTTGAGCCAGTTCAATGAGGCATCTTGTGGCCAGGTAGGATGATGTTTTTAGGCCATATGTTACAGTTTGCAACTGAATACATTTGATGTCCTCATTGGGCTGGTCTCTCCAAAGAATGTTTTGAAGTGATCTCTGTAGAGGATTCAGCGCAATAAAACGGAACATCATTTTTATGTCAGAAATGAAGAAGTGTTTGCCAAGTCTGAACGCAATCAATACATCAAATAGGTCTCTTTGGACAACTGGACCATTCATCATCATATCATTGAGTGAAATTTTCTTTTTAGTTTTTGCAGACCCGTCAAATACAACTCTTAATTTTGTTGTTTTGTTGTCTTCTTTGATCACGGGGTGATGGGGAAGAAAATAGACTGGGTCTTTAGATAAATCATACTGATTTAAGTTTATGTATTTGGCATGACCGAGTGAGACATACTCATCGATGAATTTTTTGTAACCCTCAAAGAGTTTGGGATCTTTGGAAAATCTGTTTTCCAGATTCAAAAATCGGCTTAAGGCCAAGTGAAAGGAATCTCCTAATTCGTGGTTCATGTCAACCATAGGGACCTTGAGAGGTATTGTCACTTGGAATTTGTTGTCGTTAAGCTCAACATTGTCTTTGAAATGATTTTCAGTATACTCAACTTCAGGTAATTTCTCTGGGTATATTTCATGGACTTGATCAGCCTTCCAAAATTTGGATATAGACTCACTAATATCTGATTCACAAGTTCTACAAAAGAGTGAGACCACCTTGTTTGAAGCTGACGATGTTGCTATCTGCCCTGCGATGATGTAGCCGAAGGAAGTGTGAAGCAGGCTCGGCTGATCTGGGTGGCTGGAAGCAGCAGCATCACCCCCACTCGCCTCAGTAGCAGCAGGTTGTGGCAGGAGGGCCTGAAAAAGAATGTCAGCCCCTAAAAGCAGATGCACATCACCAGGCTTATTAAAGTTTGGGTCAGCAAGCTGACTGGCTTCTGGTAGCTTTATGTGTGAGATGTCGAATGTTCGCTGTGGCAACCTGGATGTTATTTGAGGCACCACATGACACTTCACATTAGCTTTATATGGGTATACTTGTGAATGCACTTCGACATTGATCGAGTGAGTAATTGTTTGTTCAGCATTGGTTATTCCTATAATATTGCTGTTCGTGCGTTTGGCAGTGCCACCTAGATGATTTACTAGCTTTTGTGTGGCAAAGCATGCTTGTGAACCACTGTCGAGCAATGCTCTACAGTTTATTGCTGTTCCTGTGTTTGAATATAGCCTGACCCAAGCTGTGGGCAGTAAAACTTGGCCATGCGATGCACCAGACATCAATGTCACTGTTGGCAGTGCTGTGGGGATTGCCTCATCCTTATGTAATAAGGTGTTGTGAGGCTTCTTGCAAACACTGCATTTGAAATGGAATCGACATTTTTTATTTGGATGGGTTGTGAGACAGATTTCGCATAGCTTGTGCTGCGTTGCGAATTGCAATCTTTTCTCAAGTGGTGCAAGTTTGAAGCTTGGGCATTGAAATATTTTATGGTTAGACTTACAATATATGCAGCTCGGAGTCTCCTTTGAAGTAGCGTTGCTCGTTGATATCACATTTACAGCATACCTTTGTGCCTGCGGCTTGCTGACAGAAATGCTATCTGTGTTTTCTAAAGCAAGAGCTCGCCTCTCCAAAAATGACAAGAAGTCATTCATGTTGGGCTTCACTGCTTGGTCACGCTCGAGTTGGTAAGCACGGCTGGAGAAGATGTCAAGCTTTTTGGCTAGTAGGTGTAAAAGAATGCTGTCCCACTGTGTAACAGGCTCCCCCAAGTTTTTGAGGGCAGCCATGTGCTGATGACATGTTGATACAAACGTTCGGAGCGCTGTAGGTACCGATTTTGCAATTGATTGCTGGTCTAAGAGCATGGTGATGTGCTCATTCACAATCTGGAACTTATTTTCGTACCGCTGTTTGAGCAGATTGACTGCTTCGACGTAGCTTTCGTCGGCCAGCGGTAGGTTTTGCACAAGAGCTAAAGCCTCTCCTGAAAGAAACGTTTTTAGGTAATATAACTTTTGTACCGGCGGCATGTCTGTGGACCCCACAACAGAGTCGAACATGTTGAAAAACGCATAGAAATCTGAATATCTTCCACTGAAGGTGGGTATAGTGATGTGTGGCAGTTTTATGTTGTGAAATGCCTTGTCAATGGAGTGCGAAGTAGGGGGCGGCTTGTTGTTATTCGCAGAGCTTTTGTCAATTAAATCGTTCATGTGGGCTACAACTTGGAAGTATACGTCTTCGAACTTACCTAGATCTTCAGAGTCTTTCTCATCTAGAATTTGTATCTGAAGGCAAAGCCTAGAGTAGTCTTCGAAAGCTGCGATTAGACGATCTCGCCTCAATTTAATTTCAGATACATTGATTTCACAGCTTGCCTCTGAACCCAATAAAGCTAACTTTTCTTCAATAAACCGTTTTGCTCTCGTAACTGTGGCTTTTACGTAACCCCTTGACTTTATAAGAGCGGCTAGCTCCGCGTCTATTGTTTGACCCTCCATTTCACTTGAATACACACCTACACAGCTATTTAAAAACACTTAAATTTAAACTTAACAGAGATTTAACTTTTTCGTGACAGAATATTGCGTCTCTTTTGCCAATCAAACAAACAAACAGAACTAGAATTTTGCTTGCTTCGTTGCACGATTGGTGGCGCTGGCGCCACTGCAGCGAGTGTTCCGTTGTTTGCGACCAACGACAGAGCTAGGATCGTCGATCTACCACAGACAAACAATAGTACTGAAGCTTGTATGAAAAGTTTTAATCAATCAATGATTGATTCGATTCTAGATTATTATAGAAATCTGGAAATTTGGAAAATGATATCTCTGACTACTAAGAATTACTAGGCTATTCTATGCTATAAACTTGTACTTGCGAAGTCCGCGAGCTTGAGATGCCGATGCGTAGAAACAGGCGTCTTCTTTCAGGTTGACTTTCGTTTGATGCTTGAGCGTAGGAAAATGATGATTTTCCGAAATTCTCGACGACTCTTGCACTTGTGTGTTGCACGCTGAAGCAGCGTGTAGAGCAGGTGATGAAGATGCAGACTATTCCCAACTCTGGCTGCACGCAGAAGTGGCAGCGGGGAATGCACGTCTGCCTTCTGTATCGTTGGTGGACCCGCTATGGAGCCCCTCAGGCACTCGCAGGAGACACACGAAGTAGGTGAATACCGATTGACTTCGTGGCGTCGGTCTCCGGTAATGGCTGCCTCGGCTCCTCCGCTGTGTGGATGATGTCGGGGCGTGATGTTCTTGCAGACTTTAGTTACGGCTGGAAACTCGTTGATTATCGTCGAAGGACCATGTTTAGTTATTGAGGAGTATATTCATTGAAACTTCACTTTTATTGCTGTATTTCCAATTTTACTAGTCTTGAACACACGCCCGCATCCAGCGTTACATCGAGCGGAACAGGAAGAGAAAAAGGCAGTGTTGCCACCACTGGTAACAAATTAAAACCACAGACTAAAGTTATACATAGATAAAAGAATCTTATGTCTCGGACAATCTGTACAAATAGTAAGTAAAAAATATTAAAAAGTAAAAAATATTAAAAGTTACAAGTAAAAATATAAAGAAAGTAAGTTTAAGTAAAAGTAAACAAACAAAGTTAATCAAAATTAAATTCGATGTCCTTGACGGGCTCCTGTCGAAGCTGTGATCGCTCGCGCTGTGCTGTCGCCGCCGCACGTGACTCATCCTTGCGTGGGCGCTCCACTAGCGAGGAGGACCGTCCCAGTTTGCGCGTTTTGTTCATTGTTGTAGTATCGCATCGTATCGGTTTGTGGGCGCGGGATTGTAATTCGATTGCCTCTAGTTTTGGAGGTTCTGCAGATGTGACATACGTAACCTTTCTGTTACAAAAGCCTCGCCTCTTGATCGCCCATACCAACGCTGCGATAACGACGACTGCCAACAGAGTGTAGCAGATAGTATATTGATGAATGTCGTGCGTAGATATAGTTGCTGGAAGTTGAAGCTCGTCTATTTTTTGTTGTTCTATTTGTCTCGAAACCTTTTCTAGGTTTTCGTCTTCTGAGAGTAGTTGCAGTTGTGGTGTGCGTTGCGAGGTAACGATGTGGTTTATAGATTTCTCGAGTTTAGGTGGTTTTGCGAGGTATAAATTTGCTTTCGCGTCACTATGGTATAGATTGTGAGCGTAGATACTTAAGTCCTTGTTCTGCATCACACATCCCTGTTTCAACGTTATGAGTCCTGCCTGACGTGTTGATTTGGTGAGATGCAACCTCACCAGCGCAGACAGTTCGCAGTACGCACGAGTCGCAACACACCGCCAGCCATGTATTTGATGAGTGTAACTCGATCCAGGTGGCTACACATTCAGTTTTCTTCGTAATGCACGGTGAAGTTCTTTGATGACCCAATAGCTTGGCTTCACATGGAGCGTCTTTGCTTTCTAAGTTTCTTATAGGTATGTTTAAGCTGCACACAAAGTTGTCTGTACTTCGCTGAATGCATTGCATCATTCTATCTTCATTGAAACTGATGTAGGTGTTCGTTCTAAAGTTCACAGCGATATATTTAGCTGAAACATATACATATTTAGTAATCTCGACCTTTTCGTGTTTCGTTTTCATAGGTAACGGGATGACTCGATAAAGTGTAAAATCTTCGTCACTTGTCAACGGAATGTGTATCTCGAACATAAAGTACTTGTTCGTAACGCGAGCCTTTACATAGAGTAGTTTGTAGACATCTTTTATTTCTTCTTGAATGTTTTCTACAGGAAATGTTAAAGTTTTCGGCAGTCTTCCAGAGATATCATTCAGCTGCTTGATTAAGTTGACTGGCGTGAGGAGATGCACATCGATGTGGCCTTTGTAGACATCCACGAGGGCATTGAAAAGCATCTCTTGAACATTCTTTAAGTTAGTTAGCAGCAAGTGTGCT
Organism: Epirrita christyi; assembly: GCA_951392215.1. NCBI lineage: Eukaryota > Metazoa > Arthropoda > Insecta > Lepidoptera > Geometridae > Epirrita > Epirrita christyi. The sequence continues at coordinate 14,539,276 of OX595837.1, read as the reverse complement.
GTGAGCGATACAGAGCTGAAGTAGTTAGTGGCCATTACATTTCCGATTTCAGACTCAAGTTTTGACAATTTCATGCCGGTATCATTCATAAACTTGTTCATAAGTGCGAACTGTTGCTGAATGTTTTTCTCATTTTTCTTCATTATTTCATTTTCTATTTCAACGATTGTAGTTTGATTTTTCACGAGTTCTAGTAGGTATTTTTCGTTATTCTGTATAGCTTTAATGTCTTGGTGGTATTTCTCAGCAAAGTGCTGATCCAAGATTCCAAACAAGCTATTTGCTACATAGCCCACACCATCGATCAGCGCTCGTTTTCTACGATCAGATAAATGCTTGTGCGGGGCCAGTAGTATGTTGTTATAATATTTCATTAGTTCCATTTCATGGAATAGTTGTTTTATAGTATTTTCGCAATATCTTGGATCCAACTTCTGACACAGGATTTTCACATCTTCTAAGTAGTTTTCGATATCTTGAATAGCTTGCCAGTAAGTCGTTAAGTTATAGTATGTAAGTAAGACCCATTCATCGTGAATTAGCTGCACTTTTCCAACTGTGTCGAAGTAAATCGGGCGCTCGTGTCCAAGGTTGGTAATCTGAGCGTTCTGTGTCCTGCCTTCGTTCGTATCAGTGACGTCAGTAGTATCGCAGTGTGATTCAGTTATAAATGCAAACATTGTTATAAAAGAAACAAACATGGTGATGAAACATTTCTTTCCAGTTCGGTTGCGCTTCTTGGTAGATGTTGAGCGTGCAGCCCTAGTATGGCTGTTTTCTCTTGAAGAGTTTTCAGTTTCATTTTGTTTTAAATTATATTCGTCTTCAAAGTCGCATCTTTGCATAAATTTCACAATCAATTTGTTTGATGCAAGTAGTTCGTTTGTTGTTAAGTAGTAGGTAGATAACGCTCTATCGGCACGAGCGGTGTCAAGTTTCGCCGTTGTTGATAAGTTATGACGAGTCTTTGTAATAAAGCGCATAATCCAAGCTACAATGCGCTTAGCACGTGCTAATGAACTGCATTTGTTTATCAAGTCAGTAATGAAGTTATGATTATCATATTTCTGTAGGGTTGCCTCTTTCTGCTTCTCATCGATGTCAGTTGTAAATAGGCAGTTCATATTTTCCTTTTCGTTGGACTCCATGAAAGTGTTCAGTATAGTTGGGCCATTCCACCATAGACCGAAGTTCAATAGTTTTTTCGGGTCCACGCCTCTAGTTGCACAGTCTGCAGGGTTATTCTTTGATTCAATGTAAGACCATTGTTTGGATGGAACCACATGCGTAATTTTCTTCACTCTGTTTTCTACATATCTCTCCCATTTTGTTTTTTCTCCCTGCAGCCATGCTAGCACTACCTTTGAGTCAGTCCAGGCCCACATAGTAATGTTACTTTCGCTCAGTGATTTTTTAGTTTTTTCCATCAATTGTAATAACAGTAAAGCACCACAAAGTTCAAGCCGTGGTAGTGTTATTTTTTGTGCGAGTGGGGCAACCCTAGTTTTTGCTGCTAGTATATTCAGTGCAGGCTGTCCCTCTTCGTCAATGACGCGCGTATAAATGACACATGAGTAGGCCTTTTCACTCGCGTCACAGAATCCTATTAGTTCAATGTGTTTATCACTGCCTCCGATCCATCTTTTTATTTTTATAGATTTTAGATCAGGAAGGTTTTCTCTTAGCTTCAGCCAATCGTCTTGAGTTTTAGTTGGTAATAGTTCATCCCATTCAAGTTTTTGTTCCCACACTCGTTGGAAAATAAGTTTCGCAGTTACTGTTACTGGAGAGAGCCACCCTAATGGGTCGTAGAGTTGAGAGATCTCAGACAGCAGGGTTCTTTTTGTTAGTGGCATTTTCGATTTATTTTCCAAACTCCAGTTAAACGTGAATGTGTCCGAGTTAGGATCCCATCCAAGTCCGAGTGTTTTCGTAGAATCTTCATGTTTGAAATCAAAAATGTTGTTGGTCGAAATTCGTTCCTCAGTTATGTGTTCTAGTAGTTCCGGGCAGTTAGTTGACCATTTTCGTAGGTTCATGCCTCCTCCGCTCAGTAATTTGATCAATGTACTTTGTAGTTCCTTGGCACCTTGTAATGAATTACTTCCGCTGATCAAGTCATCGCAATAAAGTTCAGTTTGCAGTATTTTCGCAGCGGCCGGGTACTTGTGCCCATCGTCGAGTGCCAGCTGTTTGAGTGTTCGCATTGCCAGCCATGGTGCACATTTTGTACCGTATGTCAAGGTACATAAGGTGTATTCTTTCAGTGTTTCAGTTGTAGAGGGACGCCATATAATTTTTTGAAGTTGCTGTTGATCTTCAGAAATCCAGATACATCGATAGAATTTCTCGATGTCAGCCGTAAAGGCATATTTGTATGACCTCCACTTCAAAATGAGAGCTTGAATATCTTTTTGTAGGTTGGGTCCCTTTTCCATTAGAGTGTTTAAGCTCTTTCCGCTTGACGTTTTATTGGAGGCATTGAACACCACTCTCAGTTTGGTAGTAGTTGAGTTTTCTCGCAGGACCCCGTGGTGGGGCAAGTAACATTCTTGGCCTTCACTGCTCGATGATTTCGAAGACGACGGCTTCATGTGTTTTAATTCAGAGTATTCGCTCATAAAATCTTTGTACATAGTAGATAGTTTTTCATTTTTTGATAACCGTTTTTCCAGCTGTAGAAATTGTGAGACCGCTTTAGGCCTCGACATTCCAAGTTCAGTTTCAAAGTTTTTCAACATAGGCATTTTTACGATATATTTTCCATCAGTGTCTCTTTTAGTCGTTTTTTGGTAGTAAGTTTCGCACTGGTCATCATGGTTGATGTCTTGATCTCCTTGAATTATGTCTTCACTCTCCCAGTATTTCGATATATCAGTGAGATCAACGATAGTGACATGACAGTTAAAAGTTTGTAGTTTCCCACACAGAATCCAGCCCAGTTGAGTTTGTTGCGCGACTGGAGAATGCTGATCTCCTTTTAGAACACCGTCCATTATAATTTTCGCAAAGACATCAGCTGAGAAGAGTAAGTCGATGGAACCGCTAACGTTGTAGTCTGGGTCTCCAAGTTTCAAGTTCTGTAGATGTGGCCAGTTAGCCTTTTCAAAAGTACAGTTAGGCAAGTTGTTAGTTAGTTTTTTCAGTATAAAAGCTTTGGTGTTGAAAGTGTAATCACTGTGAATGGACTTGCAAGTAAGTTGAACCCGGCCTTTGCAGTCTCCGGACACGGATCCTACTCCGGATACAGTTGCCTTTAGTTTGTCTCGTGGTAGCCGCAGCAGTTGAGCAGCGTTCTCCGTTATCAAGTTCACTTGTGAACCCTGGTCAAGTAGAGCTCGAAGAGTAACAAAGGTACCATCATTGGCTTTGACCTTTATTTTGACAGTAGTTAGCAGTACTTCCATGTTCATAGTAGTTAAGTGATGAGAGCCTTGTTGTGTGGAAGTTGAAGGTTGATAGTCCAACCTTTGTTTTTCAGGTTTAGTAGTTGGTTCATACGTCTTTTTTGCAATGTGCAACAGCGTGTGGTGTTTCAAATTACATTCTTTGCAAGTCTTTGATGAGTTACAATCGGTGTTTCCATGGTTGTATAAACAGTTTTTGCAGACTTTCAATTTAGCGACAGTACTATTCCGTTGTGGTATGGCCATGTCAACAAATTTTACACATTGTATTAGTACGTGATCGCCGTCACACAAAGGACATTTTCCGAATGCAGTATAGTATGTACTCGCGTGGTCTTTATTGTCTTTGTATAAGGTCGATTTCTTTGCAAAGTTTTGTTTTTCATTGAAGTTTGTTTTGTTGTTATTGTTGGTTTGATGAAACCTGTTTGCGGCCTTATTGAAGCTCGTGTTTCCACTTTGTTTCTGCGAAGTGTTATTAGTTGTGTCCTTTTGACGATTCTTTATAGTTTCATAGGTCATAAATTTGCTTTCTAAAAATGATTTAAATTCTGTTAAGTTGGGCAGCTCTCTTTTGTCCTGGATATCTTTCGAGTATTCGTTGAAAGTAATGGGATCCAATTTCTGTGACATGTTATGTACAATAATTGGCCCCCAGCTTGTCACATCCACCCCCATGTTAGTGAGTCCGTTCAAGCTTTCAGTGATCACGTCATGAATTTTCTTGAGATTATAGGTGTTCGGATGTTGGATGACGGGCAGTTGCTGCATCGCGTTCATAAACGATGTAAATTGAAGGCGGCGATTATCATATCGATGTGACAGTATTTCCCAGCAGGAGTCGTAGTTATCAGCACTTACAGTAAGATGTTGCACCAAGCGTTCTGCGTCACCCTTCAGTTTTGTTTTGAGGTGTTGCATTTTCTGTGTTTTGGAGATCGTAGGATTTTTATGTATCGTTTCTTGAAAAAGATCTTTAAACGAAATCCAATGAACATAGTCCCCAAAAAAATCCGGGATTTCAATTTTTGGTGTTGATTTTTGATAGTGCATGTTAGACCATATCTTGTTGTTCAATTGTTTCCGCAAGTCATCGTATTTATTTTCTATGTTTTCAAATATGGCGGAATATTCTGCGTTCAAGTTAGAACCCATCAGTGCTTCTTCTAGCTTCCAGTGTAGCTTGTCAATAGATTCCCACTTCACTTTCAAAATTGAGAGGTGATCTTCTAGTTCCCATTTTTCAGATATAAGTTCGATCTTTATTTTTGTCATGGCCCTTTCCAGTGCCTTGAAGTTGCATTTCTGCTGCTTCACCAGTAGTTTGATGTTATGATCGGGTTCATCCTCCCATATTCCAGAGAGGTCAAAATCAACACTAGATTCCTGTTTCTCTTCTTCCTTTTGTTGGTGAGAGATTAGTAAGTCCATCATATTTGCTTTAATTGATTCGTATAGTTGTTTAGTCTTCTCGTAAACATTATCAGTGAAGTAACCGATTTCGCTCTTGTCTTGAATATTTGACACTATGATTTCATTTCTTTCGTGAAACTCTACCCACTGTTTCTCTAGGGTTGAAAGCTTTGCGTCTAAGTAAACGACAGTTTTTCTGGATTGGCTATCCTTTTTATAATTTGAGCATAAAGTTTTTATACTTTCGAAGGAACTTACTTGTTTGGTAAGTAATTCCATTTTTCATTAAGTAGTTCAAGTTAGTCGATAGTCAGGGAGTGCACAAAAGTAAAAAGTTATTTACCCACGTTAGTCTGAGTGGAAGTTCAAAGGTGTTGATTCAGGACACGACGACAGGCAGTAGTTTCCTTGTCTTCTTCTTCAAATGTTTTCCGTCGCTCCTCGCAGTTGACGATGGAACTTCGGTGACGCTTGAAGGTCCTTGTCACTCGGTGCATCTGCAACCCGCTGCTACGAAAATACGCCTTCTCAATTAGCCTGGTGAGACCCGCTTGTGGGAGGCCAGGTAACCGATTCGCTTTCGCAACTTAAGGTCACAAAATTCACCGAATGAAAAGCTCGAAGGACCATTATGTACAGTCCCAGTAAGAACTGTGCATCATGTAGTTTTAGGGTAGTTCTTAAACACTGTTATTGATATAGTTATTTAATTAATCACCACTCACAATTATAGTAAATTATTATAGATGATTATCACTCAGCCGCGCGACCATTCTGTGCGGTCGTTATAAGTGCACTCACTCGTCATTCGTCGGTACATACGTAACCGTACAAAAGCTATCATATTCTCTAATCATAGTCATAATTTTAATATTAGTAGCGTAGTCCTGTCGACAACGTCTACGGCCTTATTACAGAACATGGAACTAATCTGAATTTAGTCCAGGCGTACTAATCTAGGATTAAATATCGACATTAGGCATATGGGACTTTAAATACGAAAGCAGATAGTTTGTTTTCCGAAATCAATTCTCGCGCTACTACGCTTTCCAACGTATCAAACTGACGGATTGTGTCACATCACAATTGAGATGTACAAATTCTTACCTCTAACAAGCAATTAACTGTAAATTTATAGACCATTGCTAAACAGCCGCCTGGTTTTAGATAAACTAGAGGTAGTCGAAGCTTAATGTCATTTTTGGCATAAGCGCGGACTATCTAGCTCGAAAGTTGCTGCTGGAAAATAAACCATCTGCTTTTGTATTACAGTCGTATATACCCTAGGTCGATATTTAAGCATAGACTGGTAGTTCTGGTTTAAACCCAGACAAAGGGCATGTTTTGTAAAAGTGTTACCCTGGTCAAAGGTTAGCTACGACCCTGTATACATGCGCCTGGTGTCTAGAATGTATATTATGTAGTCCTACGATTTATCGCGAAGCAACATGCTAGCATGTTCCTGAGTTATTGTTGGTTTATCTTTTGTTGCTTTCTTTTATCTTTGTTTTGGTATGGAATATACACATTAGTTTGATGGATACATTAGCCGTATAGAGTGTTCATAAAAGCAGAACCATTATCCTCATCGTAGAGTTCCAATTTGTAGCATCCTTGTGAAGTTGGGAAAATAATGTTAGTTTTGTTTGTTCAAACAATGCCCACATTAATTACTTTACAAAGGCATACCATAAAAATAATGTCCTCCAATACTCAGTTTTTAAACAAAGCAATTGTAGGCATAATATGTTGTTTATCAATCAATCTAAGTTGTGAGTATGCCAAGTCGATACCTATTTAATTTTCTCAAAGCAACTCATGGTATTTTTGAGCAACCTATAATTTATTTCGTACCGTACTTTACTTTGATGGATTTTGATAAAAGAGATATAATTGCATTCATATCAAACTTGAAAGTGTCATAGGATATATTTACATGAACTATCGAAAAATCACTAAGTCAGTAGGACCTGTTTGGGCTCATTTTAATTAGCTCACATTTTTGTATTTAATATTCATTAATTTTACGAAATAATTTTATAGTAAAATCTGTTGTTAGCTTCGGTTATGGCTAAAGAAACACGGTTATACCTGAAAATTTACACTTATCTTTATCAATAGATCATAGAATTTTTTATAAATGTATTATTCCCATAAAACAACGAACAATATACGAAACAAAGTGCCCATAACAGCCGACCAAAAGGGATATAATAGTAACAACATTATATATTTCCTGTATAACAAATAGCTCAGGATTTTAAGATCAAGTGCTGTTATTAAATGTCTCCAAGTTTTATTAGATCGTAACGTATTATGATAAGGTTTAAAAATATGATTGCATCGCAAGCAGCTTTAAGGAGCTGTGGTGACGTAGTGGCAACTTTGACTATGACCAGATGGTTGCAAGTTGGAATCTGCTATAGGACTGCTTATGACTTGCCGACTGAGATGGAAGAGATGCGGGTTGGATTCCCACTGCAATGCTTGCATGATCTGCAAATATTTGTTCTGGGTCAGGCCGTTGTGGTACCATGGTACTCGTAGATTCCTGAAACCCACAACACAGGGAATCCTAGTGTGGGATCAGGAATATGGGTGTTATGTTATGTTGCATGAAATACTTTAAGAGTACATAACTAAAAGATTTTCACTATCAAATCAACAGTAATTTGATCTAATGCCATGGTCATGTTTCTAATGCCAATGGTATTAGCCTCAATTTATCCTTTAACGCTTCATAATTATCATCATCAGCTTCTAGAAGTTGCCTGCAGGACATAGGCTTCCCCCCAGAATGCCACGAACGGTCTTGAGCCGCTTCCATCCACCGCCTTCCTGTGACGATTAGTCACAGAAACCCTCCTCTATACCGCGTTGGCCGGTTTGTGGTCGCCACTCAAGAACCTTTATTCCCTAGCGGTTGTCAGTTCTGCAAGCTATATGACCTGGCCATTGCCGCTTTAACTTGCTAATTCTGTTAGCTATGTCGGTGATCTTGGTTCTTCTACGGATTTCTTCATTTCAGGTTATATCGCGTAGTGAAACCCCTAGCATAGCTCTCTTCGTAGCTCACTGCGTAAGTTTGTGCTTTCCTATACGTCGACTCTTAGTTTCGAGGAATATTCACGAGTATTCATAGTTTTATTTAAGAGGGCTTCAATATAAAAGCACATCTTTCCCCCTTTATGTACGGTATACTCTGTATACCTGATGCATATTCATAGCACGATCCGTTTGACCATAACATAAGTGCCCATTACGGTTTTGTATCGTGTCCCACTTTAAATTTTACTTGCTTTTATTAAAAATCTCTCTTTTGTCTACAAAGATAGGTCACAGCAATCGTAGAGAACTTAACCTATCTACAAAGTTGTTTAAAATAAATGAGAATACGTAGAACACTCTTTTAGATATAAAACATAACATAACATACTTATCATAACACCCTACAGTCACATACGTAGTCCTGATCCTACACTAGGATTCCCTGTGTCATGGGTATCAGGAACTACGAGTACCATAGTACCACAACACCCAGACCCAGAACAAAATATTTGCAGATCAAATTTTAGTTAGTAGTAGAACTTCTTGTGAAAGAGTTCGTCCGGGGAAGTACTACCACCGTACCTATTTCTGCCGCCAAGCAGTAGTGTTCGCATTGCTGTGTTTCGGTTTGAAGGGTACGGGTGCCGGTGAAATTACAGGCACATGAGACTTTTCATCTTTATGTCTCAGGGTCGGCAGCGCGCGTGTGATGCCTCTGGTGTTACAGGCGTTCATAGGCTACGGTAACTGCTTTCCATCTGGTGGGCCGCAAGCTTGTCTGCTTGACAAGAAGCATAAAAAAAAAAAAAAAAGATCATACAAACATTTGTACTGCAGTAGGAATCGAACTCGCAACCTCTCGCTTCTCAGCCGACTACTCGCCCGCCGCACCACAGAGGTCGTCAAAAGATATAATGTTGCACTCTCTTTGAAAAATAATGGGTATTTAATGTTGTTCGCAGTTTTAGCACGAGTGGAGAACCTTTAAATTAAAAGGATAGTTTAAAAGCTAGCTAGCTAGAAAATGAAGCAAACTTCTTGGTTTGTTGTCTAAGGTTGAGGTAAATAGACGTTACTTAGCACGTGCTAATGCTTAGCATTGTCCATGTCACTCTCTAGCACGCGTGTTTTAATATTTGTGTGACAGTGACAAGGATAGTTCTAAGCATTAGTACGGACTTAGTAACGTCTATTTATCTCGACCTTAGTCGAAGGGGATTTCAGGAATAACCCGTTTTACGTACCTACCTATAAAGGGTTGTATATACTACTTGTTTTCACCAACTACGACATTGTCAGACATTCACTGCTTCATCAATTTTTGCTTCTAAAATAAAGCTTCCCAAACATACATTTCTACAATTAATTTATTTCTAAAATTATGCTTCTCACACCCTTCAAAGATTAGACATGTACTCACAGCGTGAACTCGTTAATCATGCAAATGGAACGGCGAATGAATAAATAATACACACTTCCATTACATTAACGAGAAAACGCGGGCTTTATTAAGCTGTCTATGAAGGCTTCAATTGATTTGAAAAGTTATGTAATAACAGAGGCTTCGTTATAATTGTAATGAAGCTAATATTTTCTAAGTTAATTCAATCTAGACACACTGTAGTAGAGTGCATCTAATCTAAAACTGAACGCTCAACTATTTAATTACTTCAAAATAGAATATTCCATAACCCGTAACCACAAAGACCAAGATTAGACGGTTGAACCTGGGTTTGTAGAAGCCAAGACCGTCATAAGGAAAAACCAAAGCAAAATAGTAAAGTACTTTTTTGAAGAGATTATTTTAATTTCGCCCCGCTAGTACATATTTATGTCTTATTTATAACTCAGGAACTGCAACACCTAGCTCAAAGAACTGATAACCGTTAAGGAATAAAGGTTCTCGAGTGGCGACCGCAAACCGGACGACACGGTAGAGGAAGGCCCTCCACTCGATGGACTAAAGACATTGTTAACGTCGCAGGAAGTCGATGGGTGGTCGGTTCAAGACCGTTCGTCGTGGCATTCTAAGGAGGCCTATGCCCAGCAGTGGATATCTACAGGCTGATGATGATGATGATGATGAACTGCAACACTGTATTAAATTCTCCAAATGTTTACCAGTGGGCTAAGCGACAAGGGAAACTGTTCAACTGTCCTTTGAGGAAGTGTATTTTCTTATTCTGCTTCACGTATCAAAAACATTCATTACCAACGTACGGCTGAATATCGCCATCGTTTCTGGCTGCCACATTCACGCGTATAAATAATCGAGGAAAAGTCGCGCGGCAGATTGATCAATCGCATTTGTATCTGTCGAATTGAGTCATTAGTCATTGCCTGAGATGTAATACAGGATGTTTCCTTATACACCTATTTATAAATAGCTGTATTCACGAAAAGCAATAAAGATATTTGTTGACACAGCAAAAGGTATATTAATTTCACATCACACGACAAATTTTGTACTGAGCTGATATTTATAAAAATCCGTGATCCCTCTGAGGTGGCGACCTTTGTGGTGCGGCGGGCGAGTAGCAGGCTGAGATTAGGGTTGTAACGGAGGCCTTCTTAACGGAGGCGGAGGCGGATGCGAAGGCGATGAGTTTCACTTCCGCGGATGCGGAGGTTAACGGAGGCGGAGGCGAAGGTGAAAGTGGATGTAAATAAAATAGTAATTTAAGGTTCAAAAGTTTTTATATTAAATACTTAACACTTAAGTAAACATTTGAAACAAAGTAAAAATTTTAAGTTAACTTTTTTGTAATCAAAATTACAATTAGTAATCAAAATTAAGGAGAGGTAAATTAAATTTGACAAACAATAGTTTTGCGGCTTTATCACCTTCCAAACGATTTCTAAGGGATTCATAAATTAATCCAGCTGAACTAAATAATTGTTCACTTGGCACTGAACTTGGCGGCGCCGATAAGTACGGGCGAACGATGGGAGAAAAAGCTTTATATTTATTGTTATTTCTCCACCACAATAATGGATCATCGTCTAATTTGAGTCTGTTTTCTTTATTATATTCATTAATTAAAAATTTCCATATCATGAGGTTACTATTGCTGTCGTCATTTTCAGTTTCCTCTTCACTGTCACTGTGAATTGAAATCGCGTCGCGACCACGACGCGAGCGCACGGCTGTTGGAGGCGAGCGTCGCTCGCGCGGTATTGCTATATGATTACGTAAATAAAACTCCGTTACAACTACGCAAAAATTGTGCGGAGGCGGAAGCGGAGGCGAAGGTACAATTTCTTGCGGAACTTCCGCAGTAACAGAGGCGGAGGCGAAGTTCCGTTACAACCCTAGCTGAGATGCAAGAGGTTGCGGGTTCGATTCCCGCTCCAGTACCAATGTTTGTATGATCTGCAAATATTTGTACCGGGTCTGAGTGTTATGGTACTATAATGTACTCGTAGTTCCCACAACACAAGGAATCCTAGTGTGGGATCAAGACTACGTAAACTATGTTGACTGTTGGGTGTTATTTATGCACGTATGTTATTTCATTCCTAGAATAACCAGAACTCTAACAAAGATTTTTTATTGTATTCACTGGTAAAGAAAACAATGGCTGGTAGGGAGTTTTTTTAATGCTCGGTACGCAAAGATTATTAAAAGATTTCAGTATTTTCAGCTTTCGAAAACGTCCACCATTTCAATTTTTGACTACAGATTGATGAACTATCAAACATAACATAAATAACAGAACATACAACAGTCACATACATAGTCCTGATCCTACGATAGAATTCGAAACTACGAGTATCTCAACATAAATATTTGCAGCTTATGCAAACATTTTGTCCTGCAGCGGAAATCGAACTCTAGCGTCTCAGCCGGCTACTCACCCGCCACGCCAAACAGGTCACCTAAACAGATGTGGTTACAATGTAGGTTACTAGCTGGCGGAAATTAGCTGCCATACTCCATCTTTACCGAACACTGTTATTAAGTACAGCAGAGGTATAGTTACTAAGCAAGTACTTACCTATTCTAGGGCATCAGTTTATCATGCAGAAACTAGGAATACGTTTAGCAATAATCACGTTTTAAACGGCTAATCGAGAGGAAACTAAAATGTTAAAGGGCCGATAGCGACAGTTTAAAGGAAAACAGCGTTGGAAACTGAAATGGCTTGGAACAAAATAATTAAACAAAGATGTCGGCATCATCATTTGCTATCTATCCCCTCGCTTAGTTGAGACGACACAATAATGGATGTTAATGTTAAAGAACTTCTTTTTCCGCATTCAAACTCTATGATGGTCCATTATGCGTGACACAATAATGGATACTTTGATGACAATCTTCAGAATTAAAAAAAATAACATGAAACTTTCTTATTTTTCAGCACTTAATAATATTAATATAATCCACAAGTTCAATATTGTTAAAATTTCCACAAAAGCAGGAATTCCATTGTTCAACCTGTACAATCTCCATTATCACGGCATTGTCCTGTCGGCGACAAGAAATTATGATTAATTAGTTTTGCATAGTCACCACAGCTCGGAATATAGTTTTACTAACAATAGGGGTAATATTGTAGCGTTGATGCCTTCGCAACTTATTTGGTTACATCATCATCATCACACTGTAGAATTCCATTTCTAGATATAATCCTTCGCCATAGAATACTATGACGAACGGTCTTAAAATACCTCCATCCACTGTTTTCCTGAGACCTCTATAATGTCCTTATTGTGACCTCAATTATGTGTAATATTATCACATTATTTGTATCGGGTATTATTGGATTATAAAGTTATTTATATACCATCATCATCATCATCATCATCAGCCATCAGACGTCCACTTTACTATTAACGTTAATATTATAGAGGAAAAATAACAAGGCAACTTAATAATAGTAAATCATATTAATAAAGAAAAAATAAGCAGAGCACACAAAGTATTAAAAGAATAGATTGATACACGACACTTAAAACAGAACCATTCTTAGTTTTATGATTGTATCAAAATAATATACTGTATTAAATCCAGTACCTTCCATGGATGTTAAATAAATACCCCAAACAATAACACGAAAATTCATGTTTTCAGCGTTTTTACCTTACAATGATGAATGAGCAACAATAGCCACAGACACCCGCGCGCCTCAGCTTTTGTGCCACAACAATGCACTTACTCCTAGCGTAACCGGGTGGGTAATGAATGCGGGTAGCAGGCGACCAGGCGCACACTAGTGACGTTTCGCAGGAATTAAGAACTTAACTTAACTGAACTTAACTTGAAATTGAACTTAAAAACAAGGAAGACACAAGCCGGCAAGATATCGCGTTCAAAACAGATTAGAATTAGCGTTTTAGTAACGGATTGGGTAGATGCATTCAATTCAATTCGTTCCTTTCATAGATAGCTACAGATTATGGAATTGAAATTATCGTGCTTGGTAGCTACAGATTGCCGCCGTTACTCAGTTTTTGTGACATAATAATTTTATTTACTTGCCTCCTTAGTTTATTGAGACATACAGAGAGCTTCGACTGGGCGCATACATGGCGAATACAGGCGGCCTTAATAACAAATTGCGTGAAAATAATAATAATCATTAGTTTATAGACAAAAAAAATCACAGCTTGAAATAAAAATATGTATTATTATCAGAGGGTGACGACGTAACTACTTTTTATAATTCACACAAATTTAGGAATAATAATTGAACTTGCTAACTGTTTTAAAAAATCCCTCAAAAGAAAATATAAGTAACACAAAAAAAGATCCTTAAAATGTTGGGGACCACAAACCGGATGACGCAGTAAAGAATGGACCAAGGTTCCAAAGCGTTCGTCGTGGCATTCTATGGCCTATGTCCACCGGTGGACTTTTACAGGCTGATGATGGTGAATGCTTAAAAACAGTTATCGTTTGCCATTATCCGATATTAACGGATGGCAGTATTTTATTTATTGCTTAACTTTTGGCCGAATTTTATATTTACATTAAAATTCTGCTAAAAGTTTAAATGTTTAAAATGGGCAGTATTTTTTATAAGTCGCAAGTGTGCGCCAACACTAACAATAAGGCTGCTACAACTCTGCCGCTGTTTTTTCCGGGCGTACACCGCTCACAGATTAAATTCCTTTTGTGGTCCAACGCGTGTATTTTATACAGGCGAGCTGAGAGATGGTGATAAAAATAGCGATGGATCCACGGACACATTTTGATTTGAGGCTGAAACAGAGTGGAATTATTTATACATTTTAAGAAAATTATCCGTTTTGCCTTTGTACGATGACTTTGAACAATGATTACCTACCTTAATCTCACAAAATCAACGAAAAACAATAATAGGCTTTGTGTACAGTGTATAAATTAAATTATTTCGAAATATAAAATAAGATATTAAGAAAAAAAAACAAAACAAGCTTTTATGAAATTAGTGTTCGGAACCGTGAGCTGATCAAAATTAACCCAAACACTGCCAGTTGATTTATCAAAGTAGTTCCGTTGTTCAACTAACGTCTCCACCATCAGATGGTTACTGTTACCTTAATATTTTAGTGTCATTGGAACTTACAGATACTTATGCAAAATTTCAGCTTAATCGGATAGTTGGAACTGGTTAAAATTCAGTTGCGAGATTTGAGCACGTTTTTCGTTTAATTTTGGACTATAGTGGTTCGCCCTTTTTTGAGACCTTGCGAATACACACGATGCAGGAAACCTTATTTACTAAGAGTACTTACCTTACCCTACTATTTAAACGACCTAGTATCCTGGTAAACAATAAAGTGTTTTTCAATCAATCAATAGCTTATAACACTCTCTCAAAATTCTAACTTACCTGATTTCCACTGTGGGTTTCAGAGAGATGTTCAACAAGGCTGCACCAAGCTTATATTCAAGAACATTTGTAGTACTCACAGAAAATATCCGTAGGAAAAATATTCTCGGATGAAATCGCTAGAAATATACGGGCAAAGTTGAAGTTTATTGGCTAAACTTTGAAATCCTTTTTGTGCTTGTACTAAGTTGCGAATAATGTGCGTGTATATTCCTCAAAGTTTGTTGAACATGAGAATTCTTGAAGAAACATTTAATAATACTACACATTTTATGAAAATTAGTGAAAATTGTAAGGTAACTTAGGTAAAGAATAAAGTAATGTAAAATAAATAGTTTTTAGTTTAAAAATCGATTGCCTTATCTCGCTATACATATACATTATAATATACTAGGCTTAGTTCCACGGTATTTGATCCAGGAGGTATATAGGGTCAATTTTCAAGATGTTTGAACTATATTAAACCAAGCTGTTGACCAATTTCAAATCAAAAAATCATTTTTATAAAATCTTATAAACTGCCACAAAATCCCATCCATATTTTCATTACACAAACAAGTTATAATTTAAATGTGTTGAGGTCACCGATTATCCAACGAATTTATTACCAGCGAAGGTATACTTTGAAAAACTCATAAAACTCAGCAAATTCTTCAATCCGCTACGTAATATCTCCCGGTAAAGATACTTTCCCTAAAATATGAAATGGACTGCGGTTCGTCTACAGGTTAAATTGAAAATGTGGATTTTCGAATCTCTATGAGGGAATAACGAGAAAAGAAGATTGGGGTAGCAAAGTTCTGACTCCGTTTGGAAGGATGTCTTTTATTACAAGATATTATTAGTAATATATTATTATTATTATTTCACGTCATTTATTTTCAAACACAGGCTTAACCTGAAACTTTATATGTAGGTATACTGGGGCCGTACCTATTAGCCAACAATACGAGTCTCTTTTACAAGTAGGATAAAAAACTTTAATGTTATGGTGGACGGAAAATAGATGATTATACTATTGTGGATATGGATGAAAATTTGTGCTATTGGTATTTTTGTATGTATATTTGCTATTTTTATATACAAAGAAGTTAATAATATTTAATTATAATTATTGTTAATTAACTGTTCTGTTAATCTGTTAGTATGTAGTAAAAAAAAAAGAAACGAATAAGTAACTGAAACGCTACGCGTTTATGTTCAAATCTTGTAATAGAATTTTAAATCTTGAGCTAAAATTTTGCATACCTGTCAAGCTCTTATGTCAATACAATATTATGGCGACAACAAGCTAATCTGATGATGGAGATAGAAGGCGGACAACGAAACATCTCGATGATTAATAGCCTGACTGTGTTTGGGCTCAATTTGATCAGCTCACGAATCCGTCCAATAATTTAATAAAAGCTTTTTTTTTTTTTATATATTTTTCAACAAAATAACTTATGTATTGCATTATTTCTGTTTGATAATCTGTGTGATGGCGAGTAGGTAAATGACTTTCTTATTTAGCACCACAAAGCGTGGAATGGAAGGGTATGGAATCCAAGTAGGTAGATTACATATTTGAGACACGGTGTAGAGTTTGTTAGGTGTCTTCGTGTTCTTGGATTGTTGGTTAAGGACAAGGCCCTTGAGTATCCCACCCACGCAAGCTGTGACTGTCCATGATCAAATTGAATTTGATTTTAAACATATTTCTACGAGTTATGTTTGCGAGGCACGTTTAAATGATTGGAAGATTTAAATTTATATATTCATGGCTCCTAAACTTATACTCTTTGACTTAAATATTTTATAGAATTATAAAAATTTTAGAGTCTCTCTTTTAGTTTTAAAATTTTATCAACAATTAATTAATCCATCCAATTTAGCTCTGTTGACGCACACATCAACAAGCGAGCCGAGCGGAGAGCCCTGCCCCCCGCCCGCGCTGACAGATCATTCCCCAATGGACGTAGCCGCGGACGCACGTGCACATTATTATTATCCGCAACCCGCGCTGCTTACCTACCTAACATTGTACATACTATCATCATAATACATCATTAAACCTATTACAAAAACAAGTCTTTTCAATACAAGACAAGCTCATAAACTAACCTACAAATTGCACTAGTAATAACTATCTTATTTAATTGAATAAACAAACTCAGACAAACTAAGTAAGTATAATAATAATGAACATAAACAACGATTCGTCCAAGTTAATTCAGAGTACTCGCTTCACTCGTTCAATATCCTTTGTTTAAACAGTTTTTGTCGTGGTGTGTCCGGCCTAACAATAGATCCTCCTCTTCCCATTGGATGTAGTGAAAGCCTTACTAATGGATTACAATAAAGAATGGGCAGTAGCATCTACCAGAGTACTTAACACTAAACTGCAAACACCAATCTGCCTGCCAATCATGCTGATTATGGCAAATCCCGTCATTGTATTTAATGTGGAAAGCTTTGTCCAGCAGTGGACGTAAATAGGCTGGTGATGATGATAAAATAGTGCTTGTTAGAGATATATCTCTGTCCAATGTTACTTGCAATACCACTATTGGATGGTCTGGGATGAAAGATCGCGGGCCGATGACACGTACAAATCACATCACAGTAACACTCGGGATGTAGCGTAAACGGAATCCGTTGTCACGTGACATAACTGCTAGGAAATGAATCCGCGAAGAGAATTGGAAACGTTGCTTTGTTCCGCCGGCGCCGGCTGTTTTGTCTACCTGGCACACATACAGGCAGATGTAAAGATTGACGGTAGAACGTAGTTTATACCAGTTTATAACCACGTTGGCTTCACAGCGGACTTCCAGACTGTGGCTTAATAAACATATGCCAAATTCTACAGGATTACAGTTATTTCTGATAAATAAAACGCCTTAATACCATGTTTATAAACTAAGTTTTAAAAAATATGTTTTATGTAGCTGCTTTTGATATTTTTGACTTATTTTCTACAAAAAAATGTGTAAAAACACGAAATAATTTTTCAATTTGCATTTTCAAATCGTGAGGTTTTTTTTAAACACCCAACTGTCACGTACTTTGATATTTAAACATAAGTGTTACATCTATTTATATCTAAATATTGTTAAGAATAAAGCTTACTTCTAGGATTTCTTTTTGAAAACACAATTTTTCAAGCGTTTTCGCAGACGCTAGTCCCTTAAGTAAATAATAATTCACCAGAATCCAACCTATGACTTTTAGGATTAGAAGACAAGATAGGCTTTCACAGGGCTACAATTACTGTTCCCTAGTAATGCAAATTATTGCTAGCAAAAGAAAATTGCTATAGAACAAAAAAGTGCCTATTTGTTACAGGAAAAACACTTTATCATCGCAGTATATAAATTTGAATATGTATAAAGCACCATACTAAATCTCGGTCCTCTTTCTTTAGCAAAGAATACGAATGAATGCAAAAGGGAAGTGATACGAGGAAGTTGGTTCTGCTGTGTGATTGTTACGAGTGAGTAGGTACTTAAGCGACAAAGCTAACAAAGAAAAGACAGAAAAAAATTGAATCTCCATGAAAGAAATCTGTGACTCTGTGATTTCATTCATTTTGTTAAACGAGAAACTTTCACGTTTCCCATTTTACTAAATAGATTTTATGATATTTGTACACAGGTATACTCAAAATAAAAAAGGCAGGGAAGGCCCACCACTCGATGGACTAAAGACATCATAAACGTTGAAAGAAGTCGGTGGATGGAGGCGGCTCAAGACCGTTCGTCGTGGCATTCTAAGGGGGAGGCCTATGTCCATAGCAGTGGACTTCTACTTACAGGCGGATGACGATGATGATGATACTCAAAATATATTTTGGATATCAGAAAAGCTGACTAAGGTATTACACGATCTGATGGACAGTAGCATCCACCTGAGTACTCAACATCAATACTGCGATAACCAATAAACCTGCAAAGCGCGGTGATTTATGTCAAACAGCCAGTAAGTATTCTATGAGGGAGGTGTCGTCCAATAATGAACGACTAAAAGCTGATGATGAAATACAACTTTATGCAATAACATAACATCCAACAGTCACATACATAATAAAAATTGTAACTCATATCAAATGTCGTATTGGTAGGTCAATTACGCAAAGGAATAGCAAAAGTCTACTGATCATTGGTATAAGGAAGGAAGTAATATAAGCAGGTACGTGAGCTTCATTTATGATTAATTTGGAGTGAGTAAGCAAGGCAAGCTTTGGAATGAACGTATCCATTGCGTAGGATACAGCTTCCATGTACACAGAGAAGCATTCCTGAGGGGAATTAGGTGGTATGCGCGTATTTTGACAATGAAATTCTTATTTTTATATTTTATTGTTTTTGCTTGTGTCACTAATTTGTTAATTTTGAGTTGTTTTGTGGCAGAATCCTTTTCTGAGATTAAAGGTAGCTTATATTATGATTCGTTTACAGGTAAACGAAGCAATTTGATTGAATAATAGTGTGCTCGGAAATATTTGTATATTTTGGTCCAGTGCATGAGAGTATGAAACAAAACTTCTACTTTATTTAAGAGCAAAACATATAGCTACAATATTAAATTTAATTAGCTTTTGACCTCCCACAAATACACACTGAAAAAACTTTTGAGGTTTTCACACACCCTCCTACACTTAAATTTTAAGTACTGCAACATTTTCCTGAATGTTATAATTTAAAAACATAATTGCAAACTTAATTGTTTAAGACAGCGTAGGTGTAACATTGAATATGATTACTTAAACTTATGGCAACTAATACTTCTCAATTCATAATAGGCACGTACGATAGTATACCTAGTACCTTAGAATAAGGACTGAAGTCTTTATTCTAAGCCTAGTACAGTACCTCTAGTACGGGTTTTGATAGTTTTCGAAAATTATAATGAAGTTTCGTTGCCTTCCATATATTTACTGACAGCGTCCTTAGTTTTCTTCTCGTTTTCGCTAGGGGCGCTGCCAGTAAATGTATGGAAGGAAACGAAACTTCATATAGTTTGGTGGAGTATATATGGGTGGTAAAGTATGAAGTTGCCGTTTTAACGTAGTGTTATATTGTTTTAACATTTAGTATTGGAGTTAAAACCTACAAAATAAGAGTAATTTTCGAATATGAAAATTATTGTGTTTGGCGAGGATATGACTAACGAACGCGCTAAGCGTTTTTGGACAATTGCTTTTGTAGGGGAAACTTGGTTTATCAAACAGCAGAGGTCTTTGTGAAGAACTACTCCCTAGCTAGATCTAGCCCCAACCGATTACCACCATTTCCTAAAATACGGATAATTTCCTGCATGAAAAAAATGTTGTTCTGAGGACGCGGTACAAAATGCCTTCATAGACTTGTCATCGCAAAGGCATAAATTAACTTCCCACGTGGTGGTAGAAATGTAAAGATAATGAAGGTAGGTAAATACCATAAAATAATTTTTTTTTTCACAGACAAAAAGTTGTTTGAATTTTTTTGAGATGTGTGTTTGTTTTTTTTAGATCTCCACTCACGTACCCATAAAGTAACATAGCTTGCTAAATACTTTTGAATACACGAAAAGCAGGTACGCCGTTATACAGCTGGGTGGTATCAGCGTATAAAACGGCTCACACAGGTGTTCTTCAAGAATTAATCTTAACAAAGTTAGGGGTAGTTTAGAAGTATTGTTTTATGGGAGTAAAGTTAGAAGGAAAATGTAAGGCGAAAAGAAAGAAACTGATTACATAACATAACAACACCCAACAGTCATTAAGTAGCCATGATCCCACACTAGGATTATTCCCGGTGTCGTGGGTATCAAGAACTACGAGTACCATGGTACCATAACACCCAGACCCGAAATTCGCAGATCATACAAACATTTGTCCTGCAGCGGGACTCGAACCCGCAACCTCTCGCATCGCAGCGAAGATAGAAGAAAGAAGAATGAACGATGATTAATCAATCCTATTAAATAAAAAAATAATTTTCCAAATCGGTTTATGAGTTATGAGATAACAAAAGATAAGATAAGTTTAGCAAAAAATAAAAATAAATTACAACCGAATTGAGATCCTCCTCCTTTTTAACCGACTTCCCAAAAAAGGAGGAGGTTCTCAATTCGGTTGTATTTTTTTTTTTATGGTTTTACCGCATATCTCCGGCGTTTATGAACCGATTTTTTCATTTTTTTAGAAATCCATGAGGAATTGAGGGAACTCCTCAAAAATTTTAGGCATACATATGGCGATTTTGATGTATTCAGCAACAAACCAAGCATTTGCATTCAAAAATTATATAATCCTTTCACCACCATTTTTCAATTTTTCTTTCATCATTTTTTTTTCATCCAAATATTTTGTCGAATAAAATGGCGGAAGTCGGTTTTTTAAATGAAAAGTTATTTGAAGTTAAGTTAAGAAATAAAAACGATCGCAAGACTCATTTGAGATAAAACGAGTCGGCTTAATTTCCACGCTTTTTCACGTAAATTGACAAAGGCTGCAAAGGAGTTTTAGTCTAGCAGTTTTAACTATGTTCAAACTAAGTTATTTAAATCAGTCCATTGAGCAATGAACACTCCCCTTTACAAAAGAAGCGGCTTCCTTTATCTCCTTGCGCCGTTACTAGACTTTGAATATAATTACTTAGCTGTGTCTTTGTTAAAGAGGTGTTACCGGAAAACAACGATAATCAGGTAAAACTAAATATTACCTGGTTAAAATTGAAATATCCGAAAAAGGTCAAATAGGTTGCGTTGACAACCTGTATCGGAAAACCCTAGTCCACGTAATTGAACTTAGTCCGCTATCATCATCATCACCGCCAATGTCATCACATATCAATAATAATATTGATAATAAATCATGACCAATAGTCAGCCCTTTCACAGTCACTCTCCTACCTTGTGTTACTACCGACGCATTTTTTTCCGCAATACACCAAGGTTATCTACAAGAGAATGCTTTATAACATTAAGTTCACCTAAGTAGTAGTACTATTTTTATTTGCAATAAAGTATTTTCAATCGATCTATCATCGTTTCAGCCGGTTGACGTCCATTGATGGACATAGGCCTCCTCCGTATAATACCATGACAAACGGGTTTGAGCCAACTTCCCCGTGACTTTTAAATGACGTTCCATCAAGAAGTTCAACTTTGCGCTGTCCGGTTTTTGATCGCCACTCGAGAACCTTTATTGTGGTTCTTGAAAGTGGTTTAGTTATCGACTTGTTGATCCACATAGTCCTTGGTCTAGTTTGTTAGTAACATGGTTGTAACAATGCTGCGCTTGCATTGACCTGGATGGACAATGCAGCTACACGTGTGCAGCGTCAGCGGAACGTGGTCATGTGACGTCGATCGCCCGCTTCATGGAAATTACCTAGTTTTAAGCTGGCATTCTTTGTTCATAAATCGAACGGATATCACTAAGATAATTAATTTATAATTTTGACCTCTTTCATTAAATTCAGTTAAGAATAAAAGTATTTTTTTAAAAGCAACCCTTGAGTGCGGCCTACGTATTTAGACTCAAAATTCTAATCATTTTTATTGATCTACGCAATCGAACCATCCGCCAAAAAATAGGTAAAACTAGTTCTGCCTGAAATGGATGTTTGCAAGTAACAGAGAAATAGCATTCAGAAAATACGATAGTAATTGTCAATTCGTATTGTTAGAGTCGTTAGCTTTGTAAGCTCTAAGCAAAATAAGAGCAAAATCAGTTCTTTTGTTTTCTGAAATACATATATTATTTAATGAAGCTTTTCAATGGAAACAAAAAGTACCTGCTTAACTATTATTTTGAATATCCTATCCTATCATATCCTATCCTACTGTCCTATCCTTCCTACTAATATTATAAACGTGAAAGTTTGTGAGTATGGATGGATGTTTGTTACTCTTTCACGTAAAAACTACTGAATGGATTTGAGTGAAATTTGGAATGGAGATACTTTACGCCCTGGATTAACACATAGGCTACTTTTCATCATCATCATCATCATCAAACGCGAAAGTTAGTGAGTATGGATGGATGTTTGTTACTCTTTCACGTAAAAACTACTGAATGGATTTGAGTGAAATTTGGAATGGAGATACTTTACGCCCTGGATTAACACATAGGCTACTTTTCATCATCATCATCATCATCATCATTAATTTTCATCATTATTCACGCGGGTGAAACCGCGGGGCACAACTAGTTTACAATATGTTTGATGGAAGTAATGTTTATATTATAATACATAGTTTCCATTGATAATTATAAATATATAAAGCGTTTACACAGGTGACAAAAATAAAAGTACATATAAGTAGCAAAGTCCGTGTCAGACCACGCACAGTAAAGGATTCTGTAGTCGGTATTAACGTACACGGTTAAATTTCAAAGTGAATAATAGCGTATAACCGAATATATCCCACTAAAAACTACACAAAATAAATATTATCTAATTCAAAAAATGTTTCATTGAATTCGGTTTAAGACCTCTACTACCTTAATTTATTTTCACATTTCTCTACCTCTTAGTTGAAAATTTAGAGGGGTACAAACTTTTCAAGACTTTAGAAACGTACATCTTACCACATTTTGACCTAAATAAAAAAATATTTTGTAAACTCTGTATCATTTTTGAAGACCTGTCTGAAGATACCTAACACGCTTACGTTCACTGGAATTTTATTTTCATCCCACGCTTGGCAGGTTTATTGGTGATTACAGTATTCATGTTGAGTACTCATGCTGCTACCCAACCTCTGGAGTAATCCCTTAGCTTTTACGACATCCACGGGAAGACATGGAGGGGTCTATTCGTAGGCCAGACACTCCACGGCACTTAGTGGCAATAGTCTCCAAGTTACATGGCTGTGATATAAGGACAGACGGACAGACCGACAAGACCAAATAAAAAGGATTCCTTTTTTTTATTTTGCTACGGAACCTTAAAAAAACAAAACACTGAATTCGAATGCAAGTCTTGAACCAACGAATGCCTGGGATTTCAGAATGTTCACAGAATAAACATTTTCTTGTTGTTGAAATCCGCGCTTCATTCAAACGGTTTCGGGGCTATATGAAAACAAAGAGAAGGTGAACAGGCTCACTCATGGCAATATAAAACTGGTCCATTGGACTTTAGATCACGAAGAAGATTCACCTTCTACTTGTCCAATGCAGAAGTAAAATTGGTTAACAAAAATCCAGAATTCTAAGAACGGCCCCCGTATTCTCTATATCGCGACTTTGAAACAGGCGTAAGTTGTGCGATCAGGGCTGACAAACGTCGCTTTTCTCATACAAATATTACTGTTTGACAGCCCTGATTGTACAATTTATGCCTGTTGCAAACCTGTGAGATAGAACATAGTCTTGCGGGTCTTGCAAAATTAACTATGGATATAGCTAGATGTTATGCGGTATAGTCCTGTTTGAAGGAACTTGTACCTACGAACTTGTGTTGCGTCGTAGTGACGCACAGACAAAAAAACGCAAAAACAGGACTCGCAACTTTGAAAATTGCGCTCGGTTTGCCGCAGCACTGCTGGACGGAAGTCTCCCCAGTAAAATACAAAGGGAGGCTATTATTATATTTGCTATAATCACCACGCTTGGAACGCAGTATTCGTATCAAGTACTCAGGTGGATGCTGTTGCCCAACCCTGGTGTAATCTTGAAGTCGGCTGTAACGACATCCACAGAAGGAGAGAGAGAAGTCTATACCACTACGGTAAAGCTTTTCAGCCACGGCTTGGCTTTTCCTATGTAGGCTAAAGGTCGTATTGAAATGATCGTTTATATGTATCATCAGTATCATCATCATCAGCCTGTAGAAGTCCACTACTGGATATAGGCCTAGAATGCCATAACGAACGGTCTTGAGCCGCCTCCATCCACCGACTTTCTGCAACGATTATGTCTCAAGTTCATCGAGTGAAGGGCGTCATCCGGTTTGAAAACTAAATTAGGTAACTTTTCAAAGCGTACCGTATCTACTCCTAACATCTTTTCATCTTTGTTTTGGGGCATTGTTGTGTAAGATGGAATTTTATATTGCCTTATTCCGGGATCTAGAAGGAAATATTACTGTGATTTCGTGAGATTCGACAAACGTTGCACTTTGGTTGAAATAGAAGATTTTCCGAGATAAGAGGGTCGTTTTGCTTTTCCTGTTACGTTGCTTTCTTTTATGGTTTTCAAGTCTCGTTACGTATGTTTGCGGCATGGAGTTTAAGTTTTAATCGAACAAAACCTTTTTCTAAGTTTTTTTTTCGTTAATTCTTTAAAATCAACTTTTTCAGCCGTTTACCTATTTTACTATTTATGTATGAAAAAACATCCAGTTGGTATTTAGTAGCACTACCCTTCATCGTTCAACATCGACTTCAATGGGACAAGTTCTATCGAAAATACCTTCAGAAAAACGAGTTGAATGAATTCGCTTTCCATTTTCATAATAATATAAGGACGCAAACAAGATTAATATCGCGTTAGGTGTACCTGTAAAATATAGCAATGCACCAAGCCAAATTCATGCTACGAAATTTGAGGCCTACGATAGGTCTACGGTTTGTATACAGTGGGTCTACGGTTGGTCTAAGGTTGGTCTACGGTGGGTCTACGGCGTAGCTTATATCTGGAATACATCTTTAACTTTATGATGTTACTATACCCTGATTTTTAATTTCAGACAATTTTTGTAAACAAGCAAATGTCAAGATATGCCACTGTGAGTATAAGTGTCATGATTGTGTAGCATACGTGTAAATTCACATATGACACACATACTGATGACACTTATACACACAGTGGCATATCTTGACATTTGTTTATTTACAAAATTTGTCTGAAATTAAAAATCAGAGTTATAGTTATCCATCCGTGGCTTGTCAATTATGGACATGTCATACAAAATATAATCGAAATCAGTTTGGTCGTTATGGCGTGATTTCGTTACAAACAAATTTGAAACTTTTCAATATTTTATAAATCGGTACCTTATATAGTTAGCTGCTAGTCAACTTACTCAAAATAAACTTGAAGATTCAGCTTTGGTGTTATCCTAAATGTTGTTCTTCCTATGCTGGTCATCATAAGTTGCTGAAACCTGATGTCGTCTTAAAAGAATATTTTGAGCTCAAACTGAAGGTGAATGTCAATCAAACATCCCAAAAACACCAATATTTGTACAATAAAAACCTCAGTGAAGTTAAAGCTCGTGTTCTAGAGTTATGAGACTACAAACAAACACATCTATGGCCTCAAACTTATAACACCTCTCTTTTTAAACGGGGGTTAAAATAAATTTATACCGGCATACACAGACAGTACGATATAGTATTTTTTTCTCTCTGGCACTAGTAAAGACAGTGTTATACCGAAGCTATTCTGGGCTTAATATGAGCTTCAATGTCGAGCGCTAGTATTTTTTTCGCGATGTTTTTCTACACTAATATATCTAGGTGTGATGTACCACCGGCTTAATGTGCCGTGTATAAAGGTACACTCACAACACAGGCACTCCAGGCACAATGAATGAGCCTTTCGCAATGCGACGAGAAAAAGTCGAAATTCCCTCCATTCGTATCTTTCAAGGGACTGGTGCTCAAGGGATAAATTCGTGATGACGGTTTAAGAGGCAAGAGCAAGAGATTTGATTCTGGATTTTCTTAAAATATCAGAAGTAGTTTCATAGAGACCCAATTCACTTAATTATTTTAAAACTAAACTGAAAGTTGACCGAATCGAGACTGAATTGTGAATTGACATAAAGTTGGTTTTCTGTTTCCTCATTTTTTCAATTTAGTCTACTTTCGAGTCACGGTGACTACTATTAGAATAGGATAGTTATATTTATTATTGGAAAGAGTTATGAGAGACTCCATCTATTTAAGCTGAAATTATGGCAAGAACATTCGTTCAAGTTTCGGTAACATTTCGGTATATTCACATTACTATATTGTAGGTATTTTAAGTTAGGAGAATACCATTTCTGATTTTTAAGACATACACAATGGGCAGTCTTATCACTTTGTAGCGATTTCTACCAACCTAAATATATTCATTATTCATAATATTATATACATTACACGTAGATACATTGGTTAAATCTTTATATGTTACTAATGTATCTTGCAAGGTAAGTCTTTCGGCAGACAATGACTAAAGTTGAGATAAATAGACGTTACTTAGCACGTACTTATGCTTAACATTGTCTCTGTCACCCTCTAGCACGCGTATTTTAACATATGTGTGACAGTGACAAGGACAGTTCTAAGAATTAGTACGGACTAAGTAACGTCTATTTATCTCGACCTAAAACTTCCCTTGTACTAGAAAAAAAATCTGTTTCCTTAGACTCGCTACCGTCTATAATGTAATCACATTGCGAACCCACAACTGTACGGAAAAGGACACTCTTGATCCGATCCTTAAATTTTCTTTTTATACGTAAGTACGTTTTTAAATATACGTACCTTTTTAGGGTCTCGGAGCCAAATAGAAAAAAAGGAACCCCTATACCAAACAGGAATTTCGTCATGTCACGCCCATTTTACTAGGAGACTATTGACACTATATAGATTTTTGGAAAATAGGTGTATTCTATGGAACGGCTAAATGATTATGGTTTAAAAAAATTAGGGGCATCAAACAAACACAGGAACGTAACAAAGGAAAAAAAACTTTTTTTATCAAGGACTGAAAATAGGTTTCAAAATGTAAAATTATTTTGAATGTAAGTCAAGTGTTTGTTTTTTGTATGCGCTATGTAGTCAATCGTGTCCCCATTTAACTTCCAAACTAAAAAAAAAATATTGTGGTTTGAATAAGATAAATTATGCTGCCTTGTTTTTGAGTGTTTAACGACCTCTGTGGTGCAGTGGGTGAGTAGCCGGCTGGCATGCAAGAGGTGCTGGTTCGATTACCGCTGCGGGCAAATGTTTGCATGATCTGCAAATATTTGTTTCGGGTCTGGGTGTTGTGGTACCGTAGTACTCGTAGTTCCTGATACCCATGACACAGGGGAATCCTAGTGTGGAATCGGGACTATGTATGTGACTGTTGAGTGTTATGTCATGATATGTTATGAGATATGGATTATTTATGGTTACAGACTATTATTAATTTTGATTTTAACCGTGAATGAATCTCAACTATGTACGGAACCTTTCATTGTGCTTGGTACTGACACGCACTTTGCTACTTTACTTATACATACGTTATTTGGATTCACGAGAATTCCATCCGCAGCCGGAATGGGAGTTTTACTTGTTTGTTATTTTGTCCGTCTGTCATTAAACCTCTCTGAAACATAGAATTAAAGTTTAGAAGATTTCTATTGAATGTAGAAAGCTATTCATATAGATTTATACATGTCGGATAACAGTTAAAAGGTTTACACGTATAAAGACTACAGAATTTTGATCAAAACAACTAATGTTTACGGAGAACTCACGCTTGACCAAAAAAATAACTATGCCAAAATCGTTTTCATACAAAATGAGTAAATGGTTCCAAAGACAGTTTTCCCGTATCTCTTATGGATTCAGATATCCCCATACTGTCCTATTTCAAAAAACACCCTGCATAAATAATCATTAACTTTTTTTTCGTTTTTTTTTCTTAGGTTCTACCTACCCCTTCGGGGGAAAAGGCGTGAGTTTATATGTATATATATATATGTATATATATATATGTATATATATATACGTATGTATATAACTTTACGTCTAATTTTTATTTTATTCGTTTAAGTGCCGGATCACACATCATAAGCGTCGCAGGAAGTCGGTTGATTGAGGTGGCTAAAGACCGTCCGTCATTGCATTCTAGGGCCTATGTCTAGCAGTGGACTTCTACACGCTGATGATGATAAAGTGTTGGATCAAACAGAGACCCGCCTGATGTTAAGCGCTAACATCAACCTATAACAATGCATTACCCTACATGGCATTGTACTGCGCCCACTATCCTGAGACATAGAGATGAAAAGTCTCATGTGCCTGTAATTTCACCGTCACCTTCAAATTGGCACACAGCAACGCGAGCACTACTGCTTGGCGCCAGAAATAGAAATAGTAAAAGTTTTTCGTTGGACGAACTCTTTCACAAAAAAGCTCTACTGCTAACTGCTTAATCCCCAAATAAAAATATTTATTTGCTAGAACCTCTAGCATTCAAATTTTTCGAGAAAACATAGTTTTAATAAGATGATAAATGTTACACAAATTAATTAACATATTATATTACAATATTATTAATAAATCTCATCATAACCATTATCATAATATTTACTTATTATTTTTATTATGTTGAAGGATAGAAGTATCAAAATTTTAATTAAAAGGTAATCTCGCATCAAAGAGATTATCATATCAGAAAAATATAAAATATAATACCGTAGAAAGCATAAAACGTATACCAAATTTTAATATATTTATTTATAATCAGAAATAGGTTCTGACTGCAGTGGTGTGTTCGGCCTAAGAATAGACTCTATCATCACCGTGGAGTGTCGTAAAAGCCAAATAAGGGATTAAACCAGGGGACGGGCAGCAGCATCCACCTGAGTACTCAACACTGCAATCACCAATCTGCCTGCCAAGCTTATTGATAATGGCAATTCTCCCACGATGTATTTTATGGAAGAGGCCTCATCCATTAGTGGAAGTCTTTAGGGTCCAATATAAAACAAAATACATTATTAATTGACAAGCTAGCAATCTTATCAGGCCTTAACTCACATGTAAACTTCCAAATTGAAAACGTCTAGTTCATATAGTCATATCTGAAAATCTTTATATTTTTGGCGACAGAACAACCAAACAAAGTTTAGCATTGATATGAATTTATTGCGTACATTATTTTTCTTGACACCACAATACTAACATATATCAAACAGTAAGGACAGTGACGAAAATTATGATTTACATATACTGCGCGCTGGTCTTTATAGAAACATGCAGAAACAACGTAAAACGTGCGGTATATGCTACAAGAAACAGGGTTCGATACTTGTTATTAAATTAATTGATCGAGCGAAGCGAGTTCTCTGTATCAACTTGAACGAATCGGAGTTTGGTTGTGTGTATGAATGTATGTATATGTTCATTTTGTAAAAACTTTAAAAAAAAATTGTCAAAATTTTCACGTACCAATATGTTGGTGGAAGCACCAACAGGTTTCGACCCTAATCGAGAACCCTATTCGAGGCTGGAGACCCTCGATTAGGGTCGAAACCTGTTGGTGCTTCCACCAACATATCGGTACGTGAAAACTTCCCGTTTTTACAAAATGAATGATATAATTCACGAAAGTTACTTTAGTATGTATATGTGTTAGTTTAAAAATAACTTTCAAACCATAGATCCGACGTTTACAAAATTTAGCAAGTGGGTTGAAATTATTAGTACAATTAGAAAAAGATGAATATGAGCTAAATTAGTCGGGGGGTTGTTGAGATATTGTGGTAAGAGGGGGTCAAAAAACTAAAAGCTAGAGACTCCGGTCAAATGGTGTGTCATATGAAACCACAACTCTCACATAATTTCGTAATAGTAATCGAATCCGTGCTCCTCGCATCATCTCTGTGCTAGTACCCGCTTCTCCTTGGATGTAATTGTCCTACTGCTTGACAATAGTACATTGTGTCAAGACACCACGCGGCTGAAAGCTCTTCAAAACTTCTAAACTGTCAGTAAGAGTGTTACGAGATGCATAAAAACCTTGTAATAAATGTATATTTTTGCATACTTATTGTTCCTTCTACAACAAAATAAAAGGAAGTAATGGACCAAACCGCCCCTGGACATTGAACTCTGCAAAAAATATTCTCATACGCTTATTTTCTTCAAGTTTTCTTGAAATAAAGCCAACAAAGAAACATTTCACTGCTCAATTTGAATAAAATACAGACGTTACGAAAAATGCATTAATTTGTACCAACCAGCTGTCGGCAGCTTGTTAGAGAAAATTCTGACTTAATTAATCAGAACAAAATTTAAGGTCCTTGAAGAGGTCCCAAGTAGTAGGGTTGTCAGTTTTTGAGTTGTCTCTCTCCGGCTACGGACTTTATTTTCAATTTAGACAAAGTTCAAAATAGTTTTTTTTAATCGAAGATTTCTCTAAACGTTGGCTGGGTGATCGAAATAATACAAAACCCCCCAAACTTGCAAAAACAAAATAATTTTAATGTATTATTCCCGACTTTTTGTGATGTTATCTCTCTCAATCATGAATTTTGGAGTAAACCCTATCCCCAAAGGAGTCGTTACCGATATCATAAAATGAATATCCTTCTTAATATAATATTAGAAGGCATAATTAAGAGTAACAACTGGATCGGATGACGTATAAGGAGTAATAATTATCCTCAAGAGTCCTTAGAACTTCCATTATGTTAAAGCAAATTACCCGAAATTATCTCGCAAATGTGAAGAATATTTCGTACCTACGCAGTGAGGCGAAGTGGGCGCAGCGGTCGAATGGCGTCAGGCGAACCACGCGCAATTACATTACACAATATTAAAAATTATGATTTTTTAAATAAAACACATTCTTTTGCAGTATGCTATTATTTAGTCGAATACAACTTCCGCCATTGTATTCGACTAAATATTTGGATGAAAAAAAAATGATGAAAGAACCATAGTGGTGAAAGGATTATGATACTTTCTGAATGTAAATGCTTGATTTGTTGCTGAAAATATCAAAATCGCCATATGTATGCCTACAATATTTAAGGAGTTCCCTCAATTCCTCATGGATTCCATCATCAGAACTGAGTTTTGAAAAATGAGACCAATCTGGAAGCATATCTATTCAAATAAAAAAAGAATTTTCCAAATCGGTTCATAAACGCCGGAGATATGAGGTAACAAACATTAAAAAAAATAAAAAAAATACAACCGAATTGAGAAAATCCTCCTTTTTTGTGAAGTCGGTTAAAAATTAAACCATAATCCCTTAAATTTAAAGTGTTTAATAGGGCACACGGTAGATAAATTCAATTTAAATGTTTGTTATCAAAATCGTGCCGTAATTATTGTATTGTGGTTAATAGACCCCTCCATCTCCTCCCGTAGTCATAAGAGTTGAATAAAGGTTTACACCAGGGTATGGGCAGAAGCATTTACCTGAGTGCAAAACACCAATACTGCGATCACCAATCTTCCTGCTAAGCGTAGTGATTATGGCAAATATCCCATTGTATCCTATGGAGGAGGCCTGGACCAACAGTAGACGTCTAACACGTCGGCCGGACACACCACGCATAAAAGTATAAGCAATAAAGTATAATACTTAAGTTTAATGCACTGATGGAAATACGATATCAACACACTAAACAGTTTAAACTGTTTAGTGTGTAGAATTAAATTTTTGATAAAATAAATTGTCACTGCTCAACTATTAATAGTTGAGGAATTACCAGTTGAGCCGTTAGTATTACTCACTGCTCAACTTGATGCAGTTGAGAAATTTAGTTGAGCAGTTGGGAAGACGATTATTTACAAAATAACTTTTCATTTAAAAACCGACTTCCGCCATTGTATTCGACTAAATATCTAGAAGATATTTTGATGGTGAAAAAACCAGAGTGGTTAACAGGATTAAATCTTCAAATGATACTTTCTGAATGCAAATTCTTGATTTGTTGCTGAAAATACATGTACTTTACATGTATTTTAGTTTATAATCCGTATGTGTACTAGGTGTAAGTTTTCCCAAATTTGTAAAATAAAATAAAATAAAAAAATAAAAATAATACCAAAATCACTATATATGTATGCCTATAACATTTTAGGAGTTCCCTCAATTTCTCATGGATTCCATCATCAGAACTGGATTCTGAAAAAAATGGGACCAATCTGGAAGTATATCTATTCAAATAAAAAAGAATTTTCCAAATCAGTCTATAAACGAAGGAGATATAAGGTAACAAACATAAAAAATAAAAACTCTACCGAATTGAGAACCTCCTCCTTTTTGTGAAGTCGGTTAATAATACTTTACATAGAGTGTAGGCTGTATAAATACTTTCAAAGCAAGCGTCTTAGGCCACAATTTAACTTCTCCGTACAATACCATGATTTACATAGATAACTCCCAAATTACACTAAGCCCAAGAGAACTCCCACGCTCCAATTATGCCGTTGCGTCAGGGACATGTGATTGCTTCTGAGAATACCTATTGGATTTTAGAGTAATTTATTTTCATTGAATTTAATTATTCTTACTTTCTTATTTTTATTTATTCAATTAACATTTACATTTTAATAACAGCGTACACCGCGACAAATCGCATATTCCAAAAAAATCTAAGTAAACTAATTTACATAGTCTGTAGATTTTGTCCATGAAATAAAAAAAAGGTCGACATCTTCCTGGCATGATTCGTTGGTTGAAAATATTGATGGCTCCTCCCGAAAACTGAAACAGTGCATTCAGACCATGATTCTGAAAATATTTAAGCTGAAAAAACACGAAAAAAAAATGCTTACTTTTGGTCCGCTTTTTTCGTGTCTTCTTTATAAGAATCCATAAAATATCGTTAAAGGAACACAATAACCTATTTACCATCATTAAAAACACGTTAATAAATAAAAACGTCAAAAAAATCAATGAAAAGCACATGAGAAATATCGGCCCCACGGGTCGATCAGCTGACCGGGAGCGTTGAACTCGCGCGGCCGGAATAAATGCGTACATTGCTGGCTGACAAATACGATACGAAACGAAAAAAAAGTTTTCTCCGGTATGAATCACCTCTCAGGCGAAAGCTATTTTATATAGCTATGATATAGGTAGCTTTACCGGTACCTTCAGTATTCGGGAGCTGTCTTTTTACACCCCGTATATCTCTCCCTCTGTGGTCGGTACATCAAGATCGAAGATTGTAATTAGTGATTACAATCTTCGGACGTTTTTGTTGTACTAGAGTTGGCATTACATAACATAACACCTAACAGTCACATACATAGTCATGACCTCAGTAAGATTCCCTGTGTCGTGGGCATCAGGAACTACGAGTACCATGGTACCATAACACCCAGACCCGGAACAAATATTTGCAGATCATACAAACATTTGTCCCGCAGCGGGAATCTAACCCGCAACCTCTCGCATATCAGCCCGCTACTCGCCCGCCGCGCCACAGAGGTCGTCACCTCTGACTAGGAGGAGAGGACGCTTGTCTCGAGCAATTATTATTGTTGGTTATCTGCAACATATCTTATAACTTTTCCCTACCAAAGCTAGTCAGTTAACCTAAACATGAAGCATCCATAGCATATCACAAAATCGTATTAATCCATTTGTTCAAAATAAGGTTTAATCAAAGTCAAAAATAATTTTATTCATTGAAATCACAAGGATCATTTTGAATTGTCTTATAAACTAAAATTACTCCTGTTCCAACGCGACCAAGCCTACAAGAATCAGGCAACAAACACGGGTTGGCTTACAAAAATGGTCTTCTCACTAGGTGAGAAGCGCCTGTGTGGTGCCTCGGAGCAAGGAGTTGCTGATACATAGTAAATGAGAACTTAAAAACCTTAGGAAGGTAGTCAACATTAAATAAACATCAGCAAAAAAAAATATGCAAGACAGCACACGCTACGCTTGTTATACAAATTCAATTTGCAAAGACAGTCCTCAGAAGTGGCCAGTATATAGGGAGTGCTTTCATTATGCCAAAGTAATCCAGAGAGGTTGAATAAACTCTCCAGCCAGTGGTCAAAGAGCGCCTGTATAGCGACTTGCTATAAAAAGCTTATTATTATTTTTGCAGCACTCTTAGAAGACACAAACAGATGCATGAAATGGGTTGGACCTAGGGTTGCTAACTTTTTAAATCAAATATAGTATTTTCTAACCTATACTTACCTGTAAAAAAATAGTACCTAAAACGAAAAACTTTAAAAACATAATAGTATGTTTCATTCATTAGATTTATGTCAAATTGACATTGACACACCAAGTAAAGTCCTCTTTATCTCTTTCGTTCAGAAAAAGTGTTTCAAAAATGGTTACGTTTCATTTTTGAAACAAATAATGTTGTTTCATTAAAAAATGTAGTCGTAATTTTGTTAAATGATACCAAGCCACGATAATTTCAATTTTATGAAATATAGTTACTGCGCATTCTGTTTATTTTTTAATAACTATAGTATTTGGACCCTTTGTATATGTATAGTAGGATACTATATAATACAGTAGGGTTGCAACCTTAATTAGACCCCATTATTTGACACAATACACTATTCACTGTACACGGCTGAATACAAGACTATGGCTGCGGCTACACTATAATTATATACATTAGCAACTTATGTTGACCTTACTACAATATAGTGGTTATTCAGGTATAAGTTCCATTACCATGATTATTACAAGTAATAAGTTATAACTATACTCTTATTTTTTAGTCTGATACCTATTAAAAGTATGGTTAGTTATCATAATTTAAGAGCTAGTACTTAAAATACTTTATTAACAGGCAATATAAACAGAAAAAAAATGTTTAAAGTATGTTTAAAATCAATCTTAAAATACTAGAATTTAAAACCTTATTTGGACATTAAGCTGTCTAGAAAGGATTATTGGAACACATGAAAATTTATTTTGAATCCTACTGAAATTTTCTTAAAAAAAAAAAAAAAAAAAGCTTTTAGATAAAAACAGTTGCAAGCATCAATGAACGAAAAATAAAAACAAAAATTAAATTTAACTTAAACTTAATAACTAGTGGTTCGCCCGAACTGAGACCTCGCGATAACACCTTTATCAGCCCGACTACTTAATCAAGTAATTTCCATTATTCTATTATTATTTTAGAAAATTTTCACCTCGAGGTCTACCAGTACAGTACAGGATCTATCAGTAACAACTCCAATTTCCTACATATCATCGAAATAACCTTTGAATAGGGCTAAGCAATGGGGCGTAATACTACATACCTGTTAGTATATCAAGTACCTGACGAATTAATTGACAACGTCCTTTTGACGAAAACCATAGAACTCCAGCGTCATTCAAATTCCTAGAAATGGGAGGTCAACAATGGATGTTATATTGGTTTCTGTTTTATGGAGTACAAGCTTCTAAATTGTACAGTTTCAGACTTTTCCCTGTAGTTGTGACACAAAAGCCACAAGCATACCAAATTTCAGCATTGTGGGATTGCTGGAAGTACCCTAGAATTTTAGATTTTTACGTTTTTTGTTTTCCCTAATATCGCAAAAACTACTAAGGCTAAATACTTATTAAAAACAGTTTTAAAATGTCCAACCAAAGCGCTTTCATTAGATACCCCACTCGATCTGACTGTCTCACTTTATTTTTTTTTACCCCCTCTTGGACCCCAATATCTTAGCAACGCCTTGACCGATATAGCTTATAACCTTACCTACAAATTGTACCAATACTATCTACCCCCATACCAAATTTCATGAAGATCGAATTAACGGTTTGGAAGTTTTCATCGGACAAACATACATACATACATACACATATACAAACGCCGATTCTTCCAACTTGACTCAGAGAACTCGCTTCGCTCGTTCAAAAATTCTAGCTCACTAGTTTGTAAAAAGTTTAAAACCGAAGCACCAGCATTGTAGGCAAATATACTAAAAGCAACTTGCATCTAA
This sequence comes from Epirrita christyi, assembly GCA_951392215.1. NCBI lineage: Eukaryota > Metazoa > Arthropoda > Insecta > Lepidoptera > Geometridae > Epirrita > Epirrita christyi. Next base: position 14,502,963 of record OX595837.1, on the reverse strand, counting down.
CTTTGTAACTAAGTAAATTGTCGCGCGCAGGGACATTCTAATGGAACGTGAAACGACACTTTTCTCACTCGCCTTCGCAATTCTAAGAATAAAGTGTATTTTTGCTGTGATGTAAGTCTTTTTACTTTACGGAACCAGCTGCTGGGGGGCAATCGCGCCAATTTTTAACCGACTTCACAAAAAGGAGGAGGTTTTCAATTCAGTTATAGTTTTTTAAATGTTTTTTACCTTATATCTCCATTGTTTATAAAGCGATTTGGAAAATTCTTTTTTTATTTGAATAGATATACTTCCAGATTGGTCCCATTTTTTTCAAAACCCTGGGAGCCAAATATACAAAAAAAAAAAAAAGTTCTGTAGATGGAATCCATGAGGAATTGAGCGAACTCCTCAAATGTTATAGGCATTTTGATATTTTTGGCATATAGCAAATTTGGTATTTTCAGCAACAAGTTATTATTTTGTATGCCTTAAGCAAATAAAAACATGCAGATAGCCGAATTCAATGGCGGAAGTCGGTTTTTAAATGAAAAGTTATTATGAACGTTAGTTTCAAAATAAAACCGTAACCATAGCCGTTACGTTATGCACGTAAATTTCGGAACCCTAAAATAAATTCAATGAGCCATCTTGCTATAAGTCACGGAAAATGATAAACCCAGTCTACACAAAAATATAAACAAGATACGTTTCAAATATCTTATCATAGAATTCCTCTGAAATACTTCCGAAATATTCATCCTAAATATTTGATTTCCCATGGCCGTTATTACAAGACATTTTCATTTAATTAACAAGCGAAAATGAACTGTAAATCAAAACACGTACAGGTGCATTTTCCATGTAACATGTATCAAGACATAATTCAATTTCGTGAACCTAATATTTGGTTAGCAAAGAGTTATTTAAGGTTCCCAAGTACACATCTTCGAATTTTTCGGCTGAATTACGCTTCAACTCTCTTTTTAATTGATTGTTTATAGAATTTGAATATAGAACACTGCGTACCTTGATAAGCCTTATCCGATTATATCTACTTACAACATCTTATAAAGATATGATTAAGATCTATTTTTTAATGAAAAGCAAACTAGAACCAGATGGAACGTTAGTCATAATTTAAAAAACTACAAGTTAGAACTTCAAAGTCATAGTAAAAAAGTATTTTATTAGTTTGTGTGTTTTCACACAAGGATTATTTTGGATCGTCCTATATAAAATAATATATACTCCAGTAACTGTAACTTCTTGTGAAAGAGTTCGCCCGGGAAGTACTACCACCGTACCTATTTTTGCCACCAAACAGTAGTGCTCGCATTGCTGTGTTTCGGTTTGAAGGGTACGGATGCCGGTGAAATTACAGGCACATGAGACTTTTCATCTTTATGTTTCAGGGTCGGCAGCGCACGTGTTATGCCTCTGGTGCTGCAGGCGTCCATAGGTTACGGTAACTGCTTTCCATTAGGTGGGCGGTTTGCTTGCCAAGTGTAGTATAAAAAAATACTTTTACTTCCAATAATTACAATTACTTGGTTCTAACGGTACCAAGCCTAGAAAAATCAGGGCAACACGGCTTGGCTTGATTCTCTAACTAGTAGGTGGAAAGTGCCTTGAGAACAGGAAGAAGCTGATAAAATAATCAAAAATGTGAACTTAAAACCCTAAACGTAAAAAAATAGGTTAAAAACCTTCATCAAAATTTGTAGATATAATCGAATAAAACATATCAAGGTACGCAGAGTTCTAGATTTAAAAAAATAACCTAAATAAAAAAACTTTATTGAATCAAAAAGTTCAAGAAGGTGTACGTGGGAACCTTAAGGAAACGTTAGGTCTATTTGGTGTCTGCAATGCAGTTGTGAATGTTAAATGAATAACTTTAGTGATTTTTCGAGAAAGCCGCACTTATAATAGGTATTTTATAATATGTTCAACATATATTATTATAACATACCTAAATATTGAACAAAAAACAGCAAACCCTTTTACTATATTTTTTTTCCAAAGGCTTTCTGCCAAAGGTTATCAAATGCTCTTTATAGAGCTTGTGGCTCTAAAAAGGTAGAAGGCATTTCAAGCAGGTTTACTAAGGAGAATTTTGCAAACTCACAAAAACCGTAAAGTATAAAAGTATAACCCCTTTATTAATAATAATTTTTTAAACCTATTTTAGTTAAAATAGCTTTTGTCTTGTTTTGACGTATGACATTTTACATAAGACAGAACGAAACAAAAGCTATTTTAACTAAAACAGGTTTCAAAAATGATTAGGCCTTTTAGGGCCTTATTAAAATAAGGCCCTAAAAGTTTATTCAGATGATACAAACTTAATAATAATACAATCGTTACAATTCATAATTAGAAGTAATGGTGCAAAGTGTTAAATACAAAAACATAAACAGGATTGACGAATTAATTTGTAAGTGCGCTAACTTAGGAACCATAGGAAAACCTGTGTTGTGGGTAGCTAACCTCTTTCGAACGTGGGTCAGTAAAATAAAGAAGAAATTATCTACCTGATGGCTATAAGATAATTAAAGTGAGCTCAAAACTAGCTATCAATCTCAGTGTAGATACTCAATAACCTGGCCAGTTTACACTTAATAGGAGGTACACGGAGTGGATTACCTATCGGGGTCAGACGTGCCGTGCCCTGCAACATCCGTGCCATTATTATCCGATCACACTGTGCTTCCGTTTTAGTGTACATAAGAGCTTCCTACTGTGAAAATATATCAGGGAGACATAAACAGTAGATTCAACATAGTATCCCATTTAATTGGGCGGCAATATCTGCTGAACAACTTTCTTTACATTTATTTTATGTGTTAGGAGTAATTACTTCATGTTCACTTGATGATATTTAAATTTTTGGTCGATTACAACCAAAAATTACTAAATAAAAGTTACCACGTAAGTAATGCTCGTTAGAGCTATAATAGGAGCTAACATCCGATACCATGGAGTTTTATTGTGTTTTCTGCATGGACTAATTATCTTAGTCATGGAAGAAGTAAATATTATAACTAAACACGAGTTTTATGTTGCTTTCACCCAGTACATGAATAACTTCATGATCATGAGAAGTGAAAATACCATATTGAGGCAACTTTAAAAGTTTTTTAAAAATTTAACTTTTACCAAAGTCTGTTAATTTTACTAAAATAACTTTCGTGAATTATATCATTCATTTTGTAAAAACGGGAAAGTTTCACCTGGAATTTTGGGAAACCGATATGTTGGTGCTTCACCAACTTCCCGTTTTTACAAAATGAAGGAAAATCTGTTAATATAAAGTTTAAAGTTTTTTTGGTATAATTGATGATTTTGTTTATTTTTCATGGGTAGCACTATGAATTAAATCTAAAAATTATTGATTATAGAAGTATAATGTCGAACCACGATAGTTTCAATTCGATTACAAAAAAGAGCAATCCATTACACTGAATGGCACTTTAGTTGAAAAAACTGGAAACAATTTCGAACTATTCTACGCTTAGAAACTGATAGTGACTACTAACTGATACTGAAAGTGGTAATTGAATTGTCAGGTACCTATACTTCATTGTGAGTCTCTTTGTATTGGTCTGAGATTCTGCCAGGGTCATTGAAGGTCTAGAAAGTGCTGGTATTGCAGATTATATAAAAAACATCTCGATGCCACGAGAATTTCTTAGCACATTATACAGACAGATAGACACCCAACATATAAACATTGTTTTCAGTCAAATAACCTCGTTTCGGATATTATCCCTCAGAAAGAATCCAAGCATAGCCATATCCATAGACAAGAAAATTAATAAGCTGAAGTGGCAGTACACGTGGACTGCATCTAGGTAAATGTAGTGTAGGGCACTCCTCGGCTAGATGGAGCGACCACTTGCATAGGAAGAGGAGGGAGCAACTGAACGGGGAAAGACGAAGATTAGGCTCTCCATGTTGCGTTATAGGAGAGATTGATGAGACATCCAATTGACCTGCGTGAGAAAAACCTTTGTTGCTCTTATGTACGCGAACGAACTTTGATTCTTTTTGGTTATTATTTTATCACACTACATGAAACTTAAACGTCGTAGGAAGTTAATGGATGTATGTGGCTCAAGACTGTTCGTCGTGGAATTCTAACGGGGAGGCTTATGTCCAGCAGTAAACTTCTACAGGCTGATGATGATGACATTACATTTTGTACATATGATCAGAAGGTACAGTAATTTGGTATCCATATAATTTTGTAAGAAACTAACGCACTATGTGTCTAGATATTAGTGTACTGATCATATGTGTACAAAATTTTATGGAGTTTTCAAAGTCAAAAGTCAAAGTCAAAAGAACTTTATTCATTGAAATCACAAGGATCATTTGGAATCGTCTTATAAACAAAAATTACTCCTGTTCCTCCTGTTGAAGAAATAATAGCCAAATCAGAAGCAAGCTTCGTTCGCGTGCAAAAGAGCGTAAGCATCTTTTTGCTAGCTACCTTCTCTATAAACATACTTGGGGTCATACTAGCTGGAGTTACAGTTAAATTAGGAACACCACCGCGGGCCAAGTTTGACAGGGGTAAATTTCGGCTCAGGTTCGAAATAATAGGTTCTCAATCTCAAAACTACTACCTAAATTCAATTGAACATGTTGCACATTTAAAAAAAAAACCACAGACTGATTTCAACCTACCCTTTTAAACTACATTGAAAATGAGAGTATTTATCAGATCATCAATAGATAGAGGGATACGTCACTCGGCCATTCCAATTCCCATAAATCGCTTTAGTGCCCAACCCTTGTCCCGCCGCAGACAGTAATAGACCATTAGTGATTCAAGTTGACGGTGATATAATTTTATTTATACTTATTTTATGGGAAACATCTATGCTTAGCCAAGCGTGGTGATGATGGCAAATCCCTCCTATCCTGGGGAGGCCTCCTCCTACAGTGGACGTCAACCAGCTGATGAAGATGAAGAAGAAAAAGAAGACTTGATTATTATTTATCATCATCAGCCTGTTTATGTCCATTGTCCGAATATTTGCCATTATCACCAAGCTTGGCAAGCGGATTGGTGATCACTGTTTGGTGTTAAGCACCCAGATGGATGCTGCTGCCCATCCCCTAGTGTAATACCTTAGTAAGGATTTTACTACATCCACGGGAGGAAACGGAGGGGTCTATTCTTAGATCGGACACACCATGGCACATATTATATACTTATAGGTTATTTATATATTTTCCATTGTATATTATGGGTCAGGCCTCGTTTAGCAATGGATGTCTAAAGACTGCTGTCAATTTATACTTTTTCCGTGGTGGAAGTTAAAGTTTAAGTTTTTCACGTATTACGTAGTTTCGTTCTTTCATAAGGGGTCTACATACCAAAAATTCAGCTTTACACCACGTTTCATGTTTTTAATGTTATAACTGACTGGGCTGTAATATTGTTCAAATTGAATGATTTTCGACTTTAAAGATTCAACTTTTAATCAATCAATTTGTTTGCTAGACTTTAAATGTTGACCTATGTACATTCAAATCACAACTATTATGTATTTCATTCATTCAATTCTGTATAGTTAAACAATGACGAGCCAAAACACTTTGAAAATTATGTTCATTTAGATAACTACGTCGAAAAGCTCAAACTCGATTGCAGCGCCCACACAGGGTACTCGCTTTATAAGATAATCTAGACTTTAGCTATTATACAATGAACGATCGATACGGTTCATAAAATAATTAGTCTAAAACTGAAAAAAACTGTGGAGATGGCAGACCACAAACTTAAGTACTTTTTGCACGTTTCTTTATTGCTGCCAATAAAATATCATGAAGATAGGCCACACACACTGTGGTCGGTTTTTTTGCTAAACATTTTTATTATATAATTATTACTAATGATAATTACTTAGTGTGAGTGAATAAATGCCCTTTTTTCATACCCTTTATTATTTCCACTATTGTGTCTAGCTTTCTTTCGATAAGCGAAGTGGTCCTGTCACTTGTATTTCGATTTATTTAGTTCTATTTTCCTAGAATTGTTTGGGTTACTCTGATATTTTCCATCAGTTTAAGTACGTAACAATTGAGAATAACTTTTTTATTGGAAAACGAAACTTGATCCCACGTCCTTAGGATTCAATTTTGTTACGGTTCCTTTAAATCACTGAACAAAATGCCTCCTAAAAGAGTAAGACATCAAAAAGGCAAGATAATACGCCACACTTTAAGAAAATTGCTCCAAATTGCCAGATTTCCCAAACGGTCCACTACCAATACGTTAATGATTGTGGGCCCAGGACCGATAACTTGTGCCGCCTAATGCCCCGAGGTCCATAAATTAGGTCACTGCTCAAGGTACTGCTTGGGGGATAGTGCAATATGTAATTAAAGCCTTATTTGTAATACACTCTGTAGGTACTATTACAGTACCTATAGAATGTATTACAAATAAGGCTTTTTCGGGAGTAGTCTTTAGTTTTTTTGTGCAAAGACTACTCCCGAAAAATGAAACAGTGCATTCAGACCATGATTCTGAAAATATTTAAGCGGAAAAAACCCGAAAAAAAAGTGCTCACTTTTGGGCCGCTTTTTTAGTTTTTTTATAAATATCCATAAAATATTGTTAAAGGAACACAAAAACCTAATTTCCATCATTAAAAACACGTTAATCAATAAAAACGTCAAAAAAAAGCAACGAAAACCACATAACCAATACTAGCGCTGCGCGTCGATCAGCTGACCGGGAGTGGTGAACTCGTGCGGCCGGAATAAATGCGTTCATTGCTGGCTGACAAATACGATACGAAACGAAAAAACGTTTTTTTATCCTGTATGAATCACTTCTCAGGCGAAAGCTATTTTATATAGCTATGATATAGGTAGCTTTACCGGTACCTTCAGTATTCGGGAGCTGTCTTTTTACACGCTGTATAGGTACTGTAGAGAAAATTAAACATAAACTTGATTAGGAACGCGTTAACAACTCCTTTTTGACACATTGTTAGTATTGATCAAGTCACATCCCTTATTTTGAACGGTCCTTCAAGATCAAAGATGGCGACGGTTTCCGTTGGAGTTTTATCGGCACACCATTTAATATTTTTATACATAGTCACCTCTTGACACAGCGAAACATGATCGATGCGACGCCGGCCGCAGCGGCTAGTCCGAAACTACACAAACTACTAATACTACTACTTAAGAGGGCACTAAAAACACCGTAGGGACCTGAGATTTCTTTCAAAACGGGGAACAAGGGTTTTTTCATTAAATAAATCTTTCGAGGTTTTTTTTACATATCGTGTTTTCAACTTTACACAATAAATGCAAAAATATATAATTTTCATATTCCAAAATATTTAACTCGTAGAACCCGTTGAGTTATAGATCGATTTTGTTGGGCAAAATCACATAGTACGCCCTCTTAACACTATAACACTAACTATTATAAGCAACACTAAGACACTACCTACTTATTCATGAACTTCGGACATAACTAAGACGAAGAAAGAATGAAAAAATGTTACGCGCTAATAGTAAGGCTGTTAAGATGATTCGGCCATAGGAAGATGGCTGCTTGCAAATCCCACCGCGAGCAATCGAGAACACACGTCACATCTTTTATTGAATGGAAAAACTCAAAAAAAATGCTGTCTTCTGTAGTATTTTGGTGCAAAAACTTCGGCCTTATTACAGAACATAGAGTACAGTAATATATTTACAGAACATGGTCTGAATCTGAATTAAGTCCAGGCGTATAGTCTAGGCTTAAATATCGTCATTGGGCATATACGACTCTAATACGAAAGCAGACGGTTTGTTTTCCGAAATCAATTCTCGCGCTACTACCCAAATTTCTAAGGTATCAAACTGACGGATTGT